>CM039680.1:9745975-10157561 GCA_022537955.1 Schmidtea mediterranea
TATTATTATGATTGTTATTATTATTATGATTATTATTATTATTATTATTATTATTATTATTATTATTATTATTACTATTATTATTATTATTATTATTATTATTATTATTATTATTATTATTATTGTTATTATTATTATTATTATTATTATTATTATTATTATTATTATTATTATTATTATTATGATTGTTATTATTATTATGATTATTATTATTATTATTATTATTATTATTATTATTATTATTATTATTATTATTATTATTATTATTATTATTATTATTATTATTATTATTATTATTATTATTAAAAGGTCGTTCGTGATGGCTTGATCTTCAGGCACTATTTCAGACTAAAATTGAGGATCATAAACTTTTTTTCATAATGTATTTTTGCTATGACAAGTTCTGAAGATTGCTCGAAAGAAATCCACTTTTTTTTATGTTTCAACAACAATAGACAGAATTAGTTTTTAATCAAAGGTTATGCAAAAGTTTGCTGTAAAATTTGCTTTAAAAAAGATTTCATTGAAAACTACTCAAAACCTTTTGACGGTTTCAGAAATGTATTTATTCTAGCTATTCTACTGAGTTCTAGATGTCAGGTTCGTGACCTTGAGTTCCTTGAATGTAAATATTAATATTCCGTGGTCAGGGATATTAATATCATTTACAATAGAGTCTTTCCTCTTTCCTTGATCAGAGATAGTTTATCTCCGTAAAAGGTATGGGCTATAAATTATTTTCAGGGTTTGACAACACTCTTTGCAAAGATTGCTGAATACGAACCATAAAGACATGTTTCTTAAAATCTTCATAAAACGACTTCATTTAAGGTCGTAATTGGTGAAAATCAAATGAAAAATTGCAAAGTTTAAAGAGCAGACAGAACTTGGTTTAGTCAGGCCTAATAACCGATCCTAGTTAAATACACGAGCAAGCGCGGGGTGCTACCTTACATAACGCCTGTAGTGCTTTTCAAAACTATAATTATTTATGACCAACCATGAGACAGTCAAAGCTTTATGATTTGACCCTATTATCAATTCAAAGTGATATTGTGAAAGGAACTGATTTTGATGGAGTGGCTGAGAGGTTTGCAGCTTTGAAGGCCGGAAAAGAAATTTTTAAATAAAGCTTAATGTTTATTTAACAATAACCTATCTTTGTTGAAATTCTTGAATGCTTAAAGGATCCTACTTGTATAGTAAATTATATTGTATTATTTGCTTTTTTCTTATGTCCTTGTTAACTTGTTGATTTATTTCACAACGATCACTACCTGTATGGTCTAATACAGGAAGATTTGGAAGAGTTTCGTGGCCCCATGGCGGACGCCTAGACTCTGGAGAGGCGAGTGAGAGACTCCATTAGTGTACCGCACTGGGAGATATCAACCGAAGTGACGCCTCTGAAGTACATTTTAAATTTTTTGATAATTTACTTGGTAAAAAGTATTTTTTACAATACTGATTTTTGTCCATGATGAATTGTAAGTTTGGAAAATAATTGAAAGTATCATGGATAATATGAGAGAAATTGTCATCTTTACAAAATTATTTGTGAAGTGTGCTAATTTGTATGTTTTTAGCATGATTGTAGGTAAGAAATTCTTGTTGCCTTGGATACGCAGACAAGCTGCTACCGGTACGCGAATGAATATACAATTTACAACAAAAATCTATTAAAAATTCTTGTACATTGTTTGTGTTGTTAGGCTTTATTTGAATTTACCTAATCTCAAAAGATGGCGTCTATATCTTAATAAGTTATCTATGACCGTCCCTTCAAACTTTGGGCGTACCGGCTGTGATGAAGATTAAAAATGCATTGTTATTTTATTAGTTTATTTGTGTAGCGGTATGTCATCGAATGGTTTACAACCTACAGTTACGGTACTATAAAAAAGTTTGGGAACCCCTTCTCTAATACATTCAAGTTATTCAAACAAAAATTATTCTTAATTTCTGATTTTAATTAATTCGTTCAGTTCCATATTAAATCTTAAAGGATAACCTTCGTCATGACGGGCAGATTTTTTTCAATCTGACTTACTTTGAATGATCTCTCACCAGAGGCAAACCTAGACATTTGTTTCATCCCTTTCCCCTTCTAAAAGACAATGCCATGTCTCAGGGTAGAAAATACAACCGATAAAAGATTTTCATCTTTCGGTATTTGTTTTCGAAAGCTTATTGGTAATAAATCCTCAAAATATATCATAAAATGTTGATTAAATTAATCCAAAAATATTTGCATTGTCACTGTATCCTTTTATTTTTTTTGGTCAACTGCATTTGATGATATTAGATTTATTTTCATTCGGACTGTGAGAGGAGTTGAAGGTAACGGAAATTTTTAAAGTTGTTTTTACAAAATATTTTAAATTTAAAAATTAAAACAAAAAATTGAAATTTGCTTAAGAAACAAATTTGATGATGACATTGTTTTTTAATAAATTTCTTAAGGATTATTTTAGTGACTCTCAATTTACTCCTCAAAATAGGACTAATAGGTATTACTCTCAATTTACTTGGAACTTAATCATTCAATTGAAAAAAATGTCTTTTAACGATATCGATTATGATTTGAGTACTACCTATTCGTGTGTTGGTGTATTTCAACATGGGAAACCTGAAATTATGATTAATGATCAAGGAAACCACACAACACCAAGTTATGTTGCATTTACAGAAACAGAAAGATAGATTGGGTATGCTGCAAAAGATTAAAATACGAGAAACCCCAACAACACGATAATAAAATAAATAAAAATAAAATTGTTATGACAGAAATTATCCTAACACGGACAAAAGATCAAAATTTAATTTTATGCAACACAAACTTTTGGATTCACTTTTATAATTTTGCCCAAAAAAGCCCTTGATAAAGAAAAAGTCAAAAATTAATTTTTGATTTGTTGTCAAAAATGAAAATAAATGAAATATCAATTGCAAACAATTCTTCATTTGCTCAGCTTTCCATCAAAGTCCCTTGATAAAGGTTTTGGTTTAATTTTTACACAAAATCCAAAGCCCAGTCAAACTTTTCACTTTAAAATAAACTTGCTTCATTCATATTACTTAAACATCATCAAATCATTTGAATAATTAACCCCGAAATGAGGTTTAATTGATGCATTTAAACATCAGGGAGAACCTTATAAATCATATTTTAGAAACAACTTGCTAGAGTGACTGGACCTGTTTAATATTTCTAACAAACTGACTAGTTTGCAATTATTATTCATACCGGTTGATGACTTTGTAAATTTTTCATGCGATTTAGATTTATTTACCATTCTTTATTTATATTTGTCAACTCATTGTTATTTATGGGTTAGCAGCATCCGCTCCACCCTTGCAACTGAACGAATACAGAGGCTAGCTGATTTTCGAACGAGAGTGATTCTTTTTTTAACATTTCGAATTCAAATACCATCTAAGACTATTTCTAAGTAACAATTGTCGGAATTGGAAAAATGGTTTATCTCGCAGGTCCTGCTTTGGGTGTTGAATAACAGACTCAAAGCTGTGTGGTAAACCTGGGAGCACTTTGTGATACTTCGACATTGCAAATAGATTGGACTTGATCATGAAAATATTGCAAATCTTAGGTCTCTCCAGACTTTTTATGATTGAACATGATATTGCATATTTTCAATTTAATAATAAAAAGATGGCTTTACTGGATGCTCACCTTTCCTTTAAGTAAACAAATATCAAATCCATCACACATAAGAAGTATGTTAAGTTTACTTGAAAGAAATAATTTACAATATTTTTGTTATTCTTATTTGTCATTGCCTTAGATAAAAGAAATAAAAACTAAATAAAGATTTTCTCCCAAGAATTCATGATATTATCTTCATATGACACGAAAAAAAGCTTGTTTTGTGTTGAATTTAAAATGATGTTTGAACAAACAAAATAATACAAAAATCAAATCAAATAAAATTATTTATATTAGATTATTTGAATTGATCTTATTTTATGGATTTTATTAATACAAGAAGCGCTGTGGCTAACATAGTGATCAGGGATTGGCTATTTCATCAAACCTACGGAAATATATGATATCGATGCAGATGTGGAGGATTTTATTTTGGAAACAGACAAATCTTGCGAAATGACAAATGTTACAGATGACTACAGAAGCAAATTTGTCAAAGCATTTCTTTCAACCAATTCTATCAAGAATCTTTATTATACACGTAGATTAAAAAATCCATTCGGAAAAATAAACTTCATATCTACGATGTTAATAAAGCTCTGAATTTTCACCAAGGAAATGATGCAACTGGAGAATTTTGTTCAAAAATTTAGAAACTTACGAAAAATATTCTAAAACATAAATTGGATAAAAAAAGAAAAAGAATTTCAAAATGCCAAATTTGAAGTTGTTTGATGAATGTTACTTAAATTAATAAAAATCAGCGTAATGGTTATGTGGGAAAGAAAAACTTACCAAGATATGGTTATAAAAACTGGGCAAACAAAGAGTGAGAAGTTCATCCAAGATATAAAAATGAATCTTCTAGAAAACAACAAATTGTTTCAAACTGGTGAGGAGATCTATTATTAGTAAGAAAGGAACATATTTGAACACGTCAAGTTCTTTGATGCTGAGTATATTATAAAGGTCATAAAAAATGGAATGTCCCAATATTCGGTTTGTGCATCGCAAGAAATTGGAACATTTCAAACATCAATTTTATGATTTGTATTAAGAAAGGCAATGAAAATTGCAAAATATGATTGCTGCATATGACGAAGAGGACCTAGAGGCTGGATTAAGGTAACTAATACACGAGGAAACATTAAAAGAAGTTAATGAAATAAGTAATGAATTTATGATAGAGAATGATTGTAATAGTTAGAAGGAGAATAATTGTGATTGTGTGTTTGACTAAATAGGTTATAATAATGTTGACCAAGTGACAAGTTTTCAGAAATTAGTTTCATCTGAAATCAGAAGCAGAGCTTCAATCCAGTCTCTAAGTTGTGATGGATTAACTAGAACAAAATGCCTGCGACAAGATGGTTTCGACAAACTGGTTGACAAACCATAGACAAAACGAATCCTTTCTATTCATAAATGACAAATCTAGAACATACTCTTCATTTTTAATCATTTTTTAAATGTATCTCGGCTTCCTGAATTTCAGACGGCAAAACAGTTAATAATCTGCAGCTCTTTTTCACCTTTTAAGAGATCTTAGACGCCTAAATCGAGACTCGATGATCGGAAACTAGGCAATTTGGGAGCCCGGAAGCATTCAGAAATTAAGGAATAAATTATTTCTAGTATTACGGAAATCCAAGCTGTTCCTCTAATACCTCAATGTTCCAAATAGCATGAGCCATCTTTAGAAGGACTTTATTCATGTGAGGCTGGACTCTTTTAGCTTTGGATTTTACAAAAAATCAGAATTTTCAAGTTTTTCTTTTTTAAATTAATAAAAATATTCGAAAAAACATTTGATAAGATGGTTTTGAAACCATCTGTAAGGCATAACCAAATACGTCTTGCATCGCGTCTTTGGTGGCGTAACGATTGTACTATACGATTTCGGTGAGGCTGCTTAGCTTATGTTCTTTGAAGTATGAGAGGGATTTATATTTGGAATATAACCAAGAAAAGGTTGAACTCATTGAAGGACGCCAAATACTCCATACGTCCTGTGTTCCAAACATTATAAATATAGCCCTAGTGAGTCCAAGTGTAAACGCACGTGAAAAATGTATGTTAATGATGAGAAAATGAATAAATTAAGTTAAAAATGAGCGTCTATACAATTTGATGTTTGAAACATATTTTTGCGTCACCGGGACTGAAAAGGTGTAAAACAGAAAGTTTTATCAAAATTATATTTATTTTTATATTTTTGAGCCCCCTTCAATGGGATCCTCAGAACTATTTTAGTGGGGATGATTGGATTTAGATAATTTAAACAAAATACTTGTTATAATAATAAATCAGAGTTTTTCAAGGTATTGGTGGTGACATAATGGTGAGTAGCAGACATAGCTTAAGGGGGTCGTGAAAACTATGAAAGTATAAACACCAAGAAATGAGCAAAAAGTAAATAATATTTTTACTGGGTTACTTTGAGTTTGCTTTGATAGTTTAATAATTCTAAAGTAAATATATTTAAAAAAACAGGAAAAGATAAGCCGATATTTGGTGGGTCACGATAAGTTTCCACTTTTAAAAATTAAGGTTTGTAAAGTTTTAGGACCCCTGTAGACTCTGTTATTTTTGCACTTAAACTATTTAACAAATGACAATTTTATGATAGGGCCTTCAACCTTGAATGTCAGGAAGTAGTCAATTCAATGAAAGAATGGAATATGTCGTCCTTAATGGAGACTTTCCTACAACATTTTGGTTTGCACAGGGTAAAGCTCTTTTTGAGCCTGGAAGATTTTGTTACTTTGATTTGGAAAAAATGATTTATTTTTAAATCTGATTCTTCAATATCATTATGTCATTAATATTGCAAAAAATCAGATTTTTCAAAATGGACGCAAATGGCAACTAGCATTTCTCAACCTGTTTACATTTTCGGGACTATAAAAATAAGGAACTTCTAAAATCTAACTGCTATCTTCAAATAGTACCGACTATAATGTTAATTAGTATATTACTTTAGAATTTATAGATTAAGTTCTTTTTATTTATTTTAAAATTAATAAATTCAACTATATATATATATATATATATATATATATATATATATATATTAAATGGAAATTGGTTTAATTTCTTAATCAATTACATCAAACACATCACTTGAACATTCAGAAATGCACACTTGGTCATGATTAATAAGTCATTCAATACAAAATTTGTTAAAACTACAAATAACTATACTATTTTAAATTACTGTAGTATTTGAGGTTATCCGTTGCTAGTATCTAGTACTATTATTTATGAATTTTATAATATTGGGGAAAATAAATAATAAGTGCAATAACAAGTCATTGGTTTCAAATATTTACAAAACGAGATAAGTCGAAGTAAAATGACATAAAATAAATTATACCAACAAGACACTCAGTATTGGGAATTACAGTTACGTTGTGAGCAAGGCTTATTGTGAATTCAGATTTTTCTTTAAGAGATGGTCTATTACTTTCTTACTCTGGCAGGTTCATTTATCTATCACCACCATTCATTATTATTTGTCATGGAACCCTTATTGGTAAACACTGATAACAAGAAGTTGGTTAAAAAGTCATTCGATATAGACTCTGACTGCACCGCACTTCTTAAAGATTTCGACGCCACATTAATACAAATTTGGATAGTAGCATATAATGTATAAAGACTGTATGAAACAAAATTTTTAAAAATGTCATAAAGTTTGACATATTATCGTAAATAATATTTGCAAAAGTGTCATTATTTTCCTCTATTGTATTTACAAGTGAAAACGACCCCATAGTTTGCAATCTGAAATGGCCCACCTGTCAATTATATTTCTTAAAAATAAATATTGAAAAACTAATTATTTTTATAATAAAATTGAAATTACATATATAATATTTTGATCTGGATCAGTTTTTTGACTCTATTTCCGATCCACCCACGTGAGACTTTCATTTTTACCAACTTTACTCCGAATAGTTTATTAATAATTTTAGGAATGCATTTTGACATTTACATTCAATTTTGTACTGACTTGAAAATCAGAAAAATTTATTTAATAATTAATTAGTTAATATAATTAATTTTTAATCAATTGTTTAATTATTTATTAATTATTTAATTATTAATTAATTACTAGTTAATTAAATAGAATAATAAAAATTAAATAAAATAATTTTAATAATTTATAATTAATTTTGCTTATTCCCAAATGTAGTTATCGAAATCAAAATCATCTATTTGTTTGTCTGTGTGGTTATGTTTGTCCATCCTGTAACAAATCAATGCATTGCTGATGACATTGATGTTAATCAGTGGTGGAATTCAGCCGGTTCGCGCGAACCGTTTCTTAAAATTTTGTAGGTTCACAAGAACCGGCTGTAATTACCAAAATTTTGCTCAAACTGATTACTAGTGTTACCAAATGCATAAAAAAATTAAATTTAAACAATTGAATAGGAAATTCAAAAATTGCACTTCAGCATGCCTTTACCTTGACAACAATTTTTGATTTGATTTTTGTTTTTACAAAAGTATTCGCGAGTGTTATCACAAACTTTCTTTTGCTATATTATTTTAATATATTGTTTCTTGAATTTGTTGAAATCTTTGGCAAGTGTTTCTGCATACAAATTGCATAAGAATTAATTGTAAGTATATATGTATGTTAATAATAATATAATTAATAAATTATTATAACATTAAATTCCTATTAATTAATTCCTATTTTTAATTTTCAGAAAGTATTTGAATAAAACAAATTTATTGAAATTTATTTTTTGAGGCAGGGTGAACCGGTTCTTAAATATTTGAGGTGGTGAACAGGTTTTTAAACGGGTTGAATCCCATCACTGATGTTAATGTTATGTTTTTGTGTTTTGAAACATTCAATGTTGATTAAGAATAATATTTACTTTTGTTGAATTTAAGTATTTATATTGCATTTAATAACTTTAAAAGTTTCCGCCTAAGGTAGCTTTCAAGGAGTGATTAAGATAAAAATAATTTGATGTCTTTTTTAGTGAATCTACGAATTCGATCACGTGACAAAGAGAAACTTTTCCATCACTTTTTGAAAATAAATTTTTTATATTTAGATTTTTTTCGTGTTACTATTTTTTTATTTCAAAGACAACCGAAAAGAGTATTTTGATTTAAGAGACTGGGTCAAAATTCTATCAGTGTGTAAAGTTATAAGTGCTTGGCTTAATAAAGCGTATATAAGCTCTTGAGGACCAATTATGACTAAAAATATTCCGGAAGTTGACTTGTAAAGGTTAATCAGAAATTCTTTGGCATTATTAAAAAATAGTTACCAAATTTAAGATTTCTATAAAATAATATAAATTTAGAAAAGGATTTGAAACTTAAACGACATAAACATGAGTGTCATTTGTAGGAATCAAACTTTCATTAATGCAAATCATACGTTCATCATGTAATCTTACCAGATAAATACCAGTTACAATATTTTAGTTTCAAAGTTCACATATTCATTTTCCAAAAATGTGTATATGCTACTCGAAATGATAAATCAAGTTACTCTACTTTAAATGAGTTCAATTTACAATACGTAATCCAAATTCCGTGCTTATAATGACATCCTCTAATGCAATCCTCTAATATGATATAATGCGGTGAGTTATGTATATGAAAGTTTTTATGTTTTGAAAACGTTACTCATGAAATTCCTGGTACCAATTTTTTTGTCATGCTTAAGGTGATTTATCTCTCTCATGCTCTTCCTGGACAAAATGTTGTAGAATGATAAAATAAAAAACTATCCATCGAAATCACAAAAGTGTTTTATTGTTGAATTTATCATAACAGTGAGTTTCACAAGGGCCAATGTACAATTCCAATAAAAGAAATCTCATTTATATACATACGAAGCACCATCGAATCGAATAAAATAATAAAATTGCATGCTGAAGGAGGAGGAAATTTGAAGAACGAAATCCATCCGAAACAGAAATGAGAATTTACAGTAAAAAAAAGTCAAACTCTGAAATGGTCTATCGAATAGAGCCTTTACAAACGAAGGCACAAGAGTGAAAAGATTTGACAGCACAGAAATAGATTTCCAACAAAAAATGAAAAAATCTTCATGCAAAAAAAATAGATCCAAAATGAAAAGACTTTGTCCAAGTCATTTAGAACAGTTGCAGAAATAATATTTGATAAGAAAAATCTATGAAGGCTTTTATTTTTCTGGAGATTGGGGTTCCTCTTGATGGAGCTGAGTGTAATCAAGGGGTGTTAATGATGTGTGCTGGTTGTTTGACGTTTTGATGATACTGGTGTTGAAGGCGTTTTGAGATCCTGATGAAGGTGAGATTGCCAATAAGGCGTCGGGACACAATTCGTTGTTTCCCATTTCATCCATTGTCGATTCTGCTGGTGTTATTTGGCAGTAGTTTTTGTGACCTTTTTTGTTTAATGACGATCTGGCTCGTTTATTGGCGAACCATTTTTTCACTTGAGAATATGTCAATCCACTGAGTTGAGAAAGTTCTTTGGTGTCTTCAGTTGACGGATAAGGTTTGTCGCAATGATTAAAGAACCAATCTGAAAGAATTCTATTTTGTTGGCTGGTGAAATTCTGTCGATGGGGTTTGTCAGATGTCAGTCCGCCTGGCGATGATTTGTTGCTGTAGTTCGTGTGGGAATCCATCAGATCGCAACTTGAATCGTGTTTCTCCAACACTTTGCTCAAATCCATTTGGCTGGATTTCGTGTCCAAAGACAAGTTTGATTCGAGAAACGAGCGGTTGAATAAATTTTCATTGTTTGGTTCAGATTTTGGCATGTAAGTAACGTTTTCGGAATGTCCGTTCCGATTTCTAGATTGAATTTGACTTTTTTTGAATTGTCTTTTATGGGGAAGTTTGGTTGAATTATCGGCCGATTTTTTGCTGTTGAATATTGGCGACAAAGCTCCGTTTCCTAATGACAAATTAAAAATAAATAATTTGTAATTATTAAACATAAAAATATCGCGGAAAGGATTTGTAAACCGAGTATTCAATAACACTGTGGCTCTTTATCTTTATTTACTTTGGGGCCCCAATAGATTTTACATGAAATTAGATTTTAACGAGCTCCATAAAAAAGGAAACAAAGTCAGACACCATCTTATAAATGTTTAAAGAAAACATAATGAAAGCTATTTTAGAAATCAAATTCTTTTTATTTAAACTTCATTAAATCTTTTAAATATTAAATAATTACCCTTTGACAGTCAAAATAATTCAACTTTATTAGCTAATTTTTACTATTTAATTTTCCAATGACCTTCATTTATTTAGCGCCACGAAAATAATATTTAAAATTATTGCGATATTTCATTTATTTTCATGCTGACAAAAGATCAATAATTAATTCTCTGCAACAAAAATTTTGATTGAAAACGCTCGATAAAGGCATAACCGAAAATTTGTGTTGCATAGAAAATCAATTTCTGATTTTCTCTCAAAATTATTATATATATATTTTTTATATATTAAAAAAATTCGAAATTAAAATTTTTTTTTTAAATTTTTTAAAGAAAATTTCTTTTATCTTTATACAACATAAAACTAGCATATATTATATTAAAAAATATACTTTTGTCTAAGTGTATGTAATAAAATAATGGTAAAAATAAAATAATGTTGGGTTTTTATTTGTTTTTGTTTTGACTATACATATGAGCAGGGAGCAAAAAATTGACTTTTAGATGAGGTAAGAAGAATAAAAGGTTAGCAAGGGAGTCGAAAAGGAGAAAATTTTCCTCCCTGACTCCTAAACCCGGTTTAGGAAGAAACCTATGAAACAGTAATAAATAAATAAAAATTATCAACTCACCATTTTTTGGTATATTTTCAATGAACAAATTTTTCGTCATGTTTGGCGAAGATCGCGCAGATTTGTGATTCAAAAACATTGCCGACTGTTGGTGGGTCAACATGTGATGATTTGAGTCAAAAGAGTTCGAGTGGAGGCTTTTCAGCATGTTATTTTGTTGGAGATTCGAGAGAATTGCGTCGACTTCTGGGTTTTGAGATGAAAAGGCGAGTTCCGATTGATTGGTTGTCGAATTAGAGTTTACTACCGGAGCGAGAGTTGGAAGGAGTAATGGAATAATATTTGGAGGCAATTGAAATTGCGGTTGAAGAAATGAAGCTGGATTAAAACCAGGTATTGGTAAGCGATTTTGTTCGTTGGATTTAGCGAGCATTTGACCGAGTGTAAGTTTGATGAGTTCGATACATGTTTGTGGGTTAGAAAGAAGGGGGTTATTAATAACATTGTTGTTGTTATTGTTATTGTTATTGTTATTGTTGTTGTTGTTGTTGTTGATGATGTTATTGTTATTGTTATTGTTATTTATAAACGATTCAATATTATCTGCCAACAGGTATTCCGGTCTCATCATTGCACAGTCAACCGATTCAGACTTTATCCCTTTAAACGGGCACGTAATCGAGCTAATCTGAAATTAAAGAAACCGATTGAAATTTTCAGAAACAAACAAATAATAAAGCGAGAAATATTTACACGTGAATATTTGAAAAATACATGTTGAAAAAAAAGACTAAACTTTATCTAAAAGTTGGCATTTAAAAATCATCTCGTCATAGAATTTGAGGCCTAGTCATTCGATGCAGCAGCGTTGGAGCTGGAAGTTTGATAGCGAGGATGCCGGTGCACTCTGCATCTTTAAAGCGCACAAAGTTATCTCTGATTTGAATTTTGGGCAGGAGAATAGCGAGATTAATGTTTAATAGAAAAATTGGGCGATGTTCAAACACACAAGCGCAAATATGCCACTCTAGTTTTCTCGATGTGTCTCTCTCTATCTCTCGCGCGCGGTAAACCGAAGTTGAGGCGAACATTTATTAAAAATTATTTTACCGGATTCGCCCGGACTTTTGAAGAGGCTCTCAACCAGTAATTACACATGTTTACCTTTAATTTTCATGTATTCGATTTACTCTTGTCTGTTTGATAAAAGAAAAATAATATAAGCAACGAATTTCCCCCATCTGCCAATTAAATTTGACAAAAATGACATTTGACGGTTACTAACCACCGGATTAAAGCACAACACATGATTTATAAAAATCAGCGAGTTGTTCGTAGAGGTAAAAAAAAAATTTTTTTAATGTTAAACTTCTATGTGGCTGTGCAACAGGCTGTGTGTGTGTGTGTGTGTGCGTGATGGGTTTTGAGAAAAACGAATCGCTGTTTCCAGCGAGAGGATAGAGACGAGCAGAGTTATTAGTTTTGTACTGGCATTTTCGTATTATCTCAAGCTAGAATAGGAGAGTTTCTCGTAAATGGCAAAACAGTCATCGGGGGAAAATTTTTAATCGGGATTTTCTTTGCGAATCGAAACTGAGTGCAAAATGTTGAACAGATGCGTTTGGAGAGTGCGAGTGGAAAACTGTCTAGATAGGAATGAGTGCTTGTTGCTAGCGGTAAGTGAACTGAATAGCGTGTGTCAAAAGTGAAAAGATATCCACAAAGCAACAGCAGCACATTTGGATAATTTATAAAGTCATAATTATAAGTTTTTATTATCTTAAAATTTTTCTGCATTCATTGAGCATTTTTCGTTAATGGAAATGAGGATAATAATAATAATAATAATAATAATAATAATATTAATATTAATAATAATAATAATAATAATAATAATAATAATAATAATAATAATAATAATAATAATAATAATAATAATAATAATAATAATAATAATAATAATAATAATAATAATAATAATAATAATACACTCTTCGAAGAGATAATGAGCGTATTAAATTTGCATAGTTAATGAAGCGCTGACACTAGTTTTGAGATGAGTCTACACAATTGGCCGCCATCTCATCACTTATCCGTCCTCAGCCAATGAGAGTAGGGATCAAATAACAAAGTATCGAATAACAAATGAACAATTCGTATCATTAGCGCATCATAACTGACATGGTTATTTCAGGTCTTCCAAATCGAAATCCAGATACGAAAAGTTCTCATATAAATTACTCATTGAAAATTAATCATTTGGCGGGTTTTTTTTGGTTTTGCTAAGATAATTAGAAAATCACAAATTCTCTCAAAAATTGAGTGTGAAAGAGGAAAACAAAAATCACGTAATAATAATAATAATAATATTAATAATATCTCGATAGGGTTAAAACGGGAAAATCGATTTGAAATTGTTTCCCTTCAAATCTTTGTGCATTTCTGTGTGCCAATCGATTTTCAGTAAAAATCGGATTTGATAATCTGAGAATGCGATCAAAATATTGATCAAGTGCTGAACTGTGCATTTCTGTGTGTCTGTGTGCGAGATCTATAAAGGAATTTCAGCATACTCCGTCGGGTATAGGAACAAGTGATAATTATCTTTGCATCGAACCCAATTTGGAGTAACGATTAAACTGCGAACAATTCGTCATCGGCATTTCGTAATTCAGAAAAAGAGAGAGAGAGAGAGAGAAAGAGAGAAAAAAACTCGATTAGATAATATCTGATAAAAATTCAATTTTTCTATTAAAAATTAAAAGTGAAAATATTTTTTCCCATTGGAAATAAAAAATCTCTTTTTTTTTCACCAACTCAATTTTAGAATTGTGCTAATTTTTTTTCTCGCTGATTATAGGAAATTGTAATACAAAAAATATCAAAAAAAAAATCAGCATTTTATCGATAAATTCTGTAAACCTGTCTACTAAGAATATTATTATACCAAAATGGATAAATTGGCATTTTCAGGTTTGTGTATTTTCATAAAGAGGAAGACAGAGTTTGTGTGAATGATAAATCGCAGTGTGCGAATCTCGCATTGAGCGATCTGTGTGAGTTTGTTTATTCTCTCGCTTAGGTCGCTATTTATATGAGAGATAGAGGAGATGCGAACTCTACTCGCTTTTCACTACAGAATCCAGATTTGTGTATGTGTGTGTGTGTGTGCATTTATGGGGTTTGTATTCCATCACGTGTTTGGTATTTTATTTTTCGAACGAGTTTCAAATTCAGGTTCGAAGGAGCTGACTCAATAAACTGCCACGCAATATATTAACCATCATCTCACATGTATACTAAGAATTGCAATCTCGCATATTCTCGCTCCCGCTCTCGCACACACTCACACACACACGACCATACTTACACACTGACATACTCTCAAGCACTTGTCAGCACTCGCGAATATGTCTCGTAATTCTCGAAAAATCGAATGCACATACATATAATTAACGATTTTACAAATTCGAAAGGATATACAACTCAACACGATATCCGGACAAAATAGAATTATTGAAAAATCACAACGATATAATAATAATAATAATAATAATAATAATAATAATAATAATAATAATAATAATAATAATAATAATAATAATAATAATAATAATAATAATAATAATAATAATAATAATAATAATAATAATAATAATAATAATATAAGTATAAAACGGTAGCAGCATAAATTAATATATCAGATAAGTGAGTAACAAAATAAGCCCTTGCTGCGAAGTAATTATTATATTTTTGAAAAAAGTTTCGATTATTAAATAATCCTTTTCAGTTTCTTTTTTTCTACTTTTTTCATCAATATAATTATTACTTCGCAGAATTGCTTATTTTGTTATTCACTAATCTGATAATTATAATAATAATAATAATGATAATAAAAATAATAATAATAATAATAATAATAATAATAATAATAATAATAATAATAATAATAATAATAATAATAATAATAATAATAATAATAATAATAATAATAATAATAATAATAATAATAATAATATAAGTATAAAACGGTAGCAGCATAAATTAATATATCAGATAAGTGAGTAACAAAATAAGCCCTTGCTGCGAAGTAATTATTATATTTTTGAAAAAAGTTTCGATTATTAAATAATCCTTTTCAGTTTCTTTTTTTCTACTTTTTTCATCAATATAATTATTACTTCGCAGCAATTGCTTATTTTGTTATTCACTTATCTGATAATTATAATAATAATAATAATGATAATAAAAATAATAATAATAATAATAATAATAATAATAATAATAATAATAATTGATAAGAACTTACCGACATATCCAAAGGATCGTTCTCATTGTTTTCGCCTTGAAAATTTGGCCTTTCCGACTCAACTTTGTTGTCGAATTGATTCGAATCGATTTCCTAAAAAAAATTCCAATAATATTAATAATAATAATAATTATTATTATTATTATAATTATTATAATATTCATAATTATTATTGTAGAGACTATTAAATGTGTATTTGAGTTGATGGGAGACGAATGCAGATAAATATGAAAATGATTAACTGGATAACGATAGAGGAAGTTTAGTGTAACAAATTATAGATAATTGCTCAACTCAGCTCCGGAAATAGAAACCGGCACTCTATCTCGTAATTGATCCTCTCAAATTCTGTTTCGTAGCCTTCCTTGTTGACTTCTCATCATCATAATCAATGGCAAAGATAAATTTCGATTTGATTTTCTAAATTTAATCTACGAAAAATCAAATCCGCAGACAACAATAAAAAAAAAATTTTTTTTCTCCAACTCTCTCGTTTACGATTGGCTCGTTGAGTTAAGTGAGAAATTAGCGTTGGAATTTTATGATTGGAATACAAGAGAACAATTTCAGTCATACCCGTCCTCCCCCCCCCCTCATTACAATCCTTTTTCTCTTTTCCATTTCGTGTTTTTGTCGTATTTTTTTTAAAAAATTTCACTTAATTAGAAAAAAATTTGTTTTTTTATTGTTGGTATTTTCATCAACTCCAACTCAACTTGTATTGTTTTCCGAGTCCGATGTGAGCGCACGTTGGCTTGCGTATTTTGGTTTTTTGACAAATATATCAAAACTAATACAGACTCAGCTGATTTGAAATTCGATCATCTTCATTCCGTAAAGACGTTACATCAGACTCCTGTGTTGCGTTTTTGTTTTTTTTTGTTTGGTGAAAAATTTAGTGTAAACTTTCTAATCTATTACTTGAAACGATTGCTCAATTCAAGATTAGTGAGAAATTCTTACTGATAACAAAACTGAAATTTCGAGTTTATCGCTGATATTTATACGAGTCATTTGTCATTACATCATGAAATACTATCCTAAACTTTGGAGACGTTTGGAGCATAACTCTCAAAATAACTATTATGTCATACCAGTTGTACACACTTGGGTTTTGATAACAGTTTTATTAATCATAATAATAATAATAATAATAATAATAATAATAATAATAATTATTATTATTATTATTATTATTATTATTATTATTATTATTATTATTATTATTATTATTATTATTATTATTATTATTATTATTATTATTATTATTATTATTATTATTATTATTATTATTATTATTATTATTATTATTATTATTATTATTATTATTATTATTATTATTAACAAAATGGAATTTGTTTTATTTTCGCATATCAGAGGCTGATTATTTTTAAAAAGTTATTAATAAATTTATTATAAATTAATTTCTCTAAAAATAAATCCAGCCATTTTCGTTATTGTCACCGTCTAGAGATAAACAAAAAAATGTTTTGTCATGATTTTTGTTTTCGAAATTAAAATTTTAAATGAAAAGGATTATTTTTGCACCAAATAATTAATTGTGTTTTTTTTTTCATCAATCGATAAACTTTGAAAGAGTGAAAAACCAAATTTTTGGCAACAATTGTGTTTTTTCAATTTTCTCTTTGTTGATTTTTCGGGTTGGATTTTTTTTTTTTTTGGTTTTTTTTTCGATTGAGATTTGAGTTAGCGATTTTATGCCGATACATTCTGTACAAACTGCTGATCAAAGTAGTGATGCTGATGTTTTATCTATGTAAAAATAACAATTATAATTATTCATTTTACTCGCTGAGGGTTAACATAAACATCCTTTCTGGAGTATATTGAGGACAGCAGTGATTTTCGTGAAATCAATTATTAGAGTTATAATTATTCAATACAATCGTTTTGATTTGAAAATTTGACAGTTAATCATTGTTAATCAAATTTTAATTAAATTTAATTAATTTTAATTAATCAAAAATAAGTATCAATTAATCCCATTTGATTAAGAATTGATTTATATTTTCATTGTAGTTATCAAAATTAAAAAATTAACACTTAATTAAAAATTAATTAAAATTTAATTAATTTTATTAATTACCTTTTTCAGTTGATATTCATTGGAATCGTAGTTGAGTTTAGAAACATTCGATTGAATAAAGTTTTCATCGTCACTCGGGAAAAATATTCTATGGGAATTTTCATTGCTGTTGTTATTGTTCAATTTTTTTGAAATGATTTTCTTTCGGATTTTCAGTTGTTTTTTGAATAGTTTACTTTGAACGGTTTTCCGATGGATTTTTATGTTGGATGAATTGATTGATTTGAATTTTTTTATCGATTTCTCACATTGGTTTTGCTGTTTTGGAGAAATGTTTTCCGACTAAAAATATTTGTTAAAAACAGTTCAAATTCAATCCAACAACAACAAAAAATCGACTCACTGCAATTTCATGAAACATTTTGATGTGCTCCTGGATGAGTTTTAATTCTGTCGATACGCATTGGCACTCTTGACAGGAATAGATGGTGAGTTCGTTAAACACATCGTTTGATATCGAATGGTGCCTCTTCAAGTGTTGGTGCAAGGATTCGATGCTGATCGTGAGAAAGTCGCACTTACTACAACATAGAACGTGAACCCTGTTGAAACCTTGCTGGTTATCAGTTTGCATTATATCTATTGGTTTCAAAATGCCAATTAAGTTGTTGTTATTGTCTTCCAAAGAAGTTTCTTCAATGTCATTTGTTAGTTCTTTTTCATTACTATTATTATTATTTGTTCCATTTACTTTAATCATTGTCACTATAAATTAAATCAGAATTATCTTTACTCTTTTTATAATTGAAAAAGATTATTAAAGATAATTAAGTTAAATTTTACAAAATAACCTTGGTTAATGTAATTAATAACTTAAAACAAACACAATCGAAATTTACAATCTTAAACTTACATTATGAAAAATCTATTTCCAATTAATCGGGATTGAAATTTATATCAATAAAAAATGTGTGTTTGGAATTTTATGTTGCTTTTTAAATAAAAATTTGAGTTATCTTATATTAAAACTTAAAGATTATGTCATAAAAATTGTGTAATTGCACTTGATAGAAGAAAGTAAGTAAAAACCAATTAATACAAATTATAATTACTCACTGGAAATTTTCGATAAACTCAATTATAAAAATTAATAATTTATTTATTTGTAAAAATTAGCATAAATTATAATTATAAATATAAAAAAAAATAAAATCTCCAAAAGTGCACCGACTAAAATAGTATTAATAGATATCGTCACAACAGAAAAACTAGATAGATCTTTGACAAAATCCTCAAAAAGTTTGCAATCTGCTAAATTTTTTAATATTTTTATCTGGTAAAAGTCCTTCAAAGAGCTGAACAGTTTGTCGAATGTTGATCTGATTTCTTGATCGAAAATTCTGTGGAAATTTACGATAATTAAACTTTTGTTTTTGATGTTCAGCTGAGATTGATAAATATCGGGGAAAAGTTTTTTAAATTTTTCGGGTAAAAATAAATTTCTCTCTATCGCTTGAAAATCTTTGAACAGGGTCTGAAGTATTTTGTAGTTTGTGAAAATTACATTGTCCACTCCCGAAAATAAGTTTTGTGTGGGAATAGCTGTTAATTTTGGACATTTGGAAGCCCGAATTTCACGCATCAGTTGTTTTGTGTTGTTGATATATTGTAAAATTCCTAAAACCGATTTCAGGTTGATTTCATTGTCATTTTTATTGAGAATCTTTCGAAGTAAGTCATAAATTATGTTTTCGTATTCTTTTTTAATGTCAGGAATCGATATTTTCTTTAATAAATTGATAATTTTTGTGTCAGAACTCATTTTGGATTTCAAAATGAGCTTTTGAAAAAAATCAGACTTTTTAAGTGCTTCAAAATCGACAATGGAATCGAATTTTAAAATAGTGAAAATGGATTTAGAATGAGTGCAATTACGTTTTATTGTGCCCAAGACTTGATTTGGGAGAGTTATTGGTAAGATAATGAATGCTCGATATTCTCCTAAATTCTCAATGATTTTCGTTTTGATATCGATGTATATGTTGTTAATATTTGTTGACAAGATCCTGTCGATAATTGAAAGGTTTTCATTTTCGTTCTCAAAATATCTGAAACTTTCATTATAAATGGCGGTTAGTATGAGAAAGGAGAACACTAACAAAACCGATGCAACGGTTATAAATAAAATCATCAAAATATTCGAAAGATTAAAGAAAACAATTGTTTTTGACATCTTTTCGTTGAAAGTGAATTTTAAAATGATAAGATATTCAAAGAAATTTATCAAGGTGTAGATTATAATAGCGAAGACCTCTAAGGATCTCAAATGAGTGTCAATGTATTTTGAATTCTTTGAAGATTTTTCTTTTATCTTTTGGATTTTAACAGCACTGTTGGACATCATAATGAAAATTTGATTTTTCTTTACTTCAATCAAATCTAAAGGAATATCTCTTTTGAAATCAGCCAAAGCTTCAGGTGCCACTTTCTTCATGTCTCTATTAATTTCATCGAATTCTCTTTTGATTTTGAGGATATCCACCTCCATGGGGACTAATTCGTGAACTTTGGTGATAAAAATCGAACTATCAAATTTCAAATTTGTGTTCGGTTTGTTGTTTGTAATAATTTGTAATAAATTATCGATTTCAGCACAATTTTTGTGCCGAGACAAATTCAAACTCTTATCGGACAAAAGATCTGAGATCGATTCGAGTTTACCGATTGATTTTAGCACTTGAAAATGGTGCTGTTTGCTGTAAAGAGAAATTCTATGAAAAGAATTATTGACTAACATGAGATTATCTATGAAATCTGGCATTTCATCAAATAAGGTCTTCACTTGAAGGTCCACCATCAGCCGGGACATAATTGCAAAAATTGTCGAATTGATTATTGTCGTAGAGTTTTCTATTAATGAATTTAAATTGATTTTTTTCTGAAAGTCAATCAAAGAATGATTTATGAACGATTGGAATTGTAATAAAGATTGATTCCCGGAACGGTAGAAAGTGGAATTCGTGGAAAACGTCGATGAAAAAAATGCAACTTTTAATATAAAACTTATTGTTAAAAAACCTAAAATAAAATATATGAATCTGCTAAAATTTTTGGATAGGCGTAAATCTGACGGATTTGCTTTTAATTTTCTCAGACACCTTCTCATTAAAACAACGCCAATTATCGATAAGAAAATAAAAAATAGAGATAAGAGTATTGCTAGAGTTAAATAAGTTTTATTTGAAGATTTCGAAACGAAAATAGATTTAACATAATTGACCCAAGTGGACGATTCTGATAGTCGTTCATAGGATGATCCGTTGATCACTTTTGAAATGTAGTTGAATATCCCGCCATTCTTATCGTTTTGAAAGCCATTCATTAAGCACTTTGTTAAACGATCCATTTGATTTTGGATGACGTAAAAATTGAGCTAAATGGTTACGAGGCTTTTTGTTACTGATCAGCAATCACTAATTAATTTTCACAGTAATAGTAAATACTACTCATTAAATAAATGAAATAGCACAGTGCTATTGAATTTGATTCGTTCATTTAGTAACAGATCAAAAATTGTGACGATGATGATTATTTAATCAATAATAAAAACTAGATTTTGCAATAAATTACACGGTGTATAAATTGGTTTTATTGTAATCTTGAGTGCCTTTGAATCATTTATTCCAAACGTAAAGTTCAAAAATTTTGATAAATTATGAAGGGTTTTCTAATGTCTAGAATGGAGTTGCAAAACGGTCCAAAGATCGTGGATAAATGATTGGAAGAGATGAGTATATTTCGGATCCGGTTTGCATTTAAGCTAGTGAGAATTGACTGAAATTTGATAATATTATCCCAGGATGATGAGGGTAGGGAGAGATTGTGGCTCTGTCACTAGTCTTGATATGGAGGATTTCCCCCCAATTATTACCCCATATGACCTGCGGCAATAATTAACTTTTAAACGAATATATTGTTCGAATCTTTAATCTCTGTAAATCTTTGACTCGTGAAACCATTCCTCAATCAAAGACACATTTTTCATTGCCAATTGTTATAGCAGCCTGTATTTAATGGAAAATTGTGTTTGCTGCATTCCTTGAATGCATCAAGTTGGTTTGTAAAACGATAAAATTGGTAAAGAAAGTCAACATAGAATATATTGAGATGGCGACGTTTTTAGACCAAAACTGCAGGAATAAAAGGAATATTGAAATGCTTTCGATTGTGCAGGAAGTGAGAAAAGTATCATCAAACAACACAAATTCATGAAAAGGATGACAAGTGAATTGGGTTTGAGACGAACTTTGGCTTGAGCTTGAAGTGAAGAAAACCGTGATATAAGTTTTTGGCAAAATTGACATCCAAATAAGTTTTTTTAAATGCGTTTAATAAACTGAAAAACATATTTTCTTCTATTTTTGAGAAAAATTATCCCTGAAATCTCAGATGAATATTGAAACTGAAGAATGAATAAGAAGGAAAAGAACTTATTAAAAAACTTAGAAAAGGTATTTAAGCTTAGAGTACACCAGAAAGAAATCGAGAAATGAATGTTCTTCAATTGATGTCAGGTAGGGTTTGACAGTTTTTCAAATCCGGTTTTAAAAAAAAATTTTATATTATTATATTAATATTAAATTAATATTATTAATATTAATAATTAATTGTTCAAATAATAAAAGTGTAAATAAAACTTCAATAATATTTATTCAATAACTTTAACCCTGTTTAGATAAAAATGAATAAATCGGAAGTTTGGAATAGTTTCAAAAAGATATGGATAGACAAGGCAATTTGTAATCATTATAATAAAATGTTGAGCTGCAAGGGATCATCTACGAGAAATCTACATTATCATTTGAAAGCAGTTCATAAAATAATTATCGATAAGAAATTAGAAATGACCGGAAAAAAAAATCTTCAAAAAAAATAAATGAATATATTGAATTTTATGAACGTCAAAAGGTGTAGTTTAGGAGAAATCATTTCAAAACTTGCAGCAATGGATGAATGTTCTATTAATAGCATTAAGAATAGCTCGTTCATACGAGAGTCTCTTCTACAACAAGGATATTCATTGCCAAGAAATAACTCTAAAGTCATGGATTTCATTTATGCGTTTTATGAAAATTACAAAAACGAAACTATTATTGAATTAGATTTAATAAAAAAGAATAGGAAAAAATTCTCTATAACTTTAGATGAGTGGACTAGCAAAAGAAATCATAGATATTTAAGCATTAATGTACACCACTCGGCAGAAGATTTCAATTTGGGATTAGTGTCAATAGCTGGTTCCTGTGATGCTCAGAAAACATTAGAATTAGTATCTGAAAGACCAAAAAATTTCAATTTGAATCTAGGAACTGTCATAGTTGCAGCAACAAATGATGGTACTGCTGTTATGAAAAAAATCTGAAAATTATCTTCTACATCAGAGCTTCTTAAACTTTTGTAATTCACGACCCCATTTATGATTGCGAGTTTCTTGACGACCCCATACAAATATAAAAGAAAAATAAATTTATATTTTTTTAAAATTCCTATAAAATCTTCTAATTCTAATTCATAGTAAATGTTATTCAAGTTATTACAATACTCTTAATAGAAATGCAGGTACAAACAATCTTTCCGAACTAGAAGATTTTATGATATATTTATCTACGATAATTGTTATTTTATCTTTATAACAATAATTTTACAAGTTAAAAAACATTTTCTGTTAAATTGTATTTTTATCTCTCGCGACCCCAGAATTTTGCTACGCGACCCCAAATGGGGTCGCGACCCATGGTTTAAGAAGCCCTGTTCTACATTAATCAACTATGTTATTCACACGCGATTCACTTAGCAGTTACGGTGTATTATATAAACACAGAGAAATTACTGAAGCTGAAGCCGAAGTAAATGTTTCAAGTGAGGAATCTGGAGATGAATATAATGATTATGAAGATTCTTTTTATAATGTTTGTAATCGAGATTATCCTATTCCTATTTTGTCTGACAATTACAAACAATCTCCATTTAGGAACACCATTCTTCAAAATTATATCAAACAAAGAAAGGGAAAAGAATTAAATTTAATTCTTCATTGCAAAACTAGGTGGAATAGTATGGAGAACTTTATTGGAAGATTTCTGGCAGTAAAAGAATGTTTTGTTTTAGCATTGAATGATATTGATTCTTCTTATATGTGGAATGAAGCTCAACATCCTGAACCTTTAGAACTTCATAAAGTCTTGGGTCCGATTCATTAGCAGCTGAAGGCTTAGGGTGACGAGATGACAATTTATTAACAAGTGAAGAAATATTTGAAGTTCTGTTCAATGAACAAAAATATTTAAATACTGAAATAAGTTTGAAATTATTAAATGCTTTGGAAAAACGAATTCAAGAAAGAAGTCAAGTAGGATTAGAAACTCTTTTGCTGTATTTGTAAAATCCACAAAATATGTCCAGTTCAGCAAAGAAATCTAATGTACTTTCTTTAGCTTCAAAAACTGAGATTATTAAGTTGTCTGAAAAGGTATTGTCTAGAATATTTCTAAATTCCTATTTGGAAACCGATTATGATGAAGAGCAAATCGAAGAAACTATGCAAGAGACTCAGAGTAATACTTTTTTAAAGGAAGCCATCGAAAAATCAATTCATAAATTTCTTGAAGACCCTGAAGAAAAAATTACAAATCCAAAGACACTGGAAGCCGAATTTTCATTATTTGAGGCAACGAATAAAAGAAACAAGAACTTAGATTTGTTAGTTGATGCCCTGAAAACTATAAAACCAAGTTCAGTAGCTAGTGAACGAGTATTTTCAATTTCAGGAAATATTGTGTCCGAAATAAGAACAAGACTTAGTCATTGTTCAGTGGATATTTTGAGTTTTCTAAAGTCCTATTTTCTTAGGAGAAATTAAAATTAGTGAAATAAATATTATTTGAAAGTTTTGTTTGAGTTTTCATTATTTTATGTAGGTAATGTGTAATCTTTAATTTTTTTATATTTTGACTTTGGTATTAATTTAATTTTTTGTTATTTTATATAAATTAAATTGAATATTTTTCCCTATTCTATTTTTTGACAAAAATTCGAAAACCGGTTTTTCAAAAATGTCGGTTTTTGAATAAACCCTAATGGCAGGCAGTGTATAAATTATTATTTTGAGGAATTTCATAGACTGACGAAGATTCCCAATAATTATTAATACTTTTCAACAAAAAATGTGTGAAGCATTGCTGATAAAGTCATTGGATCCTAAAGATTAATGTGAAAAGGGCTATGACTAAATAGTTTGAGTATGTTAAATCTTGATAAATTGATGTTTGAGTATTGTTTTAAAAAGTTTAAATTTGAATAATATTAAAATAATTTAATTTATGGGGCATTACACCTTCTACCCATTTTAGAATTTTTATTCACTTTTTTACCAAATAAAATATTTTATTCACTTTCTACCCAAATTAAAATATCGCAACAAGCTTTTATGTGTTAAATCGAGTAGTAATATGTTTCTTATTAAGGATGAATACACTGAGAATTTAGGGAATGAAACTTGTAGTTGTACACAATTTTCAGATGTAGGAACTCCCTACATCCTTTTTTGCCGGGCTTCTAATGAAGTAAATGTCAAATTAACCAACTATGTATCAAACTATTTTCCTATATGAGCATATAAAGATTGTTATAATACGATAATAAACC
This sequence comes from Schmidtea mediterranea, assembly GCA_022537955.1. NCBI lineage: Eukaryota > Metazoa > Platyhelminthes > Tricladida > Dugesiidae > Schmidtea > Schmidtea mediterranea. The sequence goes on from CM039680.1 coordinate 9,771,470, forward strand.
CTTTTTCGTCAAAAACCTTGGTTAGATAAGCATTAATGACACCTACTGAAAGAAGATCAAAAGGAAGGCCTAGAGCAAAGTGAATGAAAAATATATTTAAATAAATTTATCGATTAAATTTTATCAATATGACATTGCTTTTTTATTTATTGTATTATATAATACTTTGATAAAATGAACATTTTTTTGTCATTTGGTAAATAAAACTTTAAAATTTGAGTAGAAAGTGAATAAATTATTTTATTTGGGTAGAAAATGAATAAAAATTTTTATTTGGGTAGAAGGTGTAAAAATAATTTTAAAATGGGTATTTAATGAATATTCCCTTAATTTTTAAAATATTACATTACTTTAATATTATAATATTTATATAACAAATTTTTTTAAAAAATTAGTTAAAAGTATTTAAATATTTTTTAAAGTATTTATTTATTAAACTAATATATTAATATAAAAAATAATTGATTTAAATTATAAGTTAATTCAGAATATTTTTAGTTGGTTTTCTGTGTCTAAAAATGACAGTTAAACTGTGGGAATATATCGCACGAAGAGTTTTTTATTGGCGTTTTCTTTTAATTATATATAAATATATTATATAGTATTTATATCAATCCAGCGATCTTTCAGAAAATACTCAAGTCGTAGTAAATTAAAAACGTTGTTTGAATATTGAATTGAACAATGAGTTTTTTGAAAATGAATTTTTAATGTAGACTTTAAATTCTTACAGTCCTCTCTTCGCCAATCACGTTAAGTTCAAAATCAAATTTGTTATCTCGCGAAGAATTTTACATATTTGGCTTTATAGACGAAAGTTCTTATTTACCCCACTGATGAAGTTTCAAGTATTTCGCCACTAATCGACTGTCAAAACCTTTATTAAATTATAAAAAATAAAGTAACAAATCAAAATGTTCACCCCCCTGCGCTGATCCTCATGCGACACCGCCCCCAACTGTCACCTGATTGTCAATTGAATCCCAGCTGATAGCAAACAAGCAACACAAATCGCAAAATAACTCAATAAAAAAGGTGGTAGAAAATTGATAAGATTAACTGACATTTCTAAAATAGAGTGCTCAATTGTGCACTACCAATGCCGAAGCATCAAACAAATATTTTCAGATAAATCAATAATCAATTTGTAATAAAATAATGGACAACTTCTTTATAGAAATTTAGTGAATTTATTTTCAATAAAATTTTAATTTATTAACAGATTTTATTAGACTTGTAACGTTTATTTTATTGCCGGAGAAATGAACTAAGAGTCCATTAATGCGATTCTGCTGCAAAATATGGGTCTTGAAACCCTTTAAGGTCTTACACATTCTTCATTTCAGAAGGACACATGCCGGCTTTAAGAAGAGTGAGGTCAGGTGATCGCAAAGCTAGTCAATCTAAGATGCGACCACGTTGAAGAAAACTATCTTTTCGGAGAAGGGTAATTTAATAATTACCGTAATTTTTTTAAATTAATATTGTGTCGTCTTCAACGAATGTGACGCTGCCCCAAATTAAGTCATAAAACTTCTTCGACCATTTTCCGACTCTAGATCATTAGAATATGTGACAGTGATAAGGCCACATAAGCCCGTTGTGATAGCAAATTGATAATGTTTTCATATCACAATTCAGTGACGACCACACAACTGAAAATTTGATAAAAAAAATTTATATCAATTAAAAAATTAATTAATTGGTAATCAAATTTGGTGTCACTTTCTCGGACGGAAGTATGAGCACTTTTACCGTTTTTCAAAAATTATAAAAATATTATAAATTTTGGAAAACAATTAAAATAACTATTCACCGGTAAAACCCTTTATCACTTTCATCTTTGATTTATCACATGGGCAGCTCAAGAAATTTTTTCCAAGCAGTGCGCCCTAGGCGAACTTTTACGAAGCGCCTTCCTTAAAGAATTTCAACTGAAACATTATGTTTTAATCATTTCAATTTTGAATTTTTTAATTCAATCTGTAGATATTTCATAATAAATTTTCTATTGAGTAAAATAAAAAATATGTTCATTTCTAAATATAATCATCTATGCATTTTCAATATACATACAGTAAATAATAATAATTGTGAAAATAAAAAATTAAGACATGATTATAATTTTCATTAAAAATTCACTTTCCTTGCCTCAATAAAATCTTTCACTAAATCAGAGTAGCCTATCTATTTTATATTGTAATAAGTTTAGATTGATGAAATATGTCAGTAAATAATTTTTTTTCAATATCCGAGAAATAATTTATAAAAATATTTTTGTGCCTTCAAAAATTGAGCACCCTAGGCGGCCACCTAATTCGTCTATATGGTAGATCCGCCCCTGATTTATTAGTGTCATAATTTACCTTTATTTTATTTTCAGATTTTAACCAATTCTATAAATAGTGGCATCAATAACGAGAGTGAGATGAAATATGAAATAAAATAAATTTAAACATTAAAATAAAATAACGCAATGTGTTGAATAATTGTAGAATGCTTAAAATCTACTGAGCGTATTTATATATCAGAAAATCTCTTTAAAAAGATCTGTTTATCTAACGTTATTTAAAATTAAATATTTTATTGTTTGGTAATTATCTGCAATTATGGATGTTTTGAGCACTAGGAATTCTGATAAAAACTGTAACTCTAATAAGTATGTAATAAGTGTTTTATTTTCCTATTCCATTTACTATTTTCAGCAACTATTTAACATTATAAAATAAGAAGTCCAGGCGTCTTACACGTGAACGAATAGCATTATAAGGCAATCATAATATGGCAATAGTGCTATGAAAAATAAATTATTAAAATCTTAAAAACGTTTATTTTATTAAAAGTGGATCCCGGCAAACAGCCATGGAGGGGCTGGAAGCAGCTTGCCAGACCTCCCGATTTCGTCGGGAGTCTCCCGATATGGAACGCACATTCCCGACTCCCGTTGTAGGAACCGTAACTCCCGATATTGAACAGTTTTAGATTTTGAATAGATTTTACCCTTCTTGAAAGGATTTTTTTTAAAAAACCATAAAATTAAACGAAACTAAGAAAAATAGAGAAATTATATTTCTATCTTACTTATTGCTCGCTATTTTTTACCATAGGGATTTGTGATTTCACCTTTTCCTTATGGATTGGTGTTACATTTAATTTCAAAATGACGTGCAATGAGTTTCAGGTATTCTTAAAAACAGAAAATGCACAAGGAATACTTAAAAAAGCAGCAAATGCTGATAAATATTTATAAATAAAATTAATTGTTACTGTTTTTTTACGTTAACAAAACTGAAGACTTATTTTTTTGTTATTTTTTCTATTATATTTTATTTATAAATGCATATAATAAATATGAATGAATTTATATTTTTTCACAAAATATAATTGTTTTTTTTGTTTTTTATTCCCGACAGGCTTGCCAGACCTCTCGATTTCGTCGGGAATTTCCCAATATGATTTTTCGAAAATCTGGCATTCTTGGCTGGAAGGCTCGAGCCCAAAAAAAACAGTTCAAACTTATGCCCACTTCTCACTAAAAAAATACTAAAATAATAATTTTTTTATCAAATAAACGTCTGAATTTTTTGAATGAACACGCGTTTTTCCTACTCAAATCTGATACCAAAAGCCCGCTGCATGTTTAGACTATCAAATGAATGTTTCAGTAAGTGTTAAATTGAATGAAATGGCTGGGAACTTCGGAAACTGTAAACTAGACTTTTCCATCGAAGTCGTCGGTTCGTTTTTGATTTTGGAAAATGTTGTATATAAAATCTACCAAATGCAAATGAAGGTAGATTTAAACTTTCTACTTATAATAAACTTATTCTACAACAGATAGTCCAAGCCATAAATTGAGCCTCTGTAGTTGGCATCGCTAGTATAGATCAGTTTTAATTTATTTAACATGGATTTTCCTCACAGATTTTTATGTGTTTTTATGATTCGCGTTCCAAATGCATTCAATGATAAGCTCCATAGACCAGAATAAAGGTCCAACCAAGGGTTAGAATACCAAATTGACATTTTGATCTTCATTTTTTGATAAACTAGCAGAAGGGAAATGTGAAAATTTTACTGGTCATAAAGCAAGATACTCTTCATTACATGACAACGATTAATTGTAAATCATTTATTATCTAAAGGTTTATGAGCACCGAGTCAACGATTGACGGAAGAGTAGTAACAAAGTTGTCACTTCAGTCCTCTGATTTCAATCCCTTGATGTGTACGCTTAGGACTTCGTGAACGTCCTGGTTTATGTGGAACCTATTCAAAACATTGAAACAACAAAATAGTTTTTAATCTGCTCTGAAATTATAATAAATAAAACGTTGGCGCTTGAAAATTTCCGATAGCTTATTATTATATGAGGTTTGCATGGTCTTTTGAAAACAAATTTATTCATTAAAAATGTTGGCGCTTATGGTTTTTAGAGTTACTGAATCGCCCATAACAACAGCTTCCATCTGTGTATTCATGGCAACTATCATGTTGGTAATGTACGCATTGACTGAAAACCAATGAGCAGTTGAGCTCCATTTCTAAATAGTAGGTGAATGTGAGGTTTCTAACTTCCTATGAAATATTGAGCACACCCTCTCATTTTAAATTCTCATTCTGATAGGAAAATATTTTGATTATTGATTTTTAAGGGCAAAGTACAATTTCTGAAGCATAATTTTTGTTCTGTCTATAGTCAGGGCATTTTTATTCGCAAGGTGCTTTTTACTATGTTAAAATAATAAAAGTGCAAAAATTAATATAGATTTGGGGAAATGGGCATGGTTGAATGCCGAATCATGAGACAAATCCAAATACAATAATAAAAATATAGTAAGGAGTGGTCAAGGAAAGTTATAAGTAAAATACAAACTAATTAAAATTAATTAATCGCTAATGGGAAACACAAGAAAAGAGGAAACTCGAGAGATGAAAGAAACCCGGCGTGTGATAAATTTAAGACTTAGATAACTGTTTAAGTCAGGTGAAGGAAACTTACCCGAAACATAAATTACGTCTTTGCGGCTGTCAGATGAGTTTGGGTAGTGTTTACTTAATTTATGATAAACAAAAATTAGTCTTTAGAAACTTCGGAATAATGTTTACCAATATAAGATAATTGTCCCCCAAACAAACTATAAAAAGGGAAATCAGAATCGAATGAGTTATCAGTTGGTCAAAGAAAATATTATGTAAATTGCGAGTGATCAATATTAATGAAACAAATATCGAATTTAGTAGAAATAAAGAAATCAATAAAAATTATCGTGCCAGAAAGGTGATTACCGTTTGGGCAACCTACCTCATGATAACTAATAATTATCTTTGAAAGAAAAGTGCAAATCAGTTGACAACTTGTATATGTGATAAATTGTGAATAAAATCTTTCTGCGTTGGGTTTATTTGTTTATTTCTAAAGGACACGAGGAGTCAGTGGAAAACCGAATTTAATAATAATAATCTAACAACTATAAGAATATGGAAACAATTATTTTTAATGACAGAAATTTAAATTTTTGTGTGTTGTTTTTAAGTTTTTTTGACAAATTTTCAAAAATATAGAGATTTTTGATATGTACATTTGTATCTCTTTAAGAATTATGTGAGGGAGAATTTAAATTTTGCTAGAAGTTTTTAGGGAAATTTATTTTCAAAATATAGAGAAATTTGAAACCTTTGGTTAATTGCTTTATTCAATATTTAATTTATACACAAAGAACATTAAAAAATCTTGTAATAAAACAAAAAATGTGTCTTTTACAAAAATAGTTCACTTTTTGCAGTTGAAAGGAAATATTTGAAAAACTGCCTAATGGATATACTAAATTGTGTTGGAGTTAAATAAAATTAAAATAGAGACACAGAATTATGTGCAAAGCAATTATTGGGCTTATTTGCTCCCGTTTGCTTCCTGATTCCTCGTGTTAAAATTTTAGAAAGAAAATTAACAAAACCTAACATAAGAAACTTTTATTCGAATTTTCCACAATAAAGACTGTCTTCAATACAATATCTCTTTGTCTGTAGCTTTGAGATAGGGTTAAGTCTACCGATGACAGATCACTCGTAAATTGGCTAATATTAGTTTTCGCTCGCTTTCAGACATATCTTTCGACTATTTGCTCTATTTAACACTTAATTTCCCATCAATTTTCTACTCAATATTCTACTCTTCGGTCAACTTCAACTCATCATTTTCATACATGTTTATTTTCATATTAAGTTTTAATCCAATAACTATTTTGTTTTTAGTTGCTCTATCGAGTAGGCAACTTCTCACTTATTTTGTACGCCCGAAAACAAATTTCGGTTTATTGACTTTATGAGAGAATTGATTAAATTATCTTCTCGGGTTTTCCAGATGGCTTGGACTTTCTCTTGCCTAATAAATTATTCAATAATTTTTAATTAACTTTTAATGTTTGAATATTTTTTTCTGGAGAATGCCTATTGATTTTATATTATGATATTTGTGCTTATCCATATATACCTTTTCCCCGAAATATGAATTTTTTAACTTTTTATCAATTTTTTTATTAATTTTTTGTATTTATTTATTCGTTTTAAATGTTAAACTTTTCATTAAACCCAACACAATTAAAATAAAAAATTTAACACGAAATCGCAAGAAAAAAAATTGAAGTGCAAAAGTTATTAAAAAGAATTAGAAAAGTAAAAATTGATATTTTTGGACTTAGCTTTCGATCAGACTTCTCGTGTTCACTGAGTAAATGACTAAGATTTAAATCCTATCAAAATAACTTTATTTGCATGGGGTAGACACCAAACGAATATCACCCTTAAACTCAAAACACAATTTAATTCGATTGGATTTTTTGATTAAGGTTTCTACTGCTCTTTGATCATTTTTTAAAAATTTTTTAAATTATTCCATCAAATGGCGCTTCCTATTTGGTGATTTCTGTTTTTATAATTTATGCCCTAGACTTTCCCAAATCGGCCGAACAATTTATTGACTATAATGTTAGTCCCTGTAACCAGTGCCGTTCCTGTGTTGCTGGCCGCTCAGGTGCAAAAACAATATTGCCGCTCCTATTAATTTGATTTTTTAATTAGAATTGGCATGCAATGTTAAAAACTCATGGCATACTTACAAATTTTTAATAGAAAAATTTAAAGTTTTGTCATGGAATTTTAAAAAAATATTTAAGTAAATTGGAAAATGCATAAAAAAAATCAGGATGTTTTTATGAAAATTTGTCTTCTACTTAATTCGACCAAGTTTAATTTTTTTTACAGTTTAGCACAAAATTAAAATCAATGTTTTTTAAATATAATAGTAGTTGGTCGGTTACAGTTGACGTGCGGGGGCACCTTCTGCACCCCTGCCAGGAACGGGTCTGCTTGTAACCCATTAAATTGGCATTTAATTGACTCGACAAACGCTCTGAAAGAAGTGAGAAAGTTTCGATTGAAGTCGTTTGAGGCTGCGACTCTTAGGGTCACCTCGACCTATTGTTAAAATATTGGTGACAATTCAAAAAATTGTGATTTGTGATTATAATAAAAAGTTATAGGGTTGAGTTATTTCTCTTTTCAAAAACAGGTAGTTAGATTTACAGCTTTGTTCTGCAAAACAATAATTACAGCTTGGATGCGTGGGAAAAATTCAGTTTCTGTTACCCGATTTAGCACGGTTGAGTGCAGTAAGGTGTATATGGTAGATAAAAATAGAAGGTTAAAGACATTATGGATAAAAAATATATTTAGTAGAAGAAGATATACAAAATCCAAGTGAGTAAATAATAAAATAAAACTTCGATAAAAACGACAGAGAGCATGATATTCATTGAAAGAATAATTCTAGGATAACCGGAAAGACTGCTATAAAACCTCATAAAGATCGAACAATCACCGACATTGCTGAAAATCAAGTTCTGATAAAAGGAATCAAATAAAATCAATATTTTCTCTGAAAGTCTCGAAATTTTCGATCTGAAAATCTCATGAAAAGTTTCAATGATTAAATTTCTATTTTGCAAATCATTCAAACTGGCCAAAACTCGGGGGAAACTTTTCCTAAATCTCTCCGGTAAATTGAGATTGTTCTTTATGATTTGGAAATCCCGATAAATCAAATCGACAATTTTCATGAATTTTTTCATTTGATTTTTGTCGCTGATGAAATGTTTGTTAAAGATTCTGTAGATTTGATTGCCAAAATCAGTGCAATTCGAATCGAGAATCTCATTGGTCAGAATTTGAAACGTTTGGAAATAATTCAAAATTGATTGGATGGTTTGCAAGTTGTTTTCGGTGTCGTTTCGGTTGAGGATTTTCTCGAGAAAGTTGAAAATTATTGATTCGTATTTTTGATCGATTTTTGGCACGCTTAAATTTCTGATTAGCGAATCAAATTTCTGATTGGCTCGGGATTTGATTTCAAATTGAATTCTCCGATAGATTTCCGATTGACGAATCAAATCAATGTTGACAATCGATTGGAAGTTGAGAATCGACAAAATCGATTGGTTTGTCACGCAGTCGGTTTTGATTTTTCTGATCAATTTTTCCGGTAGTTTTGTTGGGATTTTGAATATCGTTTGAAAATTTCCGAGAAAATTTCCCGACTTAACTGCAAACTGTTCCCAATTGCTGTTTACCGTTTGGGAAAGTATCCCATCTAAGATTTTTGAATTGTTGTTGTCGTTTTCGAAATATCGAAACGCTTCGTTGTATGAAATCGTCAGAATGATAAAACAAACGAAAAAAACTACCGAAAGAAATGATGAGATAACCATTGTGAAAATTTGATAGGAATGATACCAAAGATAATTTCTTTTGAATTTCAAGTCGAACGTGAACGCAAAAATCAAAACGAGCTGGAAAATATTTATCACAACATAAAAAACCGAAGCCACAATTTTTACGATGGTCAAAATCAAATTTATTTCTCCAGAAAAGGTTACAATTTCTTTTGATACTTTGTTGATTTTCTTATAACTTTCCGACATTTGCACACTGATTTCCGTTGATTTTGAATTAATGACTCCAAATGGGAGAGTTGCCCAAAAATCAGTTAGCGTTTTGCTTGGCAAGTCTTTCAACGTCTTCGATAAATCTTGTAAAGTTTTCTTTATTTCATTTAAATCAATATTCACATCAAGAGTTTCTTGTAATTTTTTAATAAAAATCAAACTCTCTATTTTCAGTTCTCCAATCGGTTTGTTGCGCGTTAAGCGGAAAAGCGTTTGATTGGTCTTTGAACATTCTTCAAATCGATTGGCATTTCGCTCTTCTTCCATAAAAGAATTGGAGATAAATTCAATTTTTCCAAGAAATTTCAATATTTCCGTTCGATTTTGTTGATTGAAATTGGAAATTCGATAACAGGATGTGTTGATCGATATTATCTGATCGATAAATCTAGGAATCGATTTAAACAAGAAATCAATATTCAAATCGGTTTTCAATTGAGATACAATGTCAATTATTGTTGAATTTATCGATTTTTTAGACAATTCAATTATTGGCATCAAATCGATTTTATTTTGAGAATCAATTAGAGAATTGTTGATGAATTCTTCCAAATGAAAAACCGATTGATTTGTTATTTCGTGGACATTGGTTTTTTCTAGAAACACCGGGAAAATTGTCACGGTTCTCGACGCCATGCCAATGACTATGAGACTTACCATGAAATAAGAAAATCGCCGGTTGAATTTGGAAGTTTCGAAAGTTAGAGACTTTCTGAACCTGACGCATCGTTTGTGGAATCTTGATTTGATATACTTCTTGATAAAGGAGTGAATGAGAATTATTGTAATGATGAGAAAGGTTGTGAAGATAATCGTGGCCAAGATAGTGGTGGCCAAATAGAATTTATTTGATGATGTCAAATCCAAATATGAGTTCAAATAGTTGGAGATAATTGTTCTATTCGATAGGCAACTGTAACATGATTGTATTACGTAATCCGACATGTATACGAAGATTCCTCCGTTCCGATTTGGCTGAAAATTATTCATTATGGATCTTAAAAGGCTGTTCATTGTGATTGAGGCGATGAGACTGATTAAATATTTTATGAATAATGATAACGCTTCACTTTATCTCATGTTTCAATTACTCAATCAATATTTATTAATAATTATAATTATTATGCAACGTCAAATCCACTTATTATATCCATACGTCACTGTCATATTATTATTATTATTTTTATTATTATTATTATTATTGTTATTATTATTATTATTATTTTTTTAGTATTAATATTATTATTATTTTTATTATTATCATTCATTATTGTTACCTTCAATGAAAAAAATCAAACAAATAAAACTTGATATTTATTTTTTTCAAATCTGAAATAATTATTTGTGGGCAAAATAAATCCTCGAATAAATAATCAATATCTTTCGATGAATCGTGTAAATGAAGTTTCGATAAAATAATGAAAAAAATGAGAAACAACAAAAACCCAACAATTTTGATTGATTTGTTTTATATATACAGGCCTCACACAAACACACAGAATGAGACAGAACCTGCCAATCAAATTAACTTATTCAATTGCCTTCAACATAAACACTCTCTACTGTTCATAAATGAACTGTGGGTAGGAAAACATGTACATGCATATTCCAGTAATTAATTAACCTAGCCAATCAAATTCATTAATTCGATCCAATCCTCAATTGTGGGTAGAAAACATGTGCATACATACTTCAGTAATTAATTAATCTGGTCAATCATACGATCCAATCCTGAAAAATAGATACACGCATACTTCAGCAATTAATTCTCAGTAATTACTGATGGGAATTCATTTTTGAGCTCTGAGGAAAAGCGATAAGGATTTCCAGCTGAGCGGTTGTGTTGTTTTAATAAAATTGCTCCCACTTAATATCAGGCATCATTCAGTTCACAATAAAATTTTTATAGCACTTTTATCTGCAGTCTTTCAAAACAAATGTTACTTCCCAGCATGGAGCTTTGGTCAAGATAAAAAAACAATAAAAGAATTTTGTTCTTAATTAGTAATTATAAGTATTGTTGGGCCAGAACACATACGGCCTTGGAAAATGTTTAAATGAATCGGTAACACACATGCAAATATAACCTACAACTTTAAAATCAAACTCATGAAAACATCAACAAAACCTAGCAAAATATGAGAGAAAAGCAATTACATATAAAATAATAAACATAAAAATAAATTAAAATAATAACAAAATGCAACAAGAACCGCACGATACAAACATAAACATAACACGAAAACCCAACAAATTCGACCAAAAATTGATAATTTAACAAAAATGAAAATTTCATGAAAATGAAATTTAAATCAAAGAATTTGAATTAGAAATAATTCAATAAAAATTTCAAATAAAAAATTATCAAAATAAATCAGAAAATAAGAAAACTAAAGATTAGAATACACTAGAAAATATCAAGGTCGAATTTTGTTTTACTAAATCAAAAAGAAAACGCGAGGTTAGGGACCGAAAATAGGTATATATACCGATGCATTTTCACATAAAATTTAACCAGTTTTGAAATAAAATTTTTAGCTATTTTTAAAAAACCTATTTTGAATCTATTTTAGGTGAGCGAGAGTTTTTATTTGGAAACTCTCTCTCCACGTCCCGTCCTCGCAACCTCGGTAGAGCTCTGCTTGGATGTCGGCGTGGGGAGAGATGTATTTTTATTTTAGTATGATGATTTGGCAAGTAATTTGTTATGTTGTTTTTGATACATTAATAAATATTTATAATACATAAAATCAGTTTGTTTTTCATAAATTAACTATTTTATTTTGTCGAAATTTTTCCGGCCCACAGCCAAGACACATCACAAGTTAGTAAAATCCACATATTATCCAGATTCGTGTAAGTGCGTGGAATATCGCCAATGATCTGTGCCCGTGAAGACCCGGCGTGTGGAACGCAGGGATTGGAACGTCAATATTATTCCGTATAGAAGAAAAGAGAAATAAGGAAAGGGTCTTTTAGCTACTTCCTCGTTTCTAGTTTTCTTTAAATTCGACCTAAATTATTCTACACACGGCTCAAAATCACCACACCAAGTAGTCCATTGGGCACTCATTAAATATAATATGAGCACAGTGCGCTTAAGGCCAATAGAGGGAAGGTAACGGAGAATTATAAACGAAATCGTTGTTATAGTTCTTGAATTAATTGAAAAATTTAAATAATATTATAAAGCTAGATATTCATAAATTGTAAATAATTTAACCGACCGTTCTAAATATGAAACAACCTCTTTTGACTATTGATAACCCCGAATTGACCGTGCGAACCCAAATAAACTATAAATCCAAATAATGATCATAGAGGAATAAAGACGAAACCCCAAAATCATCATAATTATCTACAACCTACTAACCGCCACCCAAGGGGCACAATCAGATCATAGAGAGTTCAAATTGGATCAATTTAATAGAATAAAATATATCCAAATCCATTAGAAGCAGAACCCGTTGTAAAAATCCACGGAAAGTCCCGGACGAATAATAGGATCTTGATTAACTCTCACAGGTTGAAACTAAATAATTTTGTTTTGATTAAGATCCCTAAAGGTGCTAAGAACAATTACAAACCCATACCCATAATTAATAAAAACTCATGATACGTCCCGAGAGCCTACGCAATAAAATTTCCAAATCTTCACCGTTCGTGAAAAATAACCGAAGAGACCCCAATGAAGTCTGAATAGAAATAGGGATTGAATTTCATTTATCACATGTACAACCAAGAAGACAAAGTCTCGTCAATTAACTATCTCATATAGGGTCCCGCTCACCAGCTCGAATTTAGGATGGCGTTAACAATTTCATAATGTCCATAATTAATGCACTAAAAGGAGTTAAAAGAAAAAATCGATAATAAAAATGTACACATTACCAGAGGCCAATTTTGAGGAAGTTGACAAAATCTTTTCCCCAAAACAAAAAATATACGGCGAATCTCTAAATAAAATCAATAAAATCAAACGTAATTAAAATCAACGAACCGAATCTCGATGCACCCGTTCGAAATTACCACGTCATTCAGTATAAACATTCACCGTCGATTGAGAATTCATGTTGATACAATTTTCAACAAACAAGTAAACCGAATTTTATCAATTACTATCTGGCACAGTGTGTAAATAATTTCAACAGGAAGTTCGTATACGAGACACACCACTACCACAGCTAACACTCATCACCATGATGCTGATTTCGAAACTTCTCACACAGGGGACATTACAAAGCGAGCATAGGTCTTCCATCGACAGCTCGTTGAACCCGAGAGTTGTCCGAGCAATTACAGCATTAGTAATAGCGCTCACTTTTGATGACAATCCGCCCACTCGAACACATTTCCAACGTTGCCTAGCAACGGGTGCCGAGTGGTAGCTAGAAAATATTTATATGGCGTTACCGAGGCAACAATAGGAAGATTCAAACAAATAGCAAAACCCAGTAACCCACCAGTATGTAGAAATACCAAATATTAAGTTAATTATTATTATTAGTATTATTATTATTAATCTATTTATTTAATATTAATATTCGAGCCAATCAATAAATGACACTATAAAAAATTAAATTAACCTATCAATATCTGAATTTCACCATATGTTCTGAAAAATTTTTATTAATGGTGATTTTTACAGATGGGGATGAGGCGCTGTCGATAGGCGCTTCCATTTTTCCTAGGGCCAGGTCATCCAACTCGTAGGAGATCCCATAGCTTGTCGCGTACCCATCGGTACTCGGAATCCAGCCTGTAGCTATGTCTGCATTGACTTGGTTTAGGTGACGGCGAGCCATAATTATCTGTCCTTGCGTTTGTCGTTGATGTTCCTCCAGTTTAGCCAATTTGAACTCAGCCTTCTGTCGAGCTTCTTGTACAGGGTTTCGACATGGTTCGCGTTTAATCGCGACATGAGGCAGCTCGACCTCCTCGTTCCAGTTAAAGAGATTGTGCCAACTCTACCTAAATTTTTTTAAATTCATAAATTTTATTGAATAACTAAAACTATAAATTGTAAATACAACGATCACAAATGCACATGTTAGTTGAATCATAACACAATTATGTCAGTTGAAATTAAAAATGTGAGTAAATTGCCCCAACAGACGGGCTTCTTTTAATTTTCTATTGCGGGCCCTTTCATGTTTGCCCGGTCGTGGTTTCGTACGGCGGCGGTCGTTTTCAGACCGGCGCGGTCATTGTATTGGTCGGCTCCGAAGGAGGTGCTGAGGTTGAGTCCCTTGACTCGATCATGATTGTATCGTTGGCCGGAAACAATTCTGTTTCTGCATATGTGGGCTTCGGGGCTAGATCTGTGTGAACTTGGAGCTTTGTTTCCAAGGTCGCTATGGTACAGGCCTGCTGACGTATCTTCACTTTTAAAGACCTGGAAAGAGTGAGTTTTCCTCAAACAATTTCTTCAACTGGGCTATTTGCTGGTGAAGCTTTTTTACCTCGTCCGACCGGATCCATGTCTCCTCCATGCGTCTACAGTGCCACACGAGGGACTCTGTGCGTTGTGATTGACTCATCGCCTCTTCATGATATTTAGCGACGTCCTTTCGGAATTTCCGATTTGTGGTCTTGCACTAGATAAGAGGATATGATTTTAAATTACAAGTTGGGTATTTACGTGAAAACGATAATATTAAAATTGATGATTACATGTTAATACTGGTAATTACTTCCAGGTTTAATGCGTTACAGTACCATCTAACTTTCCTTATTAGTCTTTGATATTTTCGTTCGTAGTTATCAATCAATTTACATGGGAGTAAACCTATTCATTGGAGTTGTTTTTCATGTAAAATGTTTGGGTCATATGGGGTTATAGGTTATCGGTATGACCTTGACCCCAATCATAAAATTCTATCTGTCTACCACTGGTTACCCGTTGCTAGGCAACGTTGGTACTGTAACCAATGGGTCTGTGACCGTCAAAGGTGAGCTTTGTTTCCAAAACTGCTAAGATAGGTCTGCAGCTGGTTCAGCGAGCTACCGATAGAAAGTATCTACTTGTCTTGCTTATTTAGGTCCCTTACTCTCTTCTCACTTTTCAGCTTATAGTTTATTTTCTCGAACAAAATATTTTATCGTCACTAACTCAATAATCCAATCAAAAACATAATCAAATTAAACACAAACATTTATTTAGATATCGAAACCATTGGTATTTACAAAAAAGAATCAAAAGGGTTTTTCATAATGTTCACTACAAAAAATATTCACAATTCTCTCTATTTTTCCTTTTGTTGTTGGAGTTTCCATCGCTCCCTCTCTGCTCGACCTGGCCTGGTGTGGGTTTTTGGTTTATCCGTTGGATTCTTCGGACCATGTTGCTCTTTGTAAGCCACCTGGGCTGGTGCGAATACCAAGGGGTAAGTGACAGCACTCCCCTCTTGGCTTGCCTCTACAGCAATTTCGAGCCCACGAATTTGGATCTTTTGGGCCTGGTTTTTTCTGATATAGGCGTTTTACCCGAGAGGGTTCAATCCACGTACCCTTTGTTCGTTGCAGCTCATGACTGAGCTGCATGCATTGTTGATGGAGGTTTGCATTTTCTGTTCTCAGTTTCTTTAATTCTCGGCCGATGTCCTTGATGGCGTTTATGGCTGAATTAATAAGCATAATTAAATAAGACACATTAGTTATAACACCCAACAAACAGAATGAACACGAAATGCGATTAGTCTTTATTTAATTATACATCAAACTATCCTGATTATATTTTCCTCACTTTCGCTACATTATCTCGACACAAAAAAAACTATCATAAAAAAAACTTACAATCAAACAACAAAAAACAAGGTAACAATTAACACGTTTATTATTATTCACACATCTATATCACCATGCGGTTCTACTTTTCGATCCTATGCCTAAATTTTCTTCGCGGCATCTCTCGTTTTAGAGGACGTCGCGAGTAGGCGTGTTCTTCGCTCGTCCTATCATCTAGTGCTTCCAGGATGTCGGGTTGCACGATGTGTTTTGGGAGGGTCAGGTTCACTGGTGCGTTGAGTTCCAAGAGGCCTGGATCCTCTGGTTCGAACGCGATGTTGTAATCTGGCAGGTATCCGTCGGAGCTCAGGATTCGGCCACTGGCTATGTCCCTATTGATTCTCATGAGTCGCTTGCACTGTAGGCTGGCCTTCCAGCGATACTTTCGTTCGAGGTGCTCGAACTGTTGGAGAGCCACCTCGGCTTTGTGTCTAATTTTGCGAGCCGGATTTCTCCCTGGCTCCCTCTTTATGGTGAGTCTGGGCACTTCCACGTCCTCGTCATGTCAGATCTTGCTTCGATTAGGCCACTCGGATGTGCCATACGTGGATAGGGAATATCCCCGATCTCACAGTGCCTGACGGTAACGTCCCGCGAATTCACTCGGGATTGTCAATGTCGTTCGTTCGTCATCCTTCCACTGGGTACCAGAATTTTCTATCACTATTAAGTATCATTAAAATTTATATACAACGACATGTTACATATATATATATATATATCATCAACCATACAATCATAAAACGTAGCAGTTTGTTTTTCTCGTGGGTTTGCGTATATTTAAATTTCCCCAAGTAGGAATTTTATTCCTTTGATTATTGGCCTACCATATCGATTTATGATTTACCTCTCTGTGTTAGGAACGGATTAGATAATATTTTTCGGTATTCGTCGGACACCGTTTAAAGGTTCCTTCCGAACCTGAACTGACCGTGTCATTCCGAATAGATTAACGATATTTCGAGTTTTTAATAAAGTTGCGTAAATTCAGTCTATGATATGCCTCGTATTGGTTAGAAAACATAAGGTACTTGCGGTTCTCTACTGATAGGGTCGGTGAGACAAATCATATAAATCTTATCGAATCAACACAGGTGCTAAAGGAAAATTTAGAGGAAATCTGAATAAATATTAGCCACTTACGCCGCATTCATCTACTATAATATAAAACAAAAATTTCTATTATTCTATACATTGATAATTATTAGCAGAAATTTTAAAAATCAATCTACAATATCGACATAATATAAAATTAATTTTAAAATCAACCTATATTATAGACATAATATAAAATTAAGAGAAAGAAAATTCAAACTTAACCCTATTATTACTAGGTTAATATACTTACGTAAAACATCACGATGTGACTTTAAGACACATATTAAAAATGCATATAGTTATATCTGTAATGTCATTTATTCATAAGAAAAATAAAATAAAATATCAATTACTTATTTAAACATGTTTTGCAAACCACGATTTTTTGGGAATGTTCATTACATACATTTTCCCCACAATTACCACAACATTGTTTGGAGGCTCGACCTTTTGCTGATGGACAAAGGTAACATCGTCTGTGAATATTTGTTTCAGGAACTGATTTATCAATCACCACAATATTTGAAGAATTTTCCAAAGTTTCGTTGATTGTCGCAATGGTACTTTTAGGCAAATGTTTTACACTTCTACGTTTTATATTTGGTATTACTTCTGAATTATCTTCAATTTCTACTTCGTCTTCACTACTTTCTTCTAAAGCTCTGAGTATTTCTCCGTCAGTTAATTTAATTCTTTTAGCCATCCTTGAAACAAAATATACAATTTGTAATCTGGACAATATTATATTATAGCCTCTTACCTGCTTTTAGAAAAAATGCTTATCTTGAACCAAATATAAAAGTATGGGCACTAATATACCACCAACCAGAAACAAAAATAAATAATAAAATTTACTATTGTACTTTGTCACAAGATTTTAAGTTTCTATAACAACACTATACCTACTTAGTATTCACTTTTGAATATTTGAAAACCATTACCAAGTAAAGTATAGTAAAACCATTACTTTATCTAAGTAAATTAATATGTGTCTTAGAGTCACAATTTGGTATTTTACGTCGGAATTATATAATATGAAGTTTCTATAGCAACTATAAGAAATAAAATTTGTTTTTTTAGTTTTTTTATGCGAAGAAATTATAAATGATAGAATACATTATTATCATTTGGCAAAATTAGTGTATTTGCATATAATATCTACAAATTAAATCGAAATGTGATTCAAAGTCACAACCTAGTGTTAATAGGGTTAAAATATATTATTTATTAAATTAACTGGAATAAAAACAAAAAATTAGAAAATGAACTGTCTCACCCGACGCATAATCTTCTGAACATGTTGTTTCTTTTTTGGTGGAACTAGATTCTTGGAAAGTCATATCGCATTTTATCGTTCGGTTCATACTTGGTCTGATGTTTGTAGAATAATCTCCTTCTTATTTCCTCAAGTTCCATTCATGGGCATTTATATCGTAGTTTTTAGTACGGCTTAGGTTTGGCATAGTTATGGCAAAAATAATGGTGGTTCTTACCCGGCACCGAGTATTTATAAGATTGAGTGATTCATGCCCCACATGATCTGGGTAGGCACTGAAAACTTGTGTCAGTTACTGATTAGCTTCTCTTTGATTCCAAATCCGCTTCTCCAGTTATGTGACATGTTCTTGGACATTTGGATAATCGCGTTGTTTGTCTGGTGTGCATTGCTAGTCGACCACTTCTTTCCTTCATAATCAATGCACACCAACTTCGGATACGCTGGAATTGGTGTGAAATTCCACGACACACAATTAGTCACTGGCGTGTTATTACGTCATTATATTACTTTTAGAATTTTCTTTTTATTTGAAATTTGGACAATTCCACAATACATCGGTTTGTCGTTTGTACGCTATCGCACCATTTTGTTACTTAAACTCTAGATTTTTATTTGAAACTCAGTCAATTCTACAACACATCGGTTAGTCACTTGTTCACTATTGCACCATTATGTTGGGCCAGAACACAAACGGCCTTGAAAATGTTTAAATGAATCGGTAACACACATGCAAACATAACATGCAGATTTAAACTCAAACCTATTAAAACACCAATTAACCCTACCAAAAAGCGAGAGAGAGAACAATTAAATATAAAATTATAAAACACAAAAATAAATTAAAATAATAACAAAACGCCACAAGATCAGCACGAAATAAACATAAACATAACATGAAAACCTAGCAATTTGACCGAAAGGGGACAATTTAACAAAAAATGCGAAATTTCATGAAAATGAAATAAAAATCAAAAAATTTGAATTAGAAATAATTCAATTAAAAATTCAAAAGAAAAATTGTCAAATAAAATTCCAAAATAATAAAAATTAAGAATAGAATATACTAGAAAATCACAAGGTCAAATTTTGTTTTACCAAATCAAAAAGAACACGCAAGGTTAGGGTCGTACAATAGGTATATATACCGATTCATTTTTACACAATTTTAATCGTTTAATCAGTTTTTCAAACTTGAAATCATTTTTCAACGTTATTTTTACGATGTAAGTAAGAGTTTTTATTTAAACAACTCTCTCCACGTCGCATCCTCAAACCTCAATGGAGCTCTGCTTGGGTGTCGGCGTGGGGAGAGTATTACTGTATGATGTTGGAAACTGTATAAAACTCAATGTATTATGCTCAGAAAATTTATGAAACTTATTATATGGCAAAATATAAATATTCATGAACTGAAATTTTTCCGTCAATGCTATAATCATTTTTCGCCCCACAGCCACTCACGCACCACAAGTTAGCAAAATATACACACAACTCAGGCTGTGTAGGAGCAGTTCATCTACCAATAGCCTGTGCCCGTGAAGGTTCCGGTGTGAATAACGCAGGGCCCGAACGTCAAATCTTAACCGTTATAGGGGAGATTGGGAGGAGGGGAAGTAGTCTTTTGGCTACTCCTCCACCGCCCATTTTTCCATAATTTCGACCTAAAATTTGAATTCTACATATCGGCCAAAATCATGAACATTGAGTAGCTCAGTGATCACTCTTAAAATCTTAATATAAACATAATTATCCTAGGGTCAAATTGAAGGAAAGGAGTGGGGTAAGTAAAAAATTCGGAAATCGTTGTATGTTTAAATATCTCGAATCAAAAATTTTAAAGTCACAATAATAAGTAATTAGGACTAATAATTAATGAACGTAAATCAGTCCCACGACTAAAATTAACTGCGAATTAAAAATCAGACTAGAATAGAGTGTAATTTATTTAACGCCAACTGGTAGCCTCAATCAACAACGTACAGATAGCATTACCAAATAGGATTCATTTTTATTAAACAACCAGTAAATTAGAAATTTCAAATCCCCGTGACTCAAATATTTGTTCGCCCCATAAATTAATAAAACTATTCAATATATATGGTCAACCCGAATCCATCATAAACCAACTGAAGCACATATACATCATCATTTAAAGACAAAAAATTCCCAAATAAACTTTAACACAATTTTAATCAGTGAGAAGAAATGACATGACCAAGCTGAGATTTGTACCAAAACAAAATAAGATCACACCCAATCATCAACGAAGGTACCACGAGACTGTAATTAACTCGTAAACTCGAAAGATTTTCTTTATTCATTAAAATAAGGTCGATTAACTCCATTCCACCAAACTAGGGTGTAAATTGAAAGAGGAACCTTTGAATCCAATCAATACGTTCGAATAAGGAACCACATGAGTATAACCATAAGGAAATATTCAAGCCCCGGAATAATAATCAACATTTTCGGAATTCCGTAGAGTAATGAATAGACGAATGTCGTAGTGAGACGATGAAGGTCAATAAATTGGATAAAATTGTAAGCTAAAACTTTAAAATAACTAAAATTTAAACTGATAAATTAATGAACTAATCAGGATTTAAATTAAATACGCTGAACCATTAAGAGAAAATCTAAGATTGGATCAAATAATGAATGGAAATCAAATAAAATAATTCCCCGATAATCACGATCGATCTGTAGACGTGGCAAAGTGCATGAGAGTTTCACGAGAAAATCAATTGTAGAGGTAGAGAATATATACGTGGCAGGTAGATCTCCACAGTAGCATGCGAGGCACACCAATGAGTAGCATTCAGGCACATACATGCAATCAGCAGGAAGAGAGAATTGAACGACATGCACACTGATAGAAGAAAGACATGCGATATAAATAGGCATGCAGTCGGAAAATTCCTCAGTGTAGACGATATGGACAATATTTCGCAGAATAATTCATGGAATCACCACGCACGTCCCTCGGATACCAGTGAAATCACGGTGAAGCAAAGAATAGGCGCTCAAGGAGGTAGACATTTTATTTTTAATCAACTAAATTAATTGGTAAGCATTTATGCCCTGATCCGCCGACTCTGTGAAGAAACGTTGACCGAATATCGCTGAAAAATGATATCGTACATGCTTTAGAGGACCAAAAGCTTTTCTTGCTGTTCCGTTTGATTATGAATAAATGCTAAAGACTAAATTTCAGTTGCCGATGAATTTGCTGTTATGAATTTCGCGCCGAGAAACCTTTATAAAATCTCATAGTAACTAGTCGGTAGTTCAGAGGCTGCCTAGTCGACAATATACAAATTGATTTGAATAAGAAAATAATAACTGGCCAAATATCTAAGGTAGAAATGACTCAAATGATGCCAGGTTTACAATTAGACATGTCGAAAGAGTGGGATGAATGTCCCAACGTTATTCAATCGAAGGACCGATTTTTTCCGGACTTACAGTTAAATGCATCGAGACTTACTGCAGAGAATATGAAGTTCCGCCGACAAAGGTCGAATAGCTACCTATTAATTTTTGATGCTCATCATTAGTGATAATTACTAGAACCAAGCTAAATCTATTAATGATGCCAAGTAGATCACGAACGAGAAAACTACCCAAATCGCCCTATCAAAAACTCAGACGAGAATATTAACTCGATAGAATCTCGGATTTAGTTTATATGGCATAAATGTTCATTTGTATTTTAATAATACTTATTCCACCGACTGATGATAAATTAAAATTAATATATGCCAATTATGAGTTAATCCATATTTTACGACCCTTCTGGACAAACGCATTATAAATTAACTAATCCGGGCTATGTAGACGTTAATTAGTAGTCAAACCCACCCTTGTAGATGAATATTAAAATTTACTAATTCAATCAACATATACATTAATTCTTCTATAAATCATTCAACTTATGCGATTATTTATGAAATTTATATTATTTGTACAATTAGATTCTTGGGTGGATGAATCTCGTGTGACGATGAGATTCCCGTCCCACGCCGCCGCTAAATATCAACAGACGATGTGGGATGAGGGGTGTTCTATCTCCCCGGTGAGAAGACCCAGATTCGAGAGGCAGGATGGAACGGAGGACACTGGAAGACCATACATAGCCATCAAGCGGGAGCCTGTGCGGAACCCGGCCCGTGAACTTTGAGAACAGGCCGAAGATATCCTGGCCAGACTCGAAGCTCACCAGATGAAAACAAATCAGGAAGTGAGTCGGGCCCGTTGACATCTCCACCAGATCAACAAGGACATCGCGGCTGGCTTAATTCCGAGCACGGATGGGTATGCCCCGTCATACGGCATCCCATTCGAGCTCGACAATCCGCAGGTAAATCAGCCAATTCTGCCAATAACGGTATCGGTCCCAAAACATATCTTTTCTGAGGCAAAACGAGCACGAAATGTAGCCCAACGACCGGAATGGGATCAGGCTTGTATCCGCAGGTCACCGAGACGGAACTCAAGAGACCGGCCGTCCACCTCAAGATACAATTGATTTTTCCAACATTGTTACTTTACGTTGTGATAGTTTTAATATAATAGTGCTAGTTTCATTGATTTCTTATATTTAAAATTAGTATAAAAATATTCGCCCTAACACAAACTCCTTTTACGACGCTAGATCAATACGCCTAAAAACTGTGTGACCATACTCATATTCATTATAATTCGTCTTCAAAATGTGAACTGAAGTATTCATGATTATATTTTTTGGTTTTTAGAAATGGACCCCAATAAAATCTTAAGCAGGGCTCTGAAAGATGCACGAAAGGAAAATACAGACCTCCATCGACAGATGTTGGAGATGACCCGAGAAGTCCAGCGCATCAAATCAACATGGATAGAACCGTCAAAGGCAAAGGTTCTATACCAACGAGTAACCGCCGCTCAGTGTGGATGGGCTGAAGAAAAGCGGTTGTTACAGGCTATGAGGACACAAATTTGAGGATTAGAAGTGGCATTGACAGCCTGTCAAGAAGGCCAATCCGTCACGTACCCATTGGTCTTCGCACCGGCTCAGTTGGCATATCGTGATGCCACTAGCGCGACTAAGCCAGCAATAAAACCGCCTCAAAGACGCCCAGGAAAATTTGAGCGCGCAAGGCGTCGAGCCATGAGATCATCGGAAAAATCAAGCTGAAAAGATTTCTGATAAATAAAATTTAGTGTTGTCAAATTGTCTATGCGTGGTTAAATTTTTCTAATTATTGATAAACAAGTTCCGTGTGTTAATAAAATTTCAATCAGAGAAAGAGGGGGACGATGGACTATATATGTAAATGAAAGGACCAAGAACAGAAAAGCGCACATATGCCTTCTATCGGTGGTGCGTTGAACCCGCTATGGGATCGGGCCTTAGCAGTTCCTATATGGCGCTCACCTTTGGCGATCCTATAACCGATGGTTACATTACCAACGTTGCTTCGCAACGAGTAACCATTGGGGGCAAGATAATTATTTTCATATGGGGTCAAGGACATTGACAACACCCAAAACCCAACAATTATAATACTTAAATTCTAGATCTTTATTTGCAATTTGGTCAATCGTTGTTGCCAACGGAGTTTTGAATATGCTATTTGTTCGTACTTCTCCGTTGATTCAACTACAGGGGAATTTCTTGGTGAGTGTTTTCATTGATTAGTCTTATGATTCTGCTTTTGATGGTAGCGTCTACGGCTATGAAGATTTATTATGCATGGCAAACTATTGCTGGGTCCAAATGGTCGAATAATTTTAGCTTATTGCTCATCGTTTCCCATTTACTCTATGAAGAGGTTAGATATATTTTTGTGTTTTATACTTATTTTATGTTTAAAATAAAATGGTTTATGAGTTATTCGTTTTGTTTTGTTTTTATATTAGTTTCTATGTCTACTTATCCATGATTTGTGATTACCTCTAAATTTTACTAATAAACGTTCTAGGTTTTATGCATTCATTATAATAGTCTCTATGTTTGATAAATTATTATAACGATCTTCTCTATGTTTGTACAATTTACTAATTTATCTTGGGGTTATTTCATGTCCTACGGCGGCCTTGGTGTGTTCCTGTTTCATTAAACTCATGCCTTAGTCTGGGTTTATGTATGGTTAGTTTTATTATTGAATAAATTATTTTGGAATTCGCCTTATGATTTGGAATTGGTATGTTGTACGTCTGTTTCGCGACCTAACACAATTAATTTTTCATGTAGGGTGACTTCTCAATATGTTCGCCTAGCAATTTATTGCGAAAGGTTGATTTACTGTTATTTTTATGGGTTTCGATCCTCTGCTTTTAATTTTTTATAAGTTGATGGATATTTTACACTACTTGCAAAGTCATATGCTCAATAGGGATTTCACTAACGTTACTTTAGGGGTTGTTTTTAGATTCCTACTTTTGATTTGTTGACACTAATACGTTGGGTCGCCTTCCTCGAGATATTATTAATGATTTTTTAGCGTGCTAGATCTTTACATTTTTTATCAAATTTATCGTCTAATTCCTATCCATACAGGCAAGTACCGTTTTATGCGTATTGAATATTTTTTTGTATTAAATTTCACTAACATGATCGTTACATCAATTTCCACAAGCCCCCTTCCTTTTAACCACAAGTTGACCCTAAGATGTTCATGTGTTTATATTAGATTTTAAGAGTACCCACTGGACTACTGTGTGTAATAATTTTAGTCGGTATGTGTTAAAATTTAGGTCGATTTTTCGGGAGTTAGTAGAAAGAGACTCAGCCAAAAGACTGGTTCCCGATCTTCCACTGTCTTTATAAGCGAAAATGATTTGACGTTCGAGCCCGTCGTTACTCACGGCGAGGTCTCTCACGGGCACGAGTTATTCGCGGATGAACCGCACTTACATCACTCAATAGGGATGTGCAATGTTAATTGCTTGCTGGTGTGTGGCTGTAGGCTGGAAAAATTTCGACAGAAAACAACATTACTACTCTTGAACTCATATAATTATATTCATAATATATTGACATAGCATAGTTAGATCACTTCCATCATAGGTGCATAATATTCATTCAGGCTCACTTTGAAAGTTTTCTCCAATAGTGCTTGGTAATAGTTCGAGACAATTGTTCCAGTACTTTGTGATACAATGCTGTTTTTTCTGATAAAAAACGTTAGAGTTTTTTACGAGAAAAAGTGATCCCTCACAAGTGATTAAATTTATGCGAAAATGAATTGGTATTTATACTTATTCTGTGACCCTAACCTTGCGTGTTAAATTTAATGCGATAAAACAAAATTTGACCTTGAAATTATTTGTATAATCTAACTCTAATTTTTATTATTTTCTTGATTTAATTTGACAATTTATTCATTAAATTTTTAATTAAATTATTTCTAACCAAAATTATTTTATTTTAATTCAACTTTTTCATTAATTCTTTGCTTTTACGTAAATTGTCAATTTTCGGTCAAATCTTATGTTATTTTGTTATGTTTATGTTATTTTCGTGCGGATCTTGATGCATTTTGTTATTATTTTTATTTATTTTTATGTTTTTTGATTTATATTTTTAATTATATCTTTCTCGCATTTTAAGGTGTTTACTTGATGTTTTATGGGTCTGATTTTAAATCTGCGTCTTATGTTTGCGTGCTGTTTCCAATTCATTTAAATAAAACTTAGTACTATCCCAACAGCGGTAAAACACGGATTTTTAATTTTTTAAATTTATTTTTCTAATTTTTGAGAATTTTTTATTAATTTTCCAAGTTTTATGTATCAAACTTGAATTAAATTTTTAATTATTTATTTTTCTTTTAAACTTTACATTTTTCCTTCCCAGTTTAATATTTTAGTTTAACCGCTGAAAAGTATATATGCATTTTCGTACCAAACAAACAAAGTTGAGGGCTTAGATCAGTTTTTGCCCAACAATTGGTTTGATTTTAAATTTGCGTTGTTGTGTTTTCGTGTTATTTCCGATTCATTTAAACATAAACCTTGTCCCAACAATTTGATATTTTCTGTTGTATTTTGAATCATCTTGGTGCTTGTTTTCTTACTGTTGTTCATCTGATTAAACAAAGTCTCAGTTTCACCCTGTGCTAACCAAACTCAATTAAGATCGATTTCGAAAAAAAAAATTTTTTTTGTTGTAAATTATTTAACATAAAAAACTATTTTTATTCTCAAACTAAGTATTCTAAAACTAAAACATTTATTTTCCATAATAATTTCTATCTTAGTAATCCAAAAATTTAATTTACAGTCATTAAGTGAACAATTTATTTATTTAATTAAAAATTAATTTATTACTTTTAAAGTCATTTCATTTTTAAGAATACATTTTTCCACTTTCATTTAATTTTGATAAATCTTAAATTTGTTTAAATAATATATTTTTTTCACTTTTTAATTAACCTTTAAATCTATATTTTACTTCTATGGAATGCAAATCTTGCAGGAGCAAAAATGTTGTCGAAAATGATACTAACGCAGAAATAGTATGTGAAGATTGTGGGTGGTTTTGTGAAATCGATAATTATAAAGGTGAAATTGAATTTCATGAAACATCAAATGGTAGTAAAGTTCCTGTTGGATGCTTGATTTTAACCGGATTCCCTGCTGCAAAACAACATACTATAAATAAAGGTATACTCAAATGAAATTTCTATTTAATTTAATTTAAAAATATAGCTAAGGATAAAATAAATGTCTTATGTAATAAATTGTGTCTTGAGCCATATGTCGGTTCATATGCTTTAGAGATTTATAAATCAGCTTTTATGAGGGGTCTGACTAAAGGGCGACCGGCTTTGATCGTAGCTGGAGCTTGTCTGTATTTGGCGTCACGCTTAAAACATCAATCAGTTATGTTGTTAGATATTAGTGATAAGATAAACGTAAATGTTTACGTACTTGGTAAAACATATTCCGTTATCAAAGAAAGTTTTGGTCAGAAATTGCAAGATATTGACCCTTGTTTGTTTATTAATCGATTTGCGGCTCGTATGGAATTGGGTGATAAAACTGCAATTGTGTCAATGACAGCGTTGAAATTATTGCAACGAATGAAAAAAGATTGGATCAGTACAGGTCGGCGTCCGTGTGGAGTTACAGCAGCTGCGCTACTGTTAGCTGCAAAAATTCACCATTTCGATAGACATTATGAAGATGTTGCTAGAATTGGTAAATATTAATCTATGTGAAATCTCATTACACATATTTCTGTAATTTCCAGCTGGGGTAAGTGAAATAACCTGCCGAAAACGGTTAGAAGAATGGGCAAGAACTCCTACCGCAAATTTGACGCTTTCTGAATTTCAAACTATCGATTTTGAGGAAGAATTCGATCCACCGGCTTTCACTGGACAAAATCTCAAACCTAAATTATCAGTTCCAGAAATTACCGAAAAACAATTCATTCGAATCAAGCAAGATATTTTGGAAATGAAACAAAAAATTGAAGAAGAGACCAATCAAAACGATACGAGTATGGAAAAGTGGGTTTAATGATGAAATTTTATTACATTCAATTATGCAACATGATGAAATTATTGCAATATTCAGATTTATTTTCATTTAATCTACTTACAATTTATCAGCGGCATTAATATTGTGATAAAATTATAAAAAATATAAACTACTTATAGATTAATAAGTAAGATTTACTTGAAATAGAAAAAAGTACAACATTTTTATTGAATATTCTATTTCGAATCACCTAATGAAATGACATACCTGCAATTCTAAAGGTTTCAATCTAATTGAGGTTTTTTTCATCATATAGTTGTTGTATAATTTTATATAAATTTTTATTTAAAACATTTTTTGATCTACTTATAATTTGTAAGTAATTTTATTAAATACGAAATATTATTTTATAGCAATTTCTCAAATTTGCTATCATCAGTTGAGGAGGATGGGGAAATTCCCTTGGATTTGTTGTTGGGTGACATTGACAGCAATCCCGACAATGAGGATTTGGACTTCGTGGAGGAAATAAACGGCAGGAGAAATATGATAAAGGAATGTATCAATTCAAAAGTAGTGAGAAATTTATTCACGAATTTCTCGAAATCAGAAGTCTGTATAACGAATCCCGTGTGTAAATTAGACCAGTTGCCATTGGTGTTACCGATAAGCGATTGCGATGGCTTGGTACCGATAGATAGCAATGCAGAGTTCGACATGACAGACATTGACGATGCTGAATTGATATCGGTAGGTATCAGTTGCTATAGTTACTTTGAATGATTTCCCAATCAGACATACATTTTGAGCCACGAGGAATCCGTTAAGAAGTTGCGATGGTTTTACAAAACGAATAAGGATTATTACCGGAATAAAAAATCAACTCAGGTTAGGAAAGCGGAAAAATTGAAAAGAATCCAGGACAGTTCTAAAAAGGTTTGCGGTTGAGACTGAATTATTGATTGGTTATTTATTTGTCGCTTCTAGCCGAGGACGAAGCGCCAAAAGCGGGGGGCGGAATTTATGGTGACTCCAGACGAGGTGCTCCGTGAGATCAAGCCGAGCTATGAAGGCAGCGAGACTAAAATCATGAAATTGTCTCCGGGCAAAGAGGAAGTTGCTCAGAGTTCACAAAATTCTCCAATGAAGTGCGAGCGAGATTATCCACCGAGTGAAGACGATGTTCCTGATGGCGAGTCGGACGCTCTAGGAATGAATGACAACTACGACGCAGATGATTAGTAGCTGCGATTATATTGATAAAGCATCCTCCAATCCGTGATTTATCTGATCTTTGTATTATTTTGAATATAGTTGCCTTTTGCTTCATTGGATGATTGTTTTTTGTGATTGGATGATTGTCTTTACTGTGATTGGATGATTGTCTTTACTATGATTAGATGATTGTTTTTACTGTGATTGGATGATTGTCTTTACTATGATTAGATGATTGTCTTCATTGTGATTGGATGATTGTCTTTATTGTGATTAAAAGAAAGATAATAATCGTGAGTGTTATGTCGAATCATTTAAATTAATCGATAATTGAGGCCTTTCATTTCGTCCGTATTTTGATAAAATTGGTTATTATGCGTGGTTAGTTGAATTGTAATATTAATAAATAGAACAAAATAAAGGAGTAAATTCACATTTAACTCATTTTTATAAAAATGTTTCTAAGTTTGCTTGCTTAAATAGTTTTCTTTTAAAATTTCCATGTAGGTTGATTAAGTGTTCATTACTCCTCCTTTTATAACTCAGGACCTTTCAAAATTGGGATCATCTTCTTATGCATTTTGTCCCTAGATTATGGATTAGATTTATATTATCCCGATTTCTGGCTGAATCTGTTATAAACTAGCAATCAGATCCTCATTGGAGATACCATGGTAATCACTTTCAATTAATTCTTGAATTTTTCACTCATCAACTTCATCAAATCCAATATCATTTACTATTTCAGTAATGATTTGTGGTAGTTCATTAATTATTTAATCTTTAACCGTTTTAACAAGCAATTTCTTGAAAAAATTTTTTGATGGAACATTGATTGCAGTCAAATCTTCAGCTAGTTGCTTAAAAGTTTTTCGAATATAATAAGCCTTGAAAGTCGCAATAACTCCTTGGACCATCAGCTGCAAATGGTGGGTTGCAGGGTAATGTTGTTGGTTTAAATTAGCTTGCGGTTACCCTGGTAACGCCATATAAATATTTCTTTCTACCACTCGGCTCCCGCTGCTAGGCAACGTTGGAACTGTGTTCAAGTGGGTAGATCGTCCACAAAAAGTGAGCGTTATTACTTGTGCTGTAATTGCTCGGACGATCCCTGGGTTCAACGAGCGGTCGTTAGAAGACTTGTGCTCGCTTTAGATTATTGGGTCCCTGTATGTCCCTTCCTGACTGGCAGCTAATGCAACCTCCAGTCCCTTGATTTGTACTCTTAGGCTTTGGTTTAGTTGTTTTTCTTCTATCCAGCCTTTCTGCGCTGCTGTGAGCCTTTGATAAATCCGTTTGACTTTCCTTGGTTCCACCCATGTGGCTTTTGTCTGCTGCACTTCTCTAGAAAGCTGTAAAATCTGCTCATAGAAGCTTTTATTGACTGCCCTCGCGTGTTCTAATTCCTCTTGCAGAATTTTTTGGGATTCCATTTCTACAAATTTTATTATCAAAAATTTTTCCTAAATCTCAAGTTATTAAATTTATCACACAATTCTACAACATTAACTAGTTAAATAAGAAGAAAAAAAACTCGGAAACAGTAATTATTTATTTAATTTTTAAAATTCAAGCATATACTGTTCAGCATAGCCGGATCAATCTCTGGGTTGAGTACCGGAGTGGGGTCCTTGAATATCGTTGTCGGAGTCCGGCTGAACGGGAGAGGGCTCATAGTATACAAAAACTGGGCGTTTTGTATTTCTGATTCGCTTGGATTTGGCTGGCGGCAGATAATCGTAGGTGTCGGCAATCCTACCGGCCGCGATATCCTCTTCCACGTTGGCCAGGTATTGTCTGGCCCAGATCACGGGGCGATCGACTCTGCGTTGGTGGTCTTCGAGGGGGGCCAGAAGTTATCGGGCCCGATCATGGATGTCTTGGGCCGGATCTGGGCCGCTTGGTTGACTGCTCTGCCTAAATTGCCTACTAGTGTGTTCTACCATGAGTACAGCATCTTGTTGGTTCTCCTCGGGTTGGGGGACACTATCTTTCCTTCCATATGCGTCTCCATATTTGTCGCCACTGATCCGCAACGCGTGTGGGGACATAGACCAAAGGTCCTAATCTTTCTGAACGAGAAAAACTTAGGGGAGACAGTTAAATAATTTTGTAACTGAAATTGTCCATCTGATCGGAACATACTTGAAAAACTCGATCCCCTAGGTCTCGGTCAAGTGAGTGAACATCCTGATTCAAGGGCTAAACAATAGGTCTAATAATGGGTAATCAGTTTAGTATAACGCCCTTTTTTAATGGTGTTGGGCCAGCACACCAATAGCCTTGAGAATTGTTTAAATGCATCAGTAATACAGCACGAAAACCCAGCACCAAGATAACTTAAAATACAATATACAACAACAATTAAACACTTTAAAATCTGAGAGAATATAAATAAATATAAAATCAAAAACATAAAAATAAAATTAAAATAATAACAAAATGCACCAAGATTCGCACGATACCTACACAAAAATAACAAGAAAACACAACAAATTCGACGAAATTGAAAAAATTAATAAAAGTTCATTAAAATGAAATTTAAATCGAAAATTTGAATTAGTAATAATTCAATAAAAATCTTAAATAAAAAATTATAAAAATAAATCAAAAAAATAATAAAATTAACGAATAGAATTTACTAGAAAATAACAAGGTCGAATTTTGTTTTACTGCATCAAATTTCACATGCGAGAAAAATAGGTATAAATACCGATGTGTTTTCACAAATTTTCAGTCTTATTTTTCGGAGAAAAATTTCATTATAGAACTGTATAACTGGTTGTATAACTGGTTGAGAGCCGTGCATTCAGGCAATTAACACGGGTAAGTGTTTTGCCTGAACACGATCACTCTCAACTGGTGCAATATTATTAGTTGATTTTTTCGAAGAGAATTGATGGGTAATTTTTCAATTGAATTTATGTATGACTTTTCAGATCGAATGGATGAATGATTTTTGTTTTTCAAATTGAAGTTATGGATAATTTTGTTTTTCCAATTGAATTTATGGATGATTTTTTGAATCAAATTTGTGGGTAATTTTTCAATTGAATTTATGGATGATTTTTCAGATTAAATTTATGGATAATTTTGTTGTTCTAATTGAATTTATAGATGATTTATCGAATTAAATTTATGGGATTTTCGAAGTAAATTTTATGGAATGGATACAATGAATTTCAAATGTATGTAGCCGATGTAATATTCTGAATAAATATTTTATATCTACAGCCTTAGTGCATCGAAACTTTTATTCCAAATGCTATGGTAAATTATTATTTGTTATTCCTTTTCCGGCCCACAGCCAACACATAACGCAAGAAAGCAAAATCTACATAGTACAGATGCATGTAAGTGCGTGGAAAATCGCCAATGATATGTACCCGTGAAGGCTCAGCGTGCGGAACGCAGGAGTTGGAACGTCAATATTATCCGTACATAGGGGAAATTGGAGGGTAAATGAGTAGTTTATTGGCTGCTCCTTCACCATCCGTTTTCTGTAAAATTGACATAAATTTTTAACAACAATCGGCTCAAAATCTCTAACACCGAGTAGTCCAGTGGGCACTCATTAACTATGAAATGAACATAAATAGATCTTAAGGACAAAAAGAGGGAATGGGTAGCGGGGAAAATTGCGAAATCGTTGCAACAGTTAAAATGGATAGCCATCGGAAAAAGATTAATCCGAACGACCAAAATCATGAAAATAATGTTTTTAAATAAAAATCAAATAAATTAATTTGAGTTGAGGCGGAAAATATGGGCTGGACGCTGCTCAAATTTTCCGAACTAATTCAAATACTTAACAAAAAATAGTAACGTAAAAATGGAATGCGTAAAATAAGGGCGGAACGCTGCTCAAATTTTCCGAGTCAATGAAAATACTTTGTCAAAAACTGTAGAATAGGGATGAACCGTAAAATAAGGGCGGAACGCTGCTAAAACTTTCGAATTTACAAAAATACTTTATCGAAAACCGAAAAATATAGATGGACTACGGCTAATGCTGTATATCAATAAAAAATTTAACGCTGAGGAATAAGGAAGGATCCCTACAAAACCTTAATAAATATAACGATAATGATAAGGGTAATGGTAATTATAGCAATAATAATATTGATAATAATAATAATGATAATAATAATAATAATAATGGTAATAATAATAATAATCATGGTATTTGTAGTAATGATTGATAATAATTATGATAACCATAATAATAATAGTAATACTCATATTAACAATAACAATAAATATAATGGTAGTTATAGCTATAAAAATATTAATAAAGGTATTAGTAGTAACAATTAATAAGGGGAATACATATAATAGCAACAATGATAATGCTAGTAATATTAATGGGAAACATTGAAGTGATAATCGGGATAAGGGTGAAAGATATAATGTGGGTGTATTTAACACAACAAAGGGTGTACAGGACAAAGAATAATCATCAGCATGGACAATGATAAGAAGGACTAAGCGAATGGACATAACAATGAATGATATAAGAGTATAGGTTAACATTTGAAGGATATAGGAGAATAATGGGACCTAAGAATCAAAAGCGAGCACAGGTCTTCTATCGACAGCTCGTGAACCCGAGGGTTGTCCGAGCAATTACAGTACTAGCGATAATACTCAATTTTTGCGGACAATCCACCACTTGAACACATTACCAACGTTGCTCAGCAACGGGTGCCAAGTGGCGGTTAGTATCATTTTGTATGGCGTTACTGGGACAACCATGAAGATAAGCAAATAATGAAACCCTGTAACCCACCAATGGTATCAACGTTAATTGAAAGGGAAAAAAATGAAACGCGTTACGATTGGAATTATAATAATCCTACTCATGGGAAAAATACCTACTTACAATAAAAATAATAAAAGAAAATGCCCACGGTTCTATAAAAAGCATATCAAAATTCCTAAACATAATTTGAAATAGTTATACTACCTAAGGGTTCATCAATTAATGCAAAATAATAGGTATAAAATATTTAAAAATCTCGTAAACTAATTCGAATGATCGTCGTACCCAAAGATTTTATAGAACTAAAATATCTAAAATGATTCAAGAATAGCTAAAATATCTAACATTTCGTAAAATAGTTTAATTTCATAAAATAATTCACATCAGTTGAAATGCCTAATAGTTTCCTAAAATGATTTAAATTAATTAAAAAATAAAAATTCATAAAATAGTACAATTTCGTAAAATAACCCACATAAGTTGAAATGTCTAATAATTTCCTAAAATAATTTAAATAAGTTGAAGTTCTCTAAAACGGATTCAAAATAACTAAAATTTCATAAACTAATTCAAATGATTAGGATTTTATAAAATGATTTAAATTAATTAAAAGAGAAAAATTCATACACTACTAAATTGATTTAAAATAATTATGTGGAAAGAAAAATTTATACGCTACTTCAAATAATTAGAATTTCCTAATCGATTTAAAATAATTACGAAAGAAAAATTTATATACTACTTCAAATTGTTGGGCCAGAACACATATGGCCTTGGACGATGTTTAAATGAATCGGTAACACACATGCAAACATAACAAGCCAATTTAAAATAAACCTATTAAAACATCAATTAAACCCTACCAAGTATGAGGAAAAAGAGAATTAAATATAAAATAATAAACATAAAAATAAATTAAAATAATAACAAAATGCAACAAGATTCGCACGATACAAACACAAACATAACATGAAAACCCAACAAATTCGACCAAAGTTTGATAAACTAATAAAAGTTCATGAAAATGAAATTTAAATCAAAGAATTTGATTTAGAAATAATTCAATAAAAATTCTAAATAAAAAATTATTAAAATAAATTAAAAAATAATAAAAATAAAGAATAGAATACACTAGAAAATAACAAGGTCGAATTTTGTTTTACTACATCAAAATTAACACGCGAGGTTAGGGACAGAAAATAGGTATAAATACCGATGCATTTTCACATAAAATTTAACCAATTTTGAAAAATAAAATCTTAGTTATTTTTTTTTAAAACCATTTTCAAGCCAATTTTGAATTCTTTTGAATTTTTAGGTGAGGAGTAGTTTTATTTGGAACTCTCTCTCCACGTCACATCCTCGCAACCTCGGTAGAGCTCTGCTTGGATGTCGGCGTGGGGGAGATGAATTTTTTATGAATTTTTTTTTATGGAATGGATTGTCATGATCAAGTAATTTTGTATTTTGCCTTTGATATATATTAATAAATATTTATAATGTTAAAATTTGTTTTCATAAAATTAATTAATCTATTTGTCGAAATTTTTCCGGCCCACAGCCAAAACACATCGCAAGTTAGCAAAATCGATATACAACTCAGACTCGTGTAAGCGCGTGGAATATCGCCAATGATCTGTGCCCGTGAAGACCCGGCGTGCGGAACGCAGGGGTTGGAACGTCAAATCTATCAGCGATGCTTTTTTTCCTAATCCATTTCTTTCACAATACGATTTTATAGCATGACAGAAATGCTTTTGATACCATTTTTTAAATAAATTTACAGTCATCCATGCTTATTGGGTGGCCATTCAAATCACAGGCGTTGATTAATATCATCCAAACTCTTCTTGAATACTTTTGCAGATTTTTTATCAGCACTGGCAGATTCTCCGGAAAAACTAATGCCGTGTAAACTTTTCAAACCAGCTTCGATTGTAACAAAACTCTCGGTTGTGGAGTTTTCTCCAGGTCCTTTTCCAAGTTATAAATATAATATCTTGGATTTTTCCATTTTGATGCCCTGGATTAGTTTCATGTTTCTCTGTGTTTGATCATCAATCCAGAATGTTAATAATTTCTCCATTTCTTCTACTTGAATATTTCTTGTGCGCTTTAGTTTCTTGACAGATAGTGAAGTTGTGGTGTAAATGGATTTCTTAATGTTATCGGAGTTTTTAGGAATGGTTCTAATAGATGATCCAGCCAACACTAGGCTGGAAGACACTTCAGATTGTCGTTCATCGTTCTCAATTCATTAAATAACATATATTTTCATCTCTAACATCAAGCTTTTTGTAGATTTTTTAGCAACCAAAATTACTGAGGTCTATATCAAACCATACCACTATTTCCAATGAACATTTTTTTAAAAAGTTTCACATTTGGGGATTCCTCAAATAATA
Organism: Schmidtea mediterranea; assembly: GCA_022537955.1. NCBI lineage: Eukaryota > Metazoa > Platyhelminthes > Tricladida > Dugesiidae > Schmidtea > Schmidtea mediterranea. The sequence goes on from CM039680.1 coordinate 9,807,485, forward strand.
ATTACTTTTGATATATTTTTTTCTTTTCAATAACAGCGATTTCTAAAATTATAAATATAGTTTTAACACGTTGATTACTGGTGAATGAGTAACTCACATAAAGTTATGTTAAATATTTATTATTTGTTAAATACAACTTAGAATAAATTCTGTTGTTATATAAAGTAATTTTTTCACATAGAGGTATCATAAAAAATACCTCTGTTTTTCCATGCATGGGGTTCTCTGGCATCATGCAGCAGTCTGGTCCGAATCAGCCTCCATTAATTTTTTCAGTTCTTCATCATTTCCTACAGCAAATTGCCAATTTCGAGGAATAATACAACTTTTCTTGTTATCTCTTGCAGCGTCATCAGTCAATTCAAGTAAATCAGCAGCTAAGTATTCCAAAAATGCTGCTAAATAAACTGTTGCTCCAGCTCAAACACATTCAGCAAAATCTCCCTTTCACAACTTCCTGTGAATTCTATCAACAGAAAAATGAAGACCAGCTCTTGAACTACGAATTCTGCTTTGAGACTTCTTTATTTTTCTAGCTTTACTTTTCATAGACATAAAATGACTAATATCAAATTTAATAATATTAAAATTCAATCAATTTTCAAAATTTTATTTTATTCAACAATTTAATTCTGTCTTTTTAAAACGACCACACAATTATTAGAAACCGGGGCCAAATTATTGTTTTTCATTTAACTTTATTGAATTTTAATTGTAAGATCCTCTACAATTTATTTTAATTTTAACATTATTTAATTTCATTTATATGGTGCATATCCAGTTATGTTACCCAATCCTCTCTGAGGTTGAATTACCTGGTCTAGGATTGTCACATCAGTAGGAGTTTGCATTGTCCGCAGCTTCGGATCGTCCATTTTATAGGAAACATTGTATGCTGGGAACAAGTTATCAGTGCCGGATTTCTACCAGGCTCTCGTTTGATAGCAAGACAAGGAATTTTGATGTCCCATGAAGATGGGTGCGTAATTGGCTAACATGGACTAACTCCTAGTGATCTGATTGCGAAGAGTGCACATTGATAGATTGATTTAATTTACAAAATGAATGTATAATTACTTATAAATCACAGGTATATTAAAAATGAGTTTTAAACAATTATATATATATATCACAAACAGTAACTATCTAAAATTAAAAAAAACGTCAATTAAATCGAAAATTTGACAATTGCATTTATGATATTTCAGTATGGTTAAACAAAATTGAAAATTCAATAAAAAATGTTTAGCTTAACTCTATTACCAATAAATATTACTTATTAATTTATAAGTAGTTTAACGACTTTTTAAACGATAATTATTATTTAATTCTTAACAATAAAGCTAAAATCTGAATCGTTTATTAAATATATTTTGATATCATTTATTTCTGCTACGTTTGGTGTATAATTTCTTTTGATTAATTACAATTAAGCAAACAGTAATTAAGCCAAGATATTATGGGTAGCGTGAAATGTTCTAAATTTAGGGAATGAAATTCACACGTCTTATGAGTGCCACAATTTCATTTCACAAATTTGAAATCATTAGTGAAGCGTAAGAAAATTCCCTTTAATTGTTTGATTAGTACGAAATGTTCAAAATTTAATCACGAATCCAGACTAGCTTCCATTGTTCCTACCGATTAGCGATTGTGGTGGGTTGGTACCCACAGATCCTAATGCGAGGTTAGATATGAAGGACATTGATGACGCGGTTATAATGGTAGGTGCATTAATTGGGTATCGTTTAATATTAATATTGTTGGGGTTGTCGGTGAATTCGAATAGTAATTATTGTCAATCTAACTCCAAGCGTGCTTTTAAACAACAGTAATGAATTCCAAACGATATAAACTTTATTGATACACTTTATCTCCACTTTAAAATGACACAACGAATTATCTATCAATCACAATTTGGTGCTTATTACGACCCTTCGGGAAGGATAGCACTTTTCGGATCAATTGGATTTCACAATCACTTGACTACTGTAACGGGTTTCTGAGATCGGTAACTCTGATTTAGTTGCTTTGCTTTGACCTTGCTTAATTTCTGTTTCAAATTTCTCTTTAATTTCTTTTTTGTCTCCTTGATTCCAATTGCGCTTCCTTTTTATACTCCGTCATCCAATAATACTTACTGATGTCAAATAAAATTTCTGATATCTTTTAACGCTAATTCCCTTTGGGCCTCTATAATCACTGACAGTTGTCCAGATAAATAATTTTTTAGAGAAGCCCTTTTCCGGATTCCCAAACAACATTTCTTTCCTTATCTTGAAAGGGCTTTCGAGATAGCCTGCAAATTTTGCTTTTGTTTTCCTAAATGTGCTCTCATTAATTATAAATGACCTTCTTTTATTCATTTGTCTGTTTTTATTGATTTTCTTTTGTTCTCTTCTCTTTATTCGACATTTCTTTTTCATTCCCTTTTTATTAAGCTCCAGAACCACATCTTAATCACTTATCATTGTTTCCCTCAATCATTTTACATGTTTATTAATTATTTTATTCTATTATTTAGGTATCCTCAACAATAATATCCAAAATTAATATAATCATCATCATATGTTTTGTGCAAGATTGGTGAAATTGAAATTGTTCTCTTGATATTGTAAATATTCAATAGACCAATCAGCAATCAGGAAATATTTAATTTTCGATTTTCAACATTAAACATGAAATCTGCTGGAGAAAATATTCTGATTGAAAGTAATTATCAAATCAACCAATCAGCAGTCTGGAAATAATCATAATTCACAAATTCAATCAAAATAGGTTGAATAGGTGAATATATTTATTTATTTCAATTTGAAAACACTCTGATTTGAGCTCAAACTCATTTTGCATCATTCAAAAATAAATAATAAATTAAAGAACACACAAGATTATATTAATATTATTATCATTTATAATTTCAATTGTTTATTTGTCGCTTTCAAAATCATCGTCCTTCGGTACATTTTGTTCCTTCCTGTGCAACAACTCCAAATTTTGAAGAGTTTCTTTGGACAGTATTACATTAGGATACATTTCACAAGTAAATTTCATCCTTCTCAATGACTCTTCTGGCGTCAAAATGTATTTCTGAATAAAAATATTGTTGAGGATACCTAAATAATAGAATAAAATAATTAATAAGCATGTAAAATGATTGGGAGAAACAATGATAAGTGATTAAGATGTGGTTCTGGAGCTTAATAAAAAGGGAATGAAAAAGAAATGTTGAACAACGAGAAAGGAATAAGAGAAAATCAATAAAAACAGACAATTAAATTAAAGAAGGTCATTTATAATTAACAAGTGCAAATTTAAGAAAACAAAAACAAAAGCAAAATTTGCAGGCTATCTCGAAAGCCCTTTCAAGATAAGGAAAGAAATGTTGTTTGGGAATCCGGAAAAGGGCTTTTCTAAAAAATTATTTATCTGGACAACTTACAGTGATTATAGAGACCCAAAGGGAATTAGCATTAAAAGATATCAGAAATTTTATTTGACATCAGTAAGAAAAATCAATAAAAACAGACAATTAGAGTTAGCGGTTCCCTCTGGGGTGATCTGCATTTACCAAACTGTTTTCGAGTCTCTCTCTGGGTATACGTTAGGTTCATGAAATTTCCGGGGTTTTTCATCCTATTTAAAGGAAAAAACTACCTCCGCAATAGTAATCATGTAAATATTGATAGTAAAAATAAATAATAATAGCCAGTTTTATTAATAATTAAATTCTAACTCGGGTAGATATTATTAGATAATTTTTGATTATAACTACAACATTTGGACATTGGACTAGAATTTATCGCAGTTAAATTTAACTTGGAGATGATTTATATCTTTAGGTATAGAAAATACTAATAATAATTAAATAGTGTTACGGAGATTTCGGGCGGATGAGATTTAACGCGGCGATTAGTAAGATGTCGATCTACATCCTGTTTCCTGTTTATGCGAGTTGGCTTTCTTACGAAAATCCGGTGTATGAACTAATTCGTCGTCGAGATATTGTTAAGTTCGGCGAATCCGATTCGCACTATGAATACGGGTAATGTGACCCAAGGACTAGTAAATCGAAGCATGTTGGTTCACCACCTACGACGAGCGATTGGTTTTAAATCTTCTCATTCTCGGACTCGATTTCATCAAATGAATTGCTTATGTGGTTTTACAGAGGACTCTATGGGGTAGAAAATATATCTCACTCTGGTCGATTTCCAACTATTACTCACAATCGTCAATGATTTTACGAAAATTTGTGGACCTTCGACTAATTTACAATATATGGGACTAGCGAATTGTTTGTATCAATTTTGACAACCTACTATTCATACGTCAAGTTTTCGATGGTAATCTATTTGTGGTCCGCGAGCACGAATAAACTAATGTCTCAGAGAAAAGTCATTTGTGATGGTTAGCATGTTTAAGCGATTTCTCATTTTGATGCTAATCTAATGCCTCATCTATTGTGTGATATATTATCGGTGTTATCGAACTGTTGGTCTACGTCTGTCATACAAGTAATCTGGAATTTCACTAAACAATAAAATTTTTATTCTATTTACTTCTTTAACCTATCACTGCTACCCCTCGTGGCATAACTTCGAGGTTACACAAAAATTTACTTATTGATCGTCAATCGATCGCTCCTAATACCCCTACTTGATGACACTCTTCCCAGAATTTAAATTTTCTCTGCTCGCCTAGACCGACGTTTCCATCAGCCGTTGCGGGTTGTTTAATGGTGCCCTACGGGTAGGGTCATGTGTCTTTCGAACAGGCCCCGTCGCGGACAGACCGAGATTTCAAGAGGGCTCGGCCCATGATCTCAACTAGGGAACTTAATCCACCAGCCGGATCACCAACCTGCCTACTTGATGACTATTCCAATACATAATATAAATATAATTTAAGGGACCTCGATATATATATGAATATATTATTTATTAAATCATTTAAAATAAAAGCATATAGATAATTTTTAATTGTTGCGAACATCTAAGACGTTTTTACCGAAAATCATAAAATTACATGGAAAATAAAAAAATCAAATCTCCTTACTTAGTATGATTGAATAGAAATCGATAAGTAATTTCAAAGTTGTAGAAGTGATTTTCGTAAAGTTAGAAGTCAAAAGTTAAAAAGTGTTAGAATAATGAAATTGGTCACTGCTTAGATAGTATTTTTGTGCCTATGTGCGACCAATGGGCGACTTTTTAGCCATTTTGGGGGGCTTTTTAATTGTTTTATTAATTTCAAATTATTTTTTTAATTTTTTATATATTTTTCTTATTTTTTGATATCTTAATTTTTATGTATTGGCTTTTATTTTTATTATTATTTTCTTATGATATTCTTTTTACCCTTGCTATTTTTTTTCTTGGTCGCCACTTCTGCCTGTGTTTTTTCTAAACCTTATTTTGCAAGGTTTTGGCAGTTTATTTTACTTCACGTATGTTTCTTTCTGCAGCTGTAGGCTTTTTCAAGAATTTTAATTAATATTTGTTTTAATTAATTTTGTTATATTTTTATTTTGTTTTATTTTATGTTTTATTTTATTTTTGATCTCTGTTTGCGGTGCGTGTGTATGTCAGTGACCATTTTCCTTATTTTCATCTTTATTTTTTGTTTTTAGTTTGTTTGCAATTTTGTTTTAATTTTGGCTCTAAGCCCAACAATTTAAAATAATAGACATTTTATGTACATAGCTTAAAACCTACATATACCTTTATAGAATTTAAGCTATCTTTGTTTTCTGCCAAAATATCAAGTGCCTCATATATGCTGCTTTTTATCAACGCTCAAATTTTCACGTGTAGACGGAATCAGCTGTACGCAGAATCCGCATTTCGGCTGGCTGCAGGTTTTGGCAGCCATCCTCAGTGTGAATGGCATACGTATCAGATGACACGTCTGCTGAGCCGCTGCAGCGATTTTGTGAACGATTTATTACCCTTGTTTACTTATTATAATGTAACGTTATAAGCCTCATTTCGGCGTCTTGTACCTTGGGTCCCGGGGACATATGTATTCTCAGCCTCCTAACTGCGCCTCTGATTTAATGGAATATTTTCTTGATTTTACTTAATGAATATTTTTATTTTAATTGAAGTTTCAATAGTAATTGGTCAATCCAAAAAATGGTTTTATTCGATCAACATTCTATGGAATTGGATGCGCTTCGGCTTTTTCAATATTTTCTGGATTAGTTTGCAGGCCTCTTCTTGATATTATATGATCAAGATATACAATTTAGGATTTTCCCCATTCACATTTTGATGGTGTTATTTTTAATTATGCACAGTTAAATCATCAGAACACGATTTGAACATCTTTGAGATGTTCCCAAAATTCATTTGAAAATATGATTATGCAATCGAAGCATACTAGAGCTTCTCATTCCTCGGATATTATAATATCCAGGGATCCAAGGAAATCCCGGGATTTAAAAGCATTAAACAACTTCTATATTTTTATATAATAAAAATTTGATCTATATATGTATATTCAAAATCAAACGAACTTCATTTATTTAAAAAATAATATTCAATGGTTAGAAGAATTATAAAATTATATTATAATGTAACGTTGTAAGACTGATTTTGGCTCACTATACCTTTGCCCCCGTGGAAATATGTACCCCCTACCACTGGAATATTTTCTCACTCCTTTTTTGTTTATTATAGAAAAATCTGTTCTAAAAGTAGAATTATTTACAGGATTTATGAGATGCTATAAAATTTGAATTTATTGATACACCTGATTCAGTTCATTAAAAACTTCTATAATAGAAGTTTTAATGAATAACCAATTACAATTATGATTAAGTTTATGAATTAGCCATTTTTAAAATGGCTGACAGGTAAATTTTATAATAAAGTATATTTTAGGGCTTGGATTGTGATCTCGTATATTTATGAGATCATTATTCAAGCTCTTAAATAATACTTTTAATCATAATTTATTATAAATTTAGTATTAATTAATTTTTGTAGGTATTTTTTTAGGAATTTATACCAATTTATGTAAATTAATCGAATTATTTTCAAATAAATTCAAGTCCGATTAATTGAAAACTAAAATTTATTATTAAAAAGTTTCTATATTCGAATAAACTATTTCTCTGTTCCTTGGAAATTCGTTTTGGCTGCCATCTTTTTTAACTTTTGACAAATCCAAATTTTTGATATTTATTAATTATATGAGGCTTTGGAAATTTCCGTTAATTTCCAAAATTTATAAAAATATTCCCCATTTTCAATGTTATTAACAATTTGGATTTTTTATACTTTTTAAAAAATATTATGTTTAAACTTCCCCACTTCATGGTAAATTGCAAAATGAGGTAAAAAATGAATTTATTTTAAGTACAAGTTAAATGTTACATTGTTATTTCTTCATCTCCTCAAAAAACCTAGAGGTTCGATGGATATTTTTGAAATATCAGAAATGTTGGAAAAATATTAAATTGATTGAATTTCATGAAAAATCTTACGAAATTATTTCTAAATTTCTCTACAACTTTAAGTAGAGAAATTTTCGGCTTTCATTTAAAAAAAATTGTTTAAAAAGTTACTAAAAATAGTTTTTATTGATCTGAAAATTTCTACATTTTGAAAGTTTGCATGCATTATTTACTATGTATTATGTTAAAAAAATTTTCTTCAAAATCCTTTCTTCCTATAATATAAGTTTTTATTCAGTTGAACAAATTACACGCAGACACGGGTAAGTATGTATGTTCCTATATTATAACATTATTGATTTTTTCATTTTATTATAGGAGTTTTTAATGAACTGAAACGGGTGTATTGAAATGAACAAGAAGTTTATGAATCTATTGCCTAAAATTATACAATTATCGAAACAGTAATTAAGCCAGGATATTTCAGAAGCGTCCGTATGTTTAATAATGACAATAAAACTCTAAAAGGGATTCAGGAACATGTAAAATATGCAATGACAACAATTTGTTATTATTAAACATTACTAGATAAACAACACGGAAAAGGTGAAATCAAAAAATCCAATAAACAAATCAGCGATATTATTTATCGAGAACTGAATGAGAGAGAATTCATATATTATAACTTCTAAATTTGCGGAGAATATCAGAATTGTACAGGTTATCATTCCGCCAATCATCTATAACGGCCGCCATATTGAGAATACCTGCACAAGTTTATTAATTAATTTTAATCAATATTTCAATATCACACTTGGATTAGATTCTAAAGCTAAACCCGCGCAATTTTTTTTAGAGGCCCAATGCATTGTCTAATAAAATCAAGTGAAATTTTGGAATAAATTAACACTTTACATGCCCAAATTTTTCTTTGTAGTTTTTCCATTCTTCAAACGAGATATTGAGATTACAATTCAACCACGAATTATATACTTCTCTCTGAATTGGATCACATAACACTATTTTGGCTGCATGTAGCTTTTGAAATCTTTCAACTACACAAATCATTTTTCTCTACATTATTTAAATCAATTTTACCTGCATTTCCATTTGGACATTTGTCAGGATGCCACTGAACAGCCCTAACCTTATACTCAGTTAAAATTTGTTCAGGCTAAATAAAATTAAAAATATAGTAATGAAAATTTAATCATACTGAAGAATTTATGGTAACGCCAAGTAAATCATAATAATTTTCAAAATTATATTTTTCAAAATATGACATTATTAAATAAATATCTAAAACTTCATTAAAACAAATTCGATATAATTTCATTGGGAAACAGATGAATACTGAACTGTCTATAAAATATTTTTTGGGATGTATTGTTATATTAATTATTATAAAGTAATATTTTATAATGACGTAACGTTTATTATGAATTAAAATTCTTTCTGATAACTAAAAGCAAATTATACAGTGTGTTATATGTTTTAAAAAATTATAAGTATTGTAAATTTTAATTAACTACTTTATAAACGATAATTATTATTTAATTCTTAACTTTATCTTATAACTCCAACAGTTTGTTATAATAAAGACCTTAAAAACATTAAATTAAATGGAGCTAAAATCTGAATCGTTTATTAAATATATTTTATTATCATTTATTTCTGCTACGTTTGGTGTTTATAGTTCCATATATTTTCTCAGAAAATATAGATTCCAGAAGGAATTTAATAAATTGAAAGGTTTAAGGGACGCGAGAATTCAGCAAAAGAAAGTTAATCTTCGAGAATTCGAAAATTACCTTAACAAAAACGATGTATGTTTTGATCAGTGTATTTTAAATTAACGGTTTCCAGCACAGTATTGACGTAGAAAATATAACAAACAAATCTTTTCCAGAACTTCTCCAATTTTTAAAGGTTGACCAGAATTCAAGAAATGAAGTTCTTATTGCATATCAAAAAAAAGTTTTTAATTTATTTATAAATTTTTTTGATTAATTTCAAGTAGGCTTTTAATGTGAATTCCAAATTAAACTGTGTTGTTGATTTCATTAATGTTGATGTAAGTTACCTTTAAAAATTTATAGCTATTTTCAAATGGATTTTGATTATTAATCTTAAAATTATATCTCTAATATTGTTTCAAAACTAATTTAATTTTAAAATAAATTTAGTGTACGCTATTTATTTTCTCAAATTTTATTATAATAATTGAGTGTCGATATTGGATTTTGGTAAATAATAGATAACTGAAATGATAAAGGATTTATTAAATTAAATGTATTTTAAGTTACATGAATAATTACTTTATAAATGATATTTAATATTTAAATATCAATTAAAAATTGAATCAATATTATTATCAATTAATATTATTTAACATAAATAAGACAATGTTACCATGTTTTATGTATGAATATGTAAATGTGTAAGTAATTTGACTCTAAATGATATTGGATAGGATCTTTATTAAAAAATAGTTTGTCTAACCTGGGAGAACATAAACCGAGTCATTAAATCCAAAAGTAGTCAATTCGCCTTAATTATTGAAGAACGTAGTATTTTAGCATCTCGAATAATGCATGACCATCGAATTTTATTGATTTCAATTTCAAAAATATTATATTCCGATATAATTTCGAAAGTTGATTGAATTAAAATTATTAATGCCATAAAATTGACCAAAAGCTGCTTTCAATTTGGAAAGTTTTAAGAAATTCTCAAAAAACCTCTACTGCAACTTCCTAAGTGTGTTTCCAATCTATATTTGGAATATATTAGCTAAATTCTGACAGATTGAAAAATAATTATTGCTTATTTTGTCATTTTAAATGCAATTAAATGATAAGAATTTTTAAGTTTTGATATTTGCCAGAAGTCAGAAATCAATTTCAACGGACCTTTGGCTGGTTTGCCAGTCAGTGTCAAAGATAATTTCCGTGTTAAAGTAAGTTTATTTATTTTTCATAAATTTTCCTGTCGACAATAATTATTTCGATTTTTTTATTAATTTTTTAAACTACTTTTTATAGAAGACTATTTTTAAATAAATTTATATAATTAAAATAAATTTTTTTATAAAAATATTATTTTTTGTAGTAAAAATCAAAGTAATTGTTTTGAGTTTATTATTTAGATATAGAACACTTATTGGATTATCTTAAAAAAAGAGAGCGCTTTAAAATATTGAAAATATAATTTCGAGAACTACTTTTTTAATTTCTTAGTTAAAGTTGATTTAATAATTTAGCATTTCTATATTATTCTATTGATTTCAATTTCAAAAATATATTATATTTCGATATAAATTCGAAAGTTTACTTAATTAAAATTATTAATTCGACAAAATTGACCAAAAGATAATTTCTGTGTTTAAGTAAGTTTATTTATTTTTCCATCGATAATAATTATTTCTATTTTTATATTAAGTTTTTTAAACTACTTTTTTGGGAGTAAAAAAGCGTAATTTTTAATTTTTAAATAAATTTATTTTTCTGAATATTTTTAATTAAATAAGTTTTCATTTTTTTCTATGTTAAATGTATCTATTTTTCTCTAAATTTTATAATAAAGCTTTCAATTTGGCACATATGCAGTTATCCCCCCCCCCCACCATAAAAAACGAAAAATACGTTAAATAAACAATGAATATTTAAGACTTTCATTTTATTATTAACAAATATTGAATTCGATTAATTTTTTAGTAATTAAAAATGTAACTTTTTTGAATATTATTTATTTTTAAGAATATTATTTATTTAATTTTATTCAATTTTTAAGAAGCCTAAAATAAATATTTTTTTCTGAATATTTTTAATTAAAAAAATTTTTAATAAAATTTTCAATTTTTCTATGTTAAATGGATTTATTTTTCTGAATTTTTTTAGTCAAATAAATTTTTTAGTAAAGCTCTAATTCTTTTAGGTTTTTAAAGTTTAAAAATATAATGGAAAACAATTTTATTTAAGTAATTCAAATCAGTGAGCAATAAAATCAAAATTAAATAATCAAACTAAATAATAAATTTGATTTAAAGATTTTATAAAGAAATTTTAAATTAGTGTTGAATTTTAAAATTTCAAAAGGTGTTTTAAAGATTATTATTAAACACTAAGCATTTAAAATCCAAATAAATTGCTCACTGTTAATTAACGAAAAATTCAGGATTTCGGAATATAATAAATACTTTGGATTAATAAAATGACTTCTGACTGAAATAAATGAAAGGGTTTTAAATGACATACAAGAGGAGTACTGTGAGCCAAAGCCAACAAAACATACATTTATCTCAGAAGTTAACAGAATGCCACAATCAATACAATACTCACAAATTCAACAACCACCATATTTGCTGGATATTAATTTATTTGACCGTGTCATTTCCCGAAGTACGAAGAACAAAAGAAAATAGACACATTCAAAATTATGGACGAGGAGCAATTATTTCCTGAGGACGTTCTCCTGAAAAAATCAATATTTTGCTGTTAAGAAAAAAGATCAGGTTTTAAATTTTCGTGTAAAAATTATTTTTTCAGTGTTATTAATGGATGTTATAAATACAAAAGCTACCGTAGTTAATACTCCGAAAAGGAGCAGGGTAACGAGAAAGGAACGTTATTTGATGGGATCAAAGTTTTTTGAAATGGTTATTGAAATAGGTTAATCCAAACACATAATACTATGTTTGGAGAACTGAGCTAAATGTCTACTATTGGGTTGTCGAATATAGGAAGGGTGGAGAACATATAAATGCTGATGCCATGTCCCGGTTACTATCATGCTTACTTAGACATACAGAACAAATGAAGCGTGAAAGTATACGATGAACTAATAGATGGAAAAATGACAGAAATTGATGACTTAAAATCAGAAAAGGTTTTGTGCAAAATGAAAATACATGAAAATAGAAACCTTAATCAAAAGGATGAAACAGTTAGATCCGGGAAAGGACAGAAATGAAGAAGAGAGTGTAAGGGGTTGTAGAGAATTACAAACAATATGGGCTCGCAGGAAAAATTAAGAATAAGGGGTAGATAACAAATACAGATTGATATTTCCGAAATCAAAGAGAAAAGAATTGATAATTCAATTCCAGTTTTAGGACATAGGAGAATCGAAAAAATTTTGCGAATAATAAAGAACGAATATTATTAGCCAAATGTGAAGTTTAATATATCGGAAGTAATAGGAAAATTTCAAGAATGTGCAATAACTGTAACAAGAATCCAATCAGTAACTATTAATGATTCTATCACTACTGCTAAATTTATCATGTTATAAGAGAATATATTAAATTGATTAAAATTGAACAGTTAATTCGGATGTTTGATTTTGCTCTAGCTTGAACTGCAAAGAAAAAACCGTACGAAGACATTTATCATTGTAACATATATAAAGACTCACTAGAAAATTTCGCCAATGGCAGCAATCCTTTTTTACTGTAAATAAATAAAAATCAACAATTTGAAATGTAATTGAAATTAAAACTATACAAACAATTTGGAAACTCTCGTGAAATGTGAAACTGCAGAGAATTTCATATTTAATATCGAGAAAAACCTTAATTAATGCTCATTTGTATTTCACCCTTCAAAATTTCCTCCACGCGGTTAAATAATTGTTATTCAGTTTATTGAAATTATGATTTCCATTGTGCAATTCGCCTTTAAGCTCTGATTTCCTCAAAAAAGTAATCTATTTTTCAACAAGAATTGAATGAAACGAATCTTTATTTTCTAAAATGATTCAAAACAACTAAATTATCAACTCCAGGAACGTGATTCTCAGACAACACAAAAATATAGTAGGCAAATTCACACACACAAAATTGACCGCCTACAAAATTAAAAACAAAATTCATAGACACAAAATTAGTACTTTTGTCCAAAAATGTGACAAATTTTAATTCTAATGATATTTGTGAAATAGTTACAAATATCTAGTCAAAACAAATTATAAAACTAAAAGTTTTAATTTAACAAGAACGTGCTTGCTTAATGTGTTTCAAATCATTACTTCGTTTAAAAATATTAAAGAATGCAGGCATTAAAATTTCGATAGTGGCAGACAAGCAATGTTCTTTAAACTGGCTAAAATTTCAAAAATATTCTTCTGATATATAGGCTTTCCTCATTTTTATCTTTTTCTTAGTTTGAAATACACAGAAATGTGACTTTCTCTCTACTACTTTTTTGCCATATGCCAATTTTTTCACCTCTATACCAGTAGCCTAACTTCAAATTCTGGACCCACTGCAAGATTTTCAAAATGAACCCCATACCTGATAGACAATAATTTTATGTTTTTAATTATCGACTCACGTTTGAGAAATACATTTAAATGATATTAACTTATGATATTTTATTTTATTATTAATTTGTAATCTTATGCCACAACTAAAAATTGTTTTCGATTTGCATTAAAATTGATTTATATGTTATACATGAAAATGTTGCTAAACACTGTTTTATTCAATGTTGTTCGATGTTAGGATTATAAGGAGTTTACAAGGAGTTTCGGTTTCCGACTTCGTTCTGCGCATTTATTAATTAAAATATTTCATTTTTTCAATCTTTAAAATAGACACCCCGCAGTTGTGGGCCCATAGTTATACTGCAACAATTTTTAGAGTATATCAATACGCTAATTAAGTTCTAGTTGTTTTGATTAGAAACTTCTTTCAATTCCACACAATTTTGATCAAAATTCGCTATTACTAAACCAGAGGTGTCAATAGAAAATGTTTTTCCTGTATGTTATTTTGTCATGCTAAAATATTTGCCAGCGATTTGATTAACAACTATAAAATGACCAAGATAGTATTAGTTTTGTTAATCCCACGTTTTTCTAAATATATTTAAAATCTTTTGACAGAGCGAGTAACAAGTTTTCAATCAGGTGCATGCATAAAATAGCAACACAAATCACAATCATAATTGACCATTTTACGTCATTCGTAAGTTTTTCTCCAATTTTGAATTTATTCGACCTGTAATCATTGCATTTGATTTTTATTTATATACTATTATATCGCTATAATAATTTAAAACCATTTCCAATTTTGAAACTTTAATTCTTCCAGGATTATTTTAGTTGTGCAGGATGCTCATACTTTCTTAACAAACCATCTAGTTCGAATTCAGTCTTAGTTGATGTGATAAAACAATTGGGAGGAGTTCCATTTGTTAGAACTACTGTTCCACAATCTATGATGAGGTTGGGCTCGTTTTCTTGTGAGGAAGGATTTTTATTTTTTCTCAGTTTTCTTTCATCCAATCCGATTGATGGAATAACTCTAAATCCAATCGATACTTCAAAATCACCGGGAGGTAGCAGTTCCGGTGAAGCAGCTTTAATAGGAGGACATGGATCGATTGTTGGAATCGGGACTGACATGGGAGGGTCGATTCGTATACCAGCGGCTTTTTGCGGTATCGTCGGACTGAAACCGACTCATGGACGTCTGAGGTTACTGAAATAGTTTCTAATTTATTTCTAATTTAGAGTTATCATTTAAGTAATTTATTGGTTTTGTAAATAACTCCAAATTTTTGTAATTTTATAGGATTTTTTTCATTAAACATAATATATTAATTTTATATTCAATATAGTCATATTAATAATTAAAATAAATACAATAAAAAAATTTTTAAAAATAGATACTGTTGGTCGTAGGGGAGTGTTGGAAACCCGACCCTTGAGTCACCTTAATCCCACGCCGTCACTGTCCATCACTAGGGGCAACTCCTCCGTACGCCACATGATTTTAATTACTATTATGCACCCGTGATTGGAAATCACGTTGGAATTGTGCACAATAGCCGAATGCCATTCGAGCAGGTGAGCGCCATCACTAGCACTACTCCCCGAAGGACCTTTGTCTTCCCGGATTATAGCTGCCGATAGAAGGACTTACGCTCACATTTATAAAAAACCCTTTTTAAATTTCGTCATTACGCTTGATTTTGGTGTGGGGATCATGGAAAAACACTATTCCCGCATCTGCGCGCGCCTATAATTCGCCTTACCTCCGATACTCCCACTTTCACATGATAGAGTGAAAAAAAATAAATTCAGTAACATCTATTAAGAAATTCAAATCAAAACAGTATCTACTAGAAAATGAGCACTAAGAAATAAATGAAAAATGGGATGAACCGTTCGAATACTGGCTGATGTTGGAGCAACCCATAGCATGAGCAAGATCTGGGATTTTCAGCGGTTCAGTCCTCTCCCGCATCCATATCCGTTGGGAGGCATCTCCTCTTGGGCGGTCGATATGATGGAGGATCGCCTCGAGGGTCCTCGTCCATCCGTGAAGAAGGTCCGGCTATTTCGCCTCGGGGGCCGATATTGGGCACCTCCCCCGTGAGGATAGCGATCTCCTCGACATCCAATTCGAGGTCACTTAGGGAGCGAAACAGTGGAGGTGAATCGTTCTCCTCATCCACCAAGTTGATGTGGATGGAGGCTTGGGGAGAGGAGAATAAGATCCGCGGAGCGTAGCGGATATCTGTGTCAAACTCAGAGTTTTCGAACTCTTGATAAGGGGGTGGTAGGTCGTCCAATTGGCCCACCCCTTCCATCGACTGAGCTTCCCGGAGACGGGCTTCTTCTTGTCGGCGACGATCCCGACGCCGCTTATTTCGATTTGGCCGATGACGGGCCGTAGGGGCAGAAGAGTTAGCCCGGTTGTCGGTAGTCCCGGAAGGTAGCAATTGTGGGACATTCATACTCGAGATAGGGGTAGTCGTTGTTGAATTGGGTTGGTCTTCGGTACTGGGGAGGTGGTGAGCAGGGACGATATCAAGCTGCTCCGCCCGAACACTCCCAGGGACCTTGATTCGGAGCTCAGTATCCGTGTAGGCCTGATGTAGCGCCACCGACTGCTCTCAGATCAGAAGACGCTGGGCGCGTGATTCGACGATTAATTCGTCACGCGCCTGAGTAAGACGTGAGATCTTCTGCCTGAGCTCCCTGACGACTTCTGGTGGAGCCCAGGTCCCTTTGGTCCTTTCGTGTTTGTTCTGGAGGTCCCTATACTGTATTTTGAGATCCTCATATTTGTGGCGGATTGCCACGATTGACGGGGGTAAGCGAGGAATCCTCATCGGAGCGTTCGTATTTTCATTACTTGACATGCTATTGGAAAAGAGGAAAAATATTTAATCAAAAGAAAATAATCAAAAAGGAAAAGATAAACGAGAAAATTTTTTAAAAGGGGATTTGCGCGATATCGAAAATTGGACCATCGATGGTAATTTAGGGCTGCTTTCCCGTGCTAGAATCCCGATTCCCTACATAGGTATGATTTATTTGGTAACCTAGTCGTCGTTATTCCCAGAGATATCATCATAAATCATTTACACGGCAAATTTTACGTTCCTGATCACTATTACCTCACTAGCATAACTAAAATCCAAAGTTTTACTTGATCAGGTATTTAATAGAGTGGTCAATGGGTAATTTACCGGCTTGACATTTAGGTTTACGCTCAGGGTAGCTTTATGTACTAAGGTTACGACTAATAAATTAGCTTGCATTTCCCCCTTTTCTCTGAAACGTCCTACTGTCGCAAATAAATAGATTTTAACAGAAAAATTAATTTCCATTTGATTTGACAAAACAAATTATTTTTTTATTGATCGGCTGAATGGAATTTGTGCAGCCTACCGCAACTACACACCGGTAGGTGCGATCAATAATCAATTTTTGCAGAGCTGCTATTCACTGGTCCGTAAACGGATTATTATACATTTGTATTCTTGGGTTTCTCGTTTTACTCATGGTCTCCAGTCGCTTACTCTACTAGTCGCGGATTTCCTAAACATCCTTCGTATCGTCGTCTGCCTCTATTCGCGATGGATCTATAAAGTCTACGAGAAAGGAAAATTGTTTGTCAAACGACGTTTCGATTTCGTGGAATTTTCTCAACCCGATTCTCAGATGGAATGAAACAAATGGAGAGTGGTTATACGTGCTGCCCTCCTGTGGAGCATTTTCGACAAGGTCATCTTTGTGAGAATTGTCATTTATACTAATTTGTCCGATTATCGGGTAGTTTTTCAATTTAATCACTATAAAAAAAACGTTTTCTATCATCTAAGTTCTATCCGTGCTACCCAGTTTTATTTCCACCATTCTGTTCGGAATATCAAAAGTGTTACAGATCAACGTATGATCCACCTTACTTCCCTTAACTGAAGTTTCCGCTCTTCCCTTGATTTTAAACGATTCGCTCCGGCCACATTTTCAGCAGCCGCTTCGAATATACAATGGCGCCCTGCGTAGCGGTCCCGTGCACAAAGCCGGAACCGACTGCGAACTGCCAAGGGGTTCACGAGGCATGACCCACGAGCTCAACTAAGGGTTTTCACCCACTAGCCGGCACACGGTCGGTCCCATGAACCATCTATTTCCATACATAGTATATAAAGTTAGAGGGTCCGAACATATAGATAAATATATATAGTTAAATGAAACGAAATTTAACGTTATGAAAAGGTTTAATTTAGATAACAATGTTCCATAAAAATAAAAATCATTTACAATATATCATAACGGAAAAAGTTCCTTACTTATAGTGTTGAAATTCAGAATTGTATTTGAAATTTTCAATAAAGCATAAGATTAGATTTAATGAAATTCATCACTGTATTTATAGTATTTTCGTGCATGTGTGCGACCAATAGGCGATTTTTCGCCATTTTTAGGGCTTATTAATTGTTTTATTATTTTAAATTTATTTTTATTATTTTTCGTATATTTTTCTTAATTTTTTTTGATATATAATTTATTTTATGTTTGAGTTTTACTTTTATTATTGTTTTCTGATAATACTATTTTTAGCCCCTTATTTGTTTTTCTGGTCGCCGCTTCTGCCTGTGTTTTTTCTAAACCTTATTTTGCAAGGTTTTGGCAGTTTATTTTATTTCTTTATGTTTTCTTTTTGCGTCTGTAGGTATTTTCGAATTTTAATTAATTATTTGTTTTATTTAATTTTTTGTTATGTTTTTATTTTGTTTTAATTATTATGTTATTTATTGATTTTTAATATCTTGGTGCGGTGCATGTTTATGTACAGTGATTCCTTCCATTACTTCTGCTCTTTAACTTTAATTTTAATTTTAATTTTGTTTAAATTGTGGCTCTGAGCCCAACAATACAATAAACTAACTTATTATATCTTGAAAGTGCACATCAAAATATCACAATTTGAGTTGAACAGTGTAAAAATGTGAAATTAAAAATAATCAATAAACTTGAATTCAATGAATTTGAATTTGAAAAACGGGTCAGATATAAGCTAGACAATGTTAAAGATCATCGTGATAATAAATTTAGAAAGGGTTCAAATTCAATGGAATGTGTATAAAACAGGAAATCGTTAATCTAGCCTTTGCTTCTAATACTGTTGTGTATAAGGAAAACTCAAGCTGGGTAAACAACAAGAAATGCAAACGAAAAGGAATTCGAAATCAGGACAACATGATTAATGAGAACAAATAAGAGAAGGATTATATGCAAATTGGTTCTAAAGAAATTTATCAAGAAGATTATTTCCTTTACACGCCAGGATAAAAAAATCTTAATCTGTTGACATTTTTCCTCCGGTAGGGACGAAGAACTTTAGAATATGATTTAAAGATAAACAACATTTATTGGAAGTATGGCAACAAAAAATGCTAAGAATAATTAGTAGAGCAGTTAGAATGAAAACTGGATCAGATTATTGAAGGTGATTTTGTTTGTAAGGAGATTAATATAACAATATGCATAAAGAGTTTATTCATGAAAGGCAGACAATATATAAATATATATATATACTACATTTGTGCTTACAGCAAATTTATCATTGGGATAAGTAATAAGCAACGGCGTAATCCGAGGACCTAGGCAATCAAAATAATCAATCGAACATGCCAGCAGTCACACACAATAATTATAAGGGTTTGCCTATAGTGGACATGGAAATAAATCATCCCAATACAATTACATCACATTATATTTTGATAAGATAACATTAGGTGTGTTATTTGGTGTATACAACTGTAAATACAAATATATGTTTGGAGTATTGTTTTATTTTATTCAGCACGTCAAGTTAGAATAACCGGCTGGTATTATATTCACAAAAAGAACATCGATATCATTACCGGTTCATAGTCAAATATTAAAAAAATTCATTGAAAATTGAAAAGAAATCAAAGAAGTTCTTATAATTGTAATTAAATGTTTATGTTAAACAAGAATAAAAAAATATAGAAAAAAAGACAAAAAGGTTGTAGTTGAACATTTTTTTAGTTTCATTTCAATTTTTTAAAAATGTTATTATAAACATTTTTTTATGTTTATTTATACGATTGATAAAATTAAGCAGTTTATTTATATTAAATAATCTTATCCAATAATTTTTGATGGATCGAAACATTTTTAATCCAATAAAAATAACCTGTGAAGTGATTTTTGGTAAATAAACTTAAACTTCTTTTATTCTCGTTCAAATTTTTTACTCACTTTGTTTTCAGGTCTGTGATTTTCTAAAGTCTAAAAATGTATTTTTGTTGTCTGCCTTGTTTTTCAAAGAACATTTTCTATCCAAAATTTTTGAATATTTAAGC
Source organism: Schmidtea mediterranea (assembly GCA_022537955.1). NCBI lineage: Eukaryota > Metazoa > Platyhelminthes > Tricladida > Dugesiidae > Schmidtea > Schmidtea mediterranea. Next base: position 9,827,516 of record CM039680.1, read on the forward strand.
AAACTATTTTTTTCAAATTATCGATAAAATCTTTGCTAATTCTTTAACCATCTATTTTTCTCGACGCGTGGATCGAAATTGTGTAAATCGTGTCCTGTTGTCTTTTCTGTTTTTCATCTCTTTCGTCAAAATCCTTGTTCATTACTTCCATTTTGTTTCTATATTTATCCGAGTTATACATAGAATCTTCCTTCAATTCTTTGCAAATTTGAAAAAAGAATTTAAATTATTTGAAAGTGGATAAATCCGTTACGATCTTTTTATTTTGGTTTATGTTGAATTTTGTTTTAGGTAATATTTCATGCTGGTTTTTTGATTGGTGATGGTAATGTAATCTGAATTCCTATTTTTATTTAACGAAATTTCTTTCTTTGTTCCGGTCTCGGTTTTTTAATATGCCGTTTGTCTTACCAAATGTGCGAAATCAGCTTTTAAGTTTTATCTTAAACATCATTCTTTCGTTTTGTTTAGGGATCGCAGTCAAACTGAGTAATTTACTGAACTGAGCATTTTTCCCATTTAAGGTATGACCTTAACAAACTGTTCTAAAAAACCTGAGCTTTTTCTAGGATTAAATATTTCTGTCGCACTTAACTAACTTTCCTCTTACCACAGACACTTATTATCGACTATGTGATATAATTCTCTGTGCCATTTTTGCATTGATAAGCTCACAAAAAAGTTTATGGAACCAAGGTTAGTACATTGTTATTCTTTTCAACAGATAGATAATAATTCACCGTCAATTTTTGCATTCCTCATTTTAACGGAAAGCAATAAGTAGTTTACTGTACATTTCATTTTTCTAGCATATCTCATAGTTCTCTGATATTATAAATGTTATATTCCCTTAAATGAAGACCTTTCTCCTTTAATTAAAGATTTTGCCAACGTCAAAATATAAAAAACAGTATGACATTCTGTTTGTATACTTTGTGCTGATTTATCATTTATTGAAATATTAAAATTACATAATTTTTTGAACATAATCAATGTTTTTTGTGCTAATAAATATTCAAACATTCCATCCATTACTGTTAAGACCAACATTTCAATAAAGGAGTTCTAATAAATATTATTTTCCAAATACAGTAGATACCGCTTAAAGAAAATATTTGTGTAATAATTTAGGAATTCCACATGCCAATATTTTATTAATTTAGAAACACCAGATATACTTGCACAATAAGTTTTATTGTTCTCTTTAATGCACGATAATATATCAAAAAATTACAAAGAAATACGAAAATCCATATATTAATCTCATTAGAGACTTGTGCATGTGATTTGTGGAATTGAATGATTCAAATAATGCGCACTTTGATATCCATTGATTATTATTGCAATGTGCACTCTTATTGGTTTGTGCAAATTGCTTAATATTAAAAAGAACGAAATAATTAATATTAATTATTAAAATGCACGTCTCAAATATAAGTTTGAAGACTAATTTCGTCAGTTTTAATGTCATCATCAGGCAGTATAGAATAAGCTAATCCAATATACAGATACAATAAAATTATTACAAAAAAAATTATTTTTAATTAAATCTATTAAACGATTTTCAAAAAACAAATTTTTGAAAAACAACTTAATAATTTAACCATTCAGTACATTTAAAAACAACAATAAAAATACACACAATAATCTTTGGATCTAATGATCTTATCTACAATGGCTCACATATAACACGTTACCAATAATTATATGTGACCGTCCTTGGTCAAACATCAGTTAAACGATGTTTTTGGGGCAGTTTCTGAGTTAACAATTAATCAATAATAATACAACGCAATTTTTAAATGTTAATTAACATTTCACAAGAGTTTCCAAATTGTTTGTATAGTTTTAATTTCAATTACATTTCAAATTGTTGATTTTTATTTATTTACAGTAAAAAAGGATTGCTGCCATTGGCGAAATTTTCTATTAGTGAGTCTTTATATATGTTATAATGATAAATGTCTTCGTACGGTTTTTTCTGTGGTTTCGAATGAAAAGCGTGAAAGTAACGCAGAAAAATGAGTTAAAATTATAAAACTTTAAAATATTTTTAAAATCTTATTAAAGAATCTTTTAATACTTATAAGTCATTTTTGGACCCCTTAGCTATTAGAAATCCAGAGTTTTAGCAAACTTTGATAATCTCACTGATCTTATTTTATTTTAAAAATTAGCCAATTAATTATGCACAATTTCAAGTATTTATGAAATTAAATATCAATTAATTAATTAAATATATATGATCATGTAATATGTGTGTGTGTTACGCCGAATCCGTGAAATCAGCAAAATTTTCCCAATTTATTAAAAAGCAATCCCGTTGCCGATTTCATGATATGTATCTAATTTGTAACATCACATCCCTAAATTTGACACCAGTATAAAATGTTTTTATTCATGAATTCGGCGTAATATATTCATATTCATCAGACATACATTATTGAATAGGTAATTAAATGCGCATAAATTGGGTGCAAAACCAATTAATTTAAATTAAAATTCATTTATTATAAATTCGATTTATATAATATAAAATAAATAAAGATAACTTTGAATATTATTGTTATCAACAATTTATTTGGACTTAGGTTTCTCATTAGTTATAAAATATGTTCTTTAATTAAAGTAATGTATACTTTATTGTTTTACTTTTCACGACTTCTCAATGAAATGTTAAAATGCATTATTAAATTGTATGAAAAATTTTCATATTTGGTTTTGGGTTCCGTTACTTAAAAAAAGTTGAGAAACACTGCTTCAGTTTTCAGATATTGCAAAATGTCTTTAAGGTATTCCATTCTCTTAGTCTCTTTTTCTGAACTTTTAGAACAAAAATAGGATTGCCTTGAATAATTTCTGTCAATTTTCCTTATGCAGATATTCCTTGTGTTTTCCTTTATTTTAAATTAGAGTTTTTAAAGGTAGGAAAATCTCTTTTCGCAATTCCTTATTTATGCTACTCGTTTTGGACCATTATTTATATTTTATATTATATAATAATTTATATTTTTTATTATTCTATTAAATACTTCATATTCATAGCTGATATCTTTGTCAATTGCAGACTTATATGTCATTCTGATTTTGCTTCAATTATCTTTAATTTATTTCATTTAAAGTTGTTATTAAATCATATTCAATCATTTTTTAAACTCATTTTTCCTTTCAAATTATTAAATTCCAGCTGATTAAATGCAAAGATTTCGGTGTTTTATCTTATAAGCTTCCTCTGACATTGGAATAAAAAGCTAATATCCATATTCTTTATCTCTAATTTTACAAGCTTAGAAACACCATATGTTAGGTGACCATGACCATTGTACATAGAGTCATATTTTACATTTACTTATTGATCGATCTGAATTGGTTCTTGCAATGTCAGTAAATATCTTAAAGCCTTTGGTTTCGTTTGACCTAAAGATAATTCAGCACCCAACCTGATGCTTATTTTATAAATCTTTTCAAGAAGTTGGTTTCATTAATTTCAGTCACTTTCATTTTTATAACAATTTTTACAAGACCCAACATGGCTTAAAACTCCCATTATTTACGTATGTCATTCTAGTGAAAATAAATAGTTCGATTTTCATAAGAATTCAAAATGAACCCCAACTTCGGTAAAATCATATAATTCCTAGTTGTACAATAATACATTTTTCCTACATCATACATACTCTACTCGAATAACTGTTAAAATACGTTCGATAGACTACGATTGCTTTTTTGTGATTGTCTTTAGACACTTTGGCAAAGGATATTTGCAAAATATGTGAGTGAACCTTCCAAGTTTATTTGAGTGAGATGTGTGATTTTTATCCTTGAATATCTATATATTCAAAGAATACCGATCAAAGCTGTTAATATACGCATGTATCGTTTCCAGAACTTAGCTTACGACAGATTGAACATCTATTCGTAAGTTTCTGTAACATGTTGTATATGCCGCTTGTCTTTTCTCGCAACCAGACACTTTATTAATTTTATTTTGGATATGGATCGATACGTTTATAAATTCGAAATTTGCAAACCCAAATGATCTTGTAAGTTACTTTAGAAATGCATTATAATCCCGTATACAGAATATATATGTAATTTTCATTACGATTCACCACCATAAAGTCATAACATCACAAATAGTTTTGTGAAATCGTATTGAATCTCACGGGCCGCGAGCTGACTATCCCCTATTTTAGGCATTAATGAATATATCTTTATCAATGTATCCGATGTCTCCCACAGTGTAATATATGGGGCAGCTGCAAGCTAATTACATTTTTCATCAACAATTTCTGTAATAGGCGTGATTATTTCACAACTTTTTCAGTTTTTGATTTTGTTTTCACGTGACAGCCATGCGTTTAAAACTGGTGCCATCTATTTGATAATACAGGATAAACCAATAAGTTTTTTCCGGTGCTCATAGATTTCCAATGCTGTGATGAGTGTATGGGTCTTCAACTTTGTGTGTCTATGCTAAATATGTTGCAGATTTGTAAAATTCAAAAAAAATCACTTAGTAATAATTTTTAACATTGCTATTAACTTTGATGTCTTACATGGATTAAGCACTTTTAATGAATTTCTTGTTTGACTGAAATACTTTTTGTTTTCATTAGAATACGTCGATTTGAAATGAATTTCGCATGAGAGGATATCCACACGTTAATCTACTACAATTGGAAACGTGGATTAGTGCTTTCCCAGATTACAAATGAAATAAATTTGACGCCGTCTTCTTGGTAGTGGGTTTTATCCAATTCACAATCTCCACGACAATGTGCGACCCCATACGACAGCCAAATCTGTGCAAAAACTTACTGGCATTGGTTTTACTGTTCTGCCACATCCCCCTTAATCCCAGACCTCGCACCATCCGATTTTTATTTGTTTTCCCCTTTGAAATCTGCAATTCGTGGAAGAGATTTCAATGAAACTGATGAAATTCAAGTTGTTCTGGACGCTTGGTTGAACAGTAAACCACGCAGCTTCTTCGCCGATGGAATCAGAAAACTGCCTGATCGATAACGCCGATGTGTCCTTCATAACGGTGCATATTTTGAACATCTCTATGACACAGATAATTGACAATTTTGCTGTTTTTAAATTTACACATGTTTCACCGGAAAAAACTTATTAGTTTATCCTGTATTAAATCACAAAATAAAATATCTGATGAAATATAAACTTTTAACTGAAACCAAATTCTTTTATGAACTCTTACTTAAAATTTCATACTTCATTTAATAATCAACCATGATTGTTATTAGATCTATCACATTATCTGAAACAATGGCAAAATACGAAGGATCCTCTCGCTATTCATTTGTTCTACTATCACAGTCCCCGCTTTCACTCGACACCATTATTTATATTTTATATCAGTTATATATTAATCCCACCAAAAAGTGTTATGCAAAAGGGGAATTTTAATAAATTTGTGTATATGCGTCTATAGGAGGATCACTGAAATTGAGCCTATGGTTGATAGTCTATTATGGGTATATTCATGTGAAAGTTTGGTATGTGTAAGCCATCCGTCGCTACTTCCAGTAAATATTTTGGAATTATTAATTTAACATTATTATCATTGGACATCGGGAACTCTCATTTCTGTTTTCTTTTACCTGAACATAATCACTAACAAGGATTAAAATTTGATTTTTTAAAATTAGAATAAATAAAACACATAAACAGCACATTGTAAATATCTATAAAAAACTTCAATATCCTTTAAATTTAATCTTTGAATGTAGTTCTGAAGGCCCTTCATAGAATATTAAGAGAAAATATCGTAAATAGCGAGGACTGTTTTCATTTTAGAAGACTAATAGGAATATCCAAAAATGTAATTCGACCTATTATTTCTGCATATAAGACAACTGAAGATTTCAAATGAAAAACTAAGCATTTAGGATTTTAAAAATGTTTGTAAATATTCCAAAAATTCTATAAGAAATTAGAAATATTTAATATTTAGAGATTTTTAAACCGTATAATAAGATACACCACATGATACAATAATTTTCGGCAAATAAATAATTATGTAATTATTATCAATGATAATTTATCATCATTATATTATTATAACTCATTGAAATGAATTTACAAAAACTTGAGTGATTTCCATTGTAATAATTGTGAATGATCTATTACTATTTAATAACGGGAAAGACACTACAAGATTCCTCGAATATTATAGAAACTTAAAAATTCCTTAAAACGAAATTAAATTTATAACTTTATTAAGTCAATGGAGTCTGTGGTATATTAGGAAGAGATGTCGACGCAGTCACTTGTTTGTTTGAGCAAATTACAAACTCGCAATTTCATAGGGATTTAGATCCCACCGTGGTTCCCATGGATTTCAATAGAAAAGTATTTAAATCGACCACAAAACTAAAAATTGGCTACTTCATTTTTGATGAAAGTTATCGATGTGTTCCAGCAATAGAAAGAGCTGTATCAGAAACGGTTAAGCGATTAGAAAAAAGCGGGCATCAAGTGAGACAGACTTGATAGAAGTATTGTATTTATCTATCATTTTTGAAGATAATTCAATGGAAACCGCCGATAACTGGTGAAAGGTGGCTGGAATTATTTTTGAGAGTTCTTAGCTGTGATCGTTTGAAAGAAATTAGGTCTATATGTCAATACGACAAAAAGGATTTTACAATTAGGAATTTATATAAATTGTTTGAAATGAATTATTTTCAATACTTAATCAAGCTTTTCCAGGCCACATTGGTGAGTAATTTTGTTATTATATATTGACAATAATAATATTAACAATAATCATAAATAATAATAAGAATAACGACACTAATAAAAAAATAAAATAAGAAATTCATTTTTAAAATATATTTTTGGAATATTTTTCGACAGCAAAAATGCATTTAAAAAATCATTCGTTTAATAAAATTAATAAATTACCATTGTTATTTAATAGTTAAATAAAATAATAATAAATAGTTTAAAATCTTATAAATATTTTACATTTTTATTTATCTTAGCATTTTTGACATTTTATTGTGTTTTTAAAGTAGTGTATAATGAGGACTATGTCCCGTGGATATTTGGCTTGGAAAAAACAGAGACCCCCCCAAAGTTTTCCGGGGGGTAGGGGGGTTAATTTTTTAAAAATTACTTGTTTTAATGAATGAATTTTTTAAAATTATTTGTTTTAATTAATGAATTTTTATATAATATAATTTAAATGTTCAAATTTAAAATTTTTTAATTCACTATAAAAAAGTCTAAGTATTTTTTCTCGATTAAAAAGCCTAAAAAATAAAAATTTGCTTAATCGCCTACGATTGGTCGTACTATAGTGAGGGGTATTTTCGAATAAAATTGGCTCAAACCCGATTAAAAAACTTAAAAATATTTCATCGAGTAAGAAGCCTAAGTATTTTTTCATACTTAAAAACCCATAAAAATAAAATTGTTTCAAATCGCCTGTCGACTAAAAAGCCTAAAATATATTTGCTCGATTAAAAATCCTGAATATATTTTTTTTAATTTATTTTTTATTTTTATATTATTTACTTTAATTATATTTACTTTAATAATATTATTTATTTATTTTTTAATTATATTATTATTAAATTTAATTGTTTGTTTTAATCAAGTTAATTGTTTTATTTATTTATTATTTTTTAATAATATATATTTTTTAATAATTTTTTTTTATTTTTATATTATTTACTTTAATTATTACATTAATTATATTTACTTTAATAATATTATTTATTTATTTTTTAATTATATTATTTTTAAATTTAATTGTTTGTTTTAATGAAGTGAATTAAACAATTATTTATTATTTTATTTTCATTTAATTATTTATTTAATATTATTATTTTTATTTAATTATTTATTTTATTATTATTAACATTTTTTTTTATTTTTAAAAATTAATTGTAAGTCTAAGAATAATTTTTATTAAAAAAATTGATAAATCATCGATAAATTTTGAATTGTAAAAATAACAAACTTTCAATCCATACAAATATTTTTATTTCAAATCAAAAATATCCAAGTAATATGCTTTACGCATTTCGGCCAATAATATATGGATTGTTTGGTCACGTTTGAAATCGTGGCAACATGGACATCCATTTGAACATGTTACTGTCATACTATCTTTACAAACAATGCAATTTGCAACACATCGGTCACCAGATCCCTGAACGCTGTCATAGTGAATATCGAGAAGTTCTTCAATGTTAATCCCTGTGAAATGGTAAATTTTTGCGAGAAACTCTGGAGTGCAATAATCATTCGTATTTTTAATTCTTGGATAAAGCTCCTGAATTTTCTTCTATACATGTTAATAACGGTAAAAAATTTTCAAAGGAAGATGTGAAAAAATAAATTAATATGAAATTTTCAAAATAATAATTATAAATGCATCTACAATCAAAAAGTTAACTTACTTGGTATCAACTTCTGAATACTGATAACCCATACACACTGAACAATCAATTGATTAATAACTGGACAACAATCACTAGGTACTGTATGCAAATGACTGAATACTGTACAACTCATTATATACATACTAGGCATTGAATAATTGAGTATCTTATTCATTAAAATCCCCTATTTAACTAATATTTACCCTTTGAACAAAATTGTTTGGTTGCTTAGTTAACTGGTTGCTATCAAGAAACTATTAATCAAATTCATTGAAGCCCAATCAATTGTTGTATTTTCTCCGAATAAAAATTTATTCCTTTGTTTACAGTCTTGTATGTAATTTATTGAAACTATTTTGTAAAACTTAATAGTTTTGTTTAAAAATATTCTTAAATATTTTCCACAAAACATATATTACTTTCACAGTACTTGAAATAAATTTTCATATATTTATTGAAAATTATTAGATTTTTAAGTTTCTAAGCATCATTGAATAAAGTTAATAGATAACAAAAAAAAATTATCATCTACCACATTACTAGAAATCAAATGATTATCGACTAACAACTAAATAAGTTTAATTTCTAACAAAGCTTAATTTTCTTTAATAAAAACCTAATTTTAGAAAATAATTTTTATAAACTGAAATTAAGAAACACTTTCATTTTGAGAAAACAAAGAAAGGAATTCGTGAATTTTAAAAAAATTTAAATTTAAACAAAAAATCATATTAAATAATAATTCATTAATTAAAACAAATAATTTTTTAAAAAAAATTTCATTCAATAAAACAAATAATTAAAAAAATTTATCCCCCTCTTCCCGGGAAATTTTTTTAAAGGGGGTCTCTGTTTTTTTTCAAGCCAAATATTCACGGGGCATGGTCCTCATTATACACTACTTTTTAATATTTACAATTTGGTTTCCCTTAAATGTTTCTATTGATTTATATTCTGAAAAATGAAATCGCAAATAATAAGTCAAAAATAAGTCCAATAAATTTCTAGAGATTACATTTAATCACAAAATTTGTGTACAATGTATCAAATTTGTGATTGATAAAATCATTTGCGAGTGGTTTAGAAACATTTTATTTCGATTCTTCTAATTTAAACCTTTAGTAATTTATAAACAACAATGTTAGCCAATTTCCGCAATGTTTATTCATAATATGAAATATTTCGACCTTAAATTGGTCCTGATCACTCACAACCAGAATTTAATTTCACTCAAGTTGAGTTAAAGAAAATATCAATCAGAGGATAAAGCGAAATTCTAGTTACATTTTGGTTGAGTTGTCAGGACCGATTTCAGATCGAAGTATTTCATATTTCATTTTATGAATTAACATTGCGGAAATTGGCGCTAACCTTGTTATTTATTTAAATTTTAGATATATAAATGACAAAATTTAGATATCGACAAAATAATCGTATTCTGAAGCAAGATCGAGAAATTTCAATGCAAAAATTTCCATAAAATGCATTTCTTTTTGAGGGTATTAAATGAACTCTTTTCAAAGAATAACAAAAATCGTCAATACATTTTGCGATAGTTGTTATCGAAATAGAAATATTATTTTGGGTTAACTTCTTCAAAGCAATTGTAGAATCTTCATCATTCCATTCTTTAATCTGACTTGTTTTTTCGCTATCGAATTTTGAAATTTGAGGTTTTCCTTGTTTTAAACTTTCAAGTAGTTTTGGATGACTTCATGCACAGTAGTCCATCAAATAGCCATTTACTCTAGAAATACCTTTTACTGTCTTACTGGCAAGGTTAGAATTCATAATTTATGATCTATTTTCATTTTATAGTGTATGATTTTTAGAATGAAAATAATTTAAATATTGTAAAAGTAATGGAAAATTTCATATTAATAATAAATGACTTTATTTGTCAAATTACAGTCGTAAACCCTGTAATATGGTTTGGTAGAATTTCATATTGATTAAATAAAGTGCTAAGATTTTTGCAAACTTATCAGGCTATACCATTGATTGTGTTTAAATGATTTAAGGATGGGAATAATGAATCAATTATATGGCTGAAAGCTACTAGAGGAATTTCTTCTGGTGCAAAGTTTATGGAAGCTTTATCTGAAATTAAACACATTCGAGAAATAATACTCGAAGATTGGCAAAAATGTGGCATTGATATGGTTGTATGTCCGACTTCTGGTTTTACCGCAGTTCCACTTAAACCAGTCGGCAGTCTAACTGGAATGCTTTCATATGAAAATCTTTGGAATTTAGTAGACTTTCCTTCTGGAACGGTTCCAGTTTCAAAAGTCACACAAGAAGATGTCACTAATTTATTTAAAAAATATCCGAAAGAATTGTCAACATGGCATTTTAATACTTTTACTGTAATTATTTATTTTTATTTATTATTATTATTATTATAATTACTGTCGAACCAATATACGGAACCAAATTATAATTAAAAATTATGGATTATAAAATCTTCCATCTTTCTTTTTCGTGTTTGTAAAAACAGACTTAAAAAAATAAAACTTTGAATCGAATTCTTTTATAATTCAATAAAAATTGTTTAAAAACTTATAATTTCTGATTTACTCTGTTTTTTATATATTTTATTTTATTCTTTAACATTTAATTAAATTACATAAATTTACGGTTCCACATATGGGTTCGATATTGATTATTTTTATTATTATTATTATTATTATTATTATTATTATTATTAAATAAAAATTAAGCGCCAATCTAACATTTTGTTTCATCCTGTATCATAAAATTGCGTTTACCTAATATATCAATCAATTCGCTAAGTCGACTGTGATCGAAACTTTGAGAGCGGAAATGACGGGCAGTCATTCAAATGTATGTGGCATTGCACCCATGACATAAAAATTGGAAACCAAGATCCAAACAAAATCTCAATACGAATTGAAATAAATTTATTATTATTATTATTTAAATAGCATGAACAAAGCTTATCTTAAGACAGAAAATTTTAATTAATAAACACCGTGACAATGACTTACCTAGTTATTTAAATTATGGTTATATACAAAGTCTTGAGAGAAGATTTTATGGTCCAAAAGTGAAATTATTTAGTCATATTTTAATTGAATGTATGAAAGATGATGCCACCTGAAGTTCTAAACTGGTAATGTTATGATGACATTGTCTTTTGTTATTAAAGAATTTATTCCTATAGAAAATCCAATACAAACTAGAACCATCCGGTTTTGGCATTGAACCTAAAAAAGAAAAATCCTAAATTTCCTAGAATCAATTTAAACCAATCCTCCCAGATCCGTTGTATTATTAAAGCACAGTGAACCAGCCGCTCATTATTCTTATATATATTTTTACAATTATTTACATCAACACTCAATTCACACTCATTTGTCAAATTACACTCAGACTTTCCCAAACATGGATCCTTAGGATTTTTAATCCATTTGCAACGGTCTCTTTTATCATTAATTATACAATTGATTTTATTTAAACAAATATTATGTTTAGTAAATTTAATATTATGAATTTAATCTACTCGATTTTCTGAATTAGACTCAACCAATTTATCAACACTTTTTACCGAATTAACAAAAGTAGAAGATAAAGAAGATAAATATATCGTACGAAGAGTTTTTTTATTGGCGTTTTCTTTTAATTAAATTGTTGCAAAATTTATTTAATTATTAATTTATTTATGATTTGTTTTATTTATTTCCTTTTATATTTTGTCTTTATCCAATACTTATTTTTAAAATCCTATTTTAATGATTTTATTATTTATATTTGTTATATTTTTATTTTAATTTTTAAAAAATGTTTTTATATCGTTTTTTTAAAACTTTTATTATTTATTTATTCAAAATTCATCTTACGATTGCAGGCCCAGAAAGATTCCCTGAATATGCCAGTCAGTGTGCAATGCGTGTCTAAGCCTTGGCACGAGGAAATTTGTCTGCGAGTGATGAAGGAACTGGAGCAATAATTGATTGATAATATATTCACCTTTAAACTGTCGATATATATTATTTGATATATATTATTATTGTGCATTGTATTTTATAAAATTTCGTATTTTACTTTTGGATTTATTATTAATTTTTATTTATTGGGTAACGCAGTTGAGCAGTATAGCAGAGACATGCACGGGCCAGTACAATTTATACCCAAATCTGACTCTTCATAACATTATAGTTCGAACCCGATCCGAGAAAAAGAAATTAGATTTTCAAGTCATATTCAAATTATATTAAAATTTCATAAAGAAAAATATTTTAATTAATTTTCTAATATTAAGCCCGACCGGAACCCGAATGAAATAACAAAATATTGGGTTGGGTCTCTGCTATACAGTGAGAATTTTATTGTTTTAAGGCCACCCTCATTTCGAACACTGAATTAGGTAGTTAGTAAACGAAATTTCAATTAAGTATACACCAAGCCCCATTCAGATAAATTCCGGTATAATTCAAGTTGATACATAAATCAACTTGTCGGAATTTATCTTGTGAAAAAATAAATGCATTTCAGCCATTTTTGAAGTGGCTGCTAAGGAAGTTATTTTTTATAGCTATAAAACTTAAAGTTAAATAATTTTAAGAGTTGAATTATGATTTCATAAGGAAATATGATCATAATTCAAGCTCTTAAATATAACTTTGATCAACTGTTTCATTTATGTTATTATAAATAATCTTTAGGAAATCATGTAAGTAGCAATAACTAATCTCCAAAAATATGTATTTTTTTCGTATATTATTCAAATAAAGTGAGTTAAATTATTTTTGAAGTTATAAAAATTATTAATTGCATTAAATAAATATATTTTTTATACATATTTTGAAAAAAATCTTCGATTATGTACACAAAGTATTTTGGTTTATGATTATTTTTTAAAACTTACCAATATAATTTAAAAATTTATGCTTTTTTTCGGATTTCAGGTTTTTATTTTTTCGATAGAAATATTTGAAATATTAAATTAATTTTAGTTTTAATGGTAAATCTTATGAAGATACATCCTCATTTACTCGAAATTTCCTAGCAAAAACCTCAAAATTTAAATTAAAATTTTTTCCCCCATTTTTCTTTCTAAAATTATCTCAAAAATGTCTAGAAAAAACCCTTATAATAAATAATTTTAAACTTTGGAAACTTTACATGCATGTTTTATTATAGGTTGTGTTAATGTGTATTATTTTATTTCTCTCTCACTTTTTGTGTTTCTATAGTGTAAGGTTTGTCTCATTGACTATTTTACAAGCAATCTCAAGGTGAGTTGGTGTGTTTATATGCTATAAATTTATTGATTTTCTTTTATATTATAGGTGATTTATCTCAACTTCGCTTGGTATACAATGTGATTGTGTGTCGTTTGTATGTTGTCATAAAGTGACGCAGCTATTGCTCGTCGCAACGATAAGAAAAATAGAAACGACATTTGATTATATGGCGATAATGCTGCAGAATAGAAATGAAGTACCATTAATAAACATTCGAAAGCTGTATAATGTTAGAACCGTTACTTGGGTAAGGCAATATTGTTGCAGATACAATGTCTATGATTTGCTAGAATTTCAATCTTTCGAATGGATATATAAGTCCGCTGAATGACTTATTTTTATGTTGTATTATTAGATATTGGCGGTCAGTTTCCATCGTTGCCTGTTGCATATTTAATTATCGTATGGAAAACTACAAATTTCTGATTGTCATAGAATATAATAAACAGTGGATGATGTGTGCAGGTGTGTAGGGCGTTGGAGCACTAACTGAACAATAAGTTCTGTTTGATCCTATGTCTCATGGATATTCAAGCAAGACAACAAATAAAAAAATAAAGCATGTCTAAGTGTGACTAAATAATGTAGTTAATCCTCTCATTTTCTTATCTAATAAAAATATATTGCCACATTTATTTTGAAAATAAAGCTATGCTGCATTTTATATTAGGTGTCAAAGCGCTGATCGCAAAGCAACCACTTTATTTGTAGTCCAATTAATACACTTTCTGTTACTTTCGTAGAACTCAGTTTTTGGAATTTTTATTCAAAAATTTCATTTGTAGTTAAGCGCTTTCACAACTGTTTAATAAAGGTTAATTTTATGTGTGTTTGCCGTGGTATTTTTGGACGACATAAAGCTGTTGGGGTTGTCAGTGAAATTAATTAATAAAGTTTTAAGTCGTTAGAATTCGTCAATATTGTTATTAATAAGACGCGCTCGGAGTCAGATCGATAAGTGATAATATTTATCACAATTAATTACAACGAAGATATATTAATTTCAACACATTTCAAATGCTTTGGTACTTATTACAACCCTTCGGGAGGAATAGCACAATAACAATACTCTGACCAATTGACTACTGTTGGTAACGGATAATCTACCACAATTAATTTTGATGCTTTCTTGACTTGATTTTGGTTCTTTAAGTACTTCTAATTATTATATCAATTTCTACAAATTAATAATTTCAGAAATCAGATTCCTCCCCTGTTTCACCATAATTTCTTTTCCCTTCTTTTTGCTTCTTCACTTTGCTTCTGCATTATACTAGCTTTTGTATAGTTTTTACACTTTTCTATCCAATAGCATTACTAATAATGCATTGCTTTTATAACCAGTTCTATTGGACATTGTGCAATCTCTAACGGTTTTAGAGAATAACATTTTTTCTGACGATGCATTTTGTCGGCTTTCCAATGTCCTTTCTTTTATTGTATTTTGAATAGGCTTTCCAAATAACAAGATAATTTTAACTTTGTTTTTTTGAATTTGTACTTGTTAATTATGAATGACATTTTATTCAATTGTTAGATTTTATTGATTTTCTTCTGTTCCCTTCTTATTTTTCGATCTCTTTTCCACTCGTATTTTACTAGGTTCCATAACAACACCTCATTTATTTATCATCATCACTCCAAATCATTTTAAGCATTTAATAATTATTTTTGTTTTGTCATTTAGGTATGCTCAACAAAGCTATTAATTTTGAATCACTGATCTAGATTATGAAGAAAACTATGAAAGCATGGGCTGTTAGGTGACACTCAAACTTCCTTTAGCGTATTCTCACCAAAATTTTCTTGTCTGGTCACCATAATGAACAATTTTATTAAAAAATCATTCAAATGTAAAATAATTCTCCATGGATTTATCAGTACATTATAAATTATTTGCTTATAGGAAATTCAATTTGGAAATGGTTTAACTAAAACAATTAAACCAGTCTTTGTGTTTTAATTTATATAAGTTACCAAAATTGAGCAAAGTCAAAATTCAGGAGAAATATTATTTAACACATTGACCGCTTTATCAGTCACCTGTGACTGACACTGATATATTCCGAAAACATGTTGGCGTTCAATAAGTTAAATAATTATTTAATGGAAATTAAGTTAAGAAAATGAGAATGACACATTTAAAAATTCCTTAAAATATTTGTAAATCATTGCGTAATAATTATATATATAAAAATATTATCCACTTCAATTGGGATCTGAGTATAACTATGGTAAAATTAAACTTAGAAAAACTATCCAAGAGCATTGAAAGAAATTTCGACTCATCAAGTGTGATAATCTTTGGGAAAGATTCAGAAACAGAATTAAATGTAATTATAAATTTTTTTGTCAAATGGTAAATGGATATCCTATGGAAATGAAAGTCTGCATTCAATAAATACAGGTGGCTCCTTAAGTCTTGAGAATCTGTTTACTAGAAGTGAACAATAAAGTATTATTAATTATGATTGTTAGTTTCGACCACATTCATAATTTTCACAAGCTTTCTAGTTCTTTTGCGAGCGTTCAAGAAAAATCTGTAGAAAGAGATTCGACGAACTATTTCTTCACCCATATTATGAAAATACTTTAGTCTTCTCTATCAATAAAATTCAGCGGAAATATGTTACTTGTAACAACATATTTGTAACTGATTTTCCTTCAGTTGAGAAATCTTTCCGAAGTATTTCTGTCCATGTCTTAATTCAATAAGCACATATAAATGGTAATTTTCAGTTGTTAACCTTATGCTTTACACAAGAGAAAAAAATAATTAAACAAACATTATAATAGCGTGTTTCGTGATTGGTGCATTAATAAGTAGGTGTTAGATTGGTTGAAATGATTTATAACACGCAATACAAATCTGAAACGTTTAATCAAACAATTCTCAAGACTAATGGAACACACCAACTATTTGTTTTTTTTAAATGCCGAATAATTCCAGATTAGGTATCCATCTACCAAAATTAAAAATTATTTTATTAATTTATAAAACTAATTTTAATAAATTTTAATTTTTTTAGCCATTTCGATGGATCAAAAATATAGAGTCCGCCCTTCAGCGATTCAATGAAAAAGGTTTGCCAAATTTAACCACTGAAACGGAGAGCTTACAATTTATCCATTCACTGCAATACATTGACGTGAGTTATTTATGCCATATTTATCATGAGTATAATATTAATATTTAGGAGAATAAAATTATTTTCAACTCAATGACCTCAATTTACAAGAAGATCTTTAACATCATTGTCGAGCTTATTAATACTCAAATAAAGTTCATGAAGAACCTTAGTTACGTTATCCGGGTCCATTGGAATGTGTTTATGGCCTTGCAGTTGGATTTCTTTAAAGTCATCACGGCAGAAAATTTATTTCAAAACTGGCTCGAAATCACAAAACAGTCGGTAAACTTTTGGAATATTAGTTTCAGACTGGCCTACGACAAGATTTATACCAACGTCTCTGGTGGGGAACTTATTGAGTGCTTCAAAGAATTCAAAAACGTAAGTTATTATACAATGATTCAATAATAACCTTGGAATTTAGATCCACGTCCACCTGTCGCAATTCAGATATTATTGCGTCCACCTGTTTAACGCGGAAAAGTATTATGAATTTCTTTACTGTACAAATCCTGATTTTCAAAAGTTCCAAGAGGTAAGATCTTTATATGATAATCAAAATTAATTAGATTTTCTTTCATTTAGTGGACAAATACTGTCGACGAAAAGTCTCTCCTTCACCTTGACGCGTATTTATTAATCCCATTTCAGATAATTACAAAGTACGCTTTGTTTTTCGAGAGACTGTTGCCCACTTCCGGAAATATTCACACAATTAATGTCATAAAGTCATACGTAATTTATTATAATTTTTCTCGATTTTATTTATTTATTTATTCCATTAAGATAAAAAATATCAAGAACTTCAATGAAGAAATTAATAAAGAGGAAACAAAACGTAACAAATCATACAAAATCCAATACCTAGAGAAGACCCTCCAATGCAAATTCCGTTTGGATCATTTGTCAACCAATCTGTATTTGAAACATTTCCTTAATTCTGAATTTAAATTGACCTCACCGATGGTAAGCTTTTATCATTGACCATTCATTAATACAAATTATCTCTTTCTCTTCAGATAAATGGTGATGTAAGGATCTTGATTGTCCATGAAGAATTCCAAATGCGTAAATCAAGCTCTAAGTCGAAGGAAATCAAATTTTTACTCTTTTCCGACATGATTTTAATTGTAAAAGTTGTCAAAATTATAGACGTGCTGAAGATTAAATCGAAAAAGAACATATTGATGCTCGATGAAATTTACATTTTAGAAGAAGAAGGTAATTTTTTGTTTGTTTAATCATATCATTTTATTTCCATTAATTAATTCAGAAAAACAAATAACAATTGTTGACAAAAATGAAGATAAAATCCGATTCACATCGTCAGCAGAGAGTCATAAATTCATAAAAATAAAGGCTCTCATCAATAAAACAAAAGTAAGTAAATTTCTATATTAAAATAATTTAATGTTTTTGATAGGAAAACTATGATAAAATAGTAGAAAGAAATGATAATAATTATCAAATTGTTTGTGAAAATTTAGAAGATCTTGATTCCTATTTAAATCATATTTTTAAAATATCAAATTCCATAAAGAAGCTAAACTACCGCATCAACGACTGCATTTCTATTTAATAACAATTAAAACAAAAATGAACAAAAATGCATTATTTATTTAAAATAAATAATTGAAAGATGAAATTTTGGAACGATATGAAAAATTTAAAAAGTAAATATACTATGCATATTGAATGATATTTTAAAATACAAATATTGTAGTAAAAAGTATAAAATTTACTACATTTCATAATAAAGGAAGCATATAATAAAACAAAAATAGTAATTCTAATTAAGTTTATTTTTTAGTGTTGTATTATTTACAATTATAATTAGAATATAACTCTATTATAAGAAATTTTAATTTTCTCCACTGATTTCTTTTCATTTTCAAATGACATTATAAAAGTTTTAGGGGGTTGTGCTTAATTACCAACTAGGAACGTATAGTGGTAAAGAAACTTTAGGTTTCCCATCGTAATAATACAATTAAATAAGATGTTCAATTGTTTTCTTTTGACTTATTTAGTTTATGGAATGTCAGGATAAAATCACTAATTTTTCAACTTGTGTTTCTTTATATTTGACTCACAAAAACTATATATATATATATATATATATATATATATATATATATAATTTTAATAAAAAAATCACACAACGTCAGCTTTGAATTAAATAAAAGAAAGCGCCAATCCTAGATATATATTCGACTATAATATATTTCGACAGACTCACTTTCCTCGTCCGGTAGATTCAAACTTCAAACTATACTGATTAATTTTTAAATTTTTTATAAAGAAATATTTGAATATTTCATTATTGATCATATTAAAAATATTTAATTCTGTTTTAAAAATTTCAATTATTTTAAAAATTTAATTTAATAAATTTTATAAAATTGAAATTTAACAAAATTTTAATAAAATATTTTCAAACTTTTAAACAAAAATATTTTACATTTATTTTCATCATGCAGCACAAAATTGCGTTTACTAATATCAAACAATTACATAAGTCGACTGCGATCAACACCTTGAGAGCGGATAAATCTTTAATCAGTTATGCTTATCAAATTTTTTAATCAAATATTTCTTAAAATTTCTCGATTTTGCATTTGAGCAGTAATTTATCGTTCGTGGCAGCTGCTGTATTGATTGAGATATCATCATAATAATAAATGCAAATAACGTTATTTCTGTCATTTGATGGTTTTCTCCATCCGACGTGATTAGGGCAATCAAAAAATTTCATTGATTTGTTGAGATAAATTTTTCCATTTGCAGAATCGATCACATCAATTGTCACATTATATTTGAATGGCCAATCCAATTTATTATTGAATTCGCCGCTCATCAAATGGAAATGAACAACAACATAACCATCATTCCAAATATAAACTGCCAAGGACATTTTATAACCGAACGGCCCAGAATAAAATGGATTGCTGTGAATCCATTCATTTCTCTTTTGCTGTGATAATTTATCAATTCGCCATTCAAAAAATCCGGATTTTATCAAATTTTCATTACCAAATGTTGTTTGCATCAGCCGAATTTCAATGGCACATTTCTCGATTTCAAGCTGAAACTGAAATTGAAACCAAAATTCAAATTTTGCAATAACTCAATAAATTACTTTTCTACTTTCTTCCAGCTGCAGCTGCTGCTCATAATTTTGTTTCGATACCTCAATTTTCTGTTGGAATTTTGATTGAATCATCTCAATCTGCATTCGCACTTGCTTTACAATAATACATCGATAACAAATCAATAAGACCAAATCAACAATAAAATTGATTTATTAATTCAACATTTGTCTCCATCTCGCTTTTCAATAATCGATTCTCATTTTTCATTACCACCATTTCTTATTGAGTTCTTCTAATTCGCTAATCATTTCCAGCTCTTTACTTTCCATCTCGCATATTTTATGCTCCAATCACAAATATCAATTCAATAATTTAGTTTATCAATATATTTGTTGATTTGTTAGTTGCAACTCGATATTATCGAATTGTTGTTTGAATTGTATGTTTTCTCTCTTCAATTCGATCATTTCATATCTCAATTCCATATTTTCATTCTTCATTGATTCCATCTCTGTGCGTAAATTAATGAACAGATTGCTCTCATTGAGATGGACTTTTATTTTGCCATTGGTCATTTCACATCCAATTGAATAGAATGGGCAGCTGATTAGCCGCTTGCCGCATGTTCTCATGTGGCTCTCTATCATTTGTAACTAGTCTTTAAATTCATAATTTTGCCTCGGACAATTCACCCAGATTTCTGTTATTTGAACATTATTTGGCCTATCAATAGCGATGTCATTTGTATTATTTATCAATTGCTTTTGACAATGTCTTGATGTCCCTGTGCAGAATTTATCATTCCCATCCAAATAATGCTCAATGCAATTCGAACAAAAACGACATCCGCAAGGAGCATTGAAAGCTTTTTTCATCAATTTATTATAAATATTGCATTTCAATTCTTGTCTAACTTCACTTGAAATTTTTAATTTATTTTCTGCCATAAATTTCCAAACGCTTTCAGACAATATTTTGATCATTACAATAATTTGAAAATTAAATGAAATAATTTTTTTTATAATTTCCGAAAATAATTATAATTTAAAAATTTACATTAATAGATTGATGTAAATAAACAAAATTTTACAATTTTAAAATTAAAATTTATTATGTTCTATGTAATTGATTTTTATTTATCAAGTGCAAAGTTGTTTCCTATTAAATTCTTCAAAAAACCTTTCAGAAAAATTCTTTATTTTTTTCCATTTGATGTTTTTATAAAGATTTTATCAATATTCATTACGACTATAAATCAAAATTTAATTTATTGTATGTTTCCAAAAACCACAAAAATGTCCGTCTTAAATGCATATTTAATAGGAAAATAGCAGGTCCGAAAAGGTTGAAATAAAAAAATGTATTTTATGTTCAATTTACAGTTCGTTAATTAATGATATAATTGATACTAGTCAATATTTTGTTATTAAATTTAAATTCTTATTCAATGACTCAAAACTTTACATCAATAAATACAAATTTTTTTGCAGATTCTATGATTTAGAGTGGTCGGCAGCCTATGACTCGTGCTTTACCTAGTGAAAAAGAGAACAATAATTTTCTGTACTATTGTTGGGCAAAAACTAAGGTGTGAAAATTTTGTTTATCTGGCACGACATCCAAATAAAATTCGGGTGGAAAATTCAAATTGACGAAAAATTTTCAAATATCGTCTATTTGGCGGTAGATAATACAAAAATTATAAAATAAGTAGAAAATACAAAAAAGATGTAAAAAATAAATAAAAACATTAAAAAACAATTGAAAACCAATAAAAACTAACAAAATTCACTAATTTCATCAAATAAGCTCCAAATTCATCAAAAATGATTATATTTTAGATAATAAATATGGAAATTAAGATTAGGGCCGAAATTAGAAACTTTAATAAAAAAGAAATGCGTAAACGTTTTGTTTTATTGCATCAAAAATATGCGTGTAAAACCCCCCTATAAAAGGTGCCCCAAAATACGAAACTTTTTCTGATGACAGTGTCGGATTCTTTTCCTCTTGAGCGAAGTCACCGTCGACTGCTAGTTGGTTCATCTCTGCTTCCTTCACCTCTGCTTCCTGGCCTGAAAGTTTGGTTAGATTATTTATTGTAGGCTATATAATCGTTGGTTACATATCATAATTCTTTCAAGCATACTTCTGTTATATATACAGCTATTTGATCTATTGTGACGTTTGTATATGTCTAGGTATTTAATATCGTCACGATAAATTTATCCCTCTTGAGTTTCGCCTCTCTCGGTTTCAATAAATGGTTGATTCGGTTTTTTATCCGGCGTTGAATGTTTCTATCAATTCAAATTATCCCAGTATTTGGGGTTTATTGTCTATTCACGATCATCGGAATTCGAGAGTGGTTGTTGCATTGCGATTCCCGTTTGCCAAGGGAACATTGGCCATAATCGTAATTATCGGTAACAATCCACAGCTAATTTTGCCTGGTACTTTATTATGAAACATCTTATTACTTTTTCGATGTTATATGAGGCTCTAGTATTTGCCATTCAGTTTTTGCCTTTTTTGCATTTCTTGCCACTTTTAGGTGCACGATTACATAAATCCGGATTACTTCAAGTCCCTGGAAATTTCAACCAATTATCTATGTAACTCGACATACGAGTGGACGCAACCAAGTGGTTCCTTGAATCTTTCATTTTCAATCGCTTGCTGGGTCATGACCTCCATTTCTTAGCACTTGATTTAATTCTTGGTTCCGTCATAATGAATTTAACTTCAAAAAGCTGATAAGTTGTTAACTATTTTCATTGCTTTTGAGTTTTGATGGTCTTGAATACGATGATGATAAAATAATAATTGTATAAGGCGTTCAAAATCGCTTACATTAGCACTGAAACGGTGAATTAAACCATTTCGCTCATAAGATAGCGTGGACCCAGAACCAATATTACAATTCGGTAAATGTTTTTCATTGTTCCTTCACAAGCTGCCTAAATATTATGATTTCTTATATCATTACTTACAAGAATTTATTATTATCAATGTAAGAAACAGATAATTCAAGATTATTTATGCATATATAACATTGGTTAAAACATAAACTTGTATGAATTGTATTTTCTTTTTGATAAGCTTTTACACACTTCATCTATTGCACTCTTCGTTACCTTTTATACCACACTCCAATTGAGATCATTCTTAGGCCGACTCCACAATACACCCAAGCAGATGCGATCGCATCATTGGACTCAGAACGGTTTCTGGTTTATGGATTATTACTTGGTTTTCCATATGGCTTCACGACGCTTCCATGAGCTACATAGTCTGAGACGTGAAACATGTAGAGTCTTACAAAGATGACATACTTTGGCCATTTAGAGCTAACTACCATCCACTGACTAAGCTTCCTACAGAACTCACATGTTCTATACCATCTATTGGCTAAATACTTTGTTTTAATTACTTGCTTGCATTGTATACTACCAATAAGTACATGTGAATAATCAAATGTACCTCTTTACCCATGAAATTGACTGCGGATTTCAAAATATCATAAATCTTAGGTTGATATTTCAATGTTTTATTGAAAAACAGAAAATAAAAATATCTATTGTCATTTTCTACAACATTTTCTAACTTTTTCTACAAATAACTCGTGCGCATATTATGTGAAAATAAAATGTCAACGCACAAATAAAGTGATAATCCAAAATTTCAAAAAATTCAAAGAAAATTTGAATCTCACTCCATTACGAAATTCGTGGAAATTAATTACTGTTTTTATCAAATGTTAATTGACAAATTTTGAAATAATTTTTATTATTATTTAAATAAAAATCTACGAAATTTAGTAAAACAGATAGCAGAATACACGCGAGTATACGTAAAGAATTCAGCGAAATGCATGGAGATAATCAGAAAATGAACAGTTAGAATAATCTGAAGAAACCAATGAAAAATGTTTTAGCCGGATTTTGAACCAATGAAAATAATTCTTCATAACTTCGAAAGTTAGCGAAGTCAAAATAAAGTTACAATACAATTTACGATTCTACCTGCAATACTACGAAGGATCGCTCGTTGATAATACAGAGATTGGAGTAACACCATTCCAACAATGGGTAATAAATAGATAAACTGTTAATAAAATTGCATGTAGAGAATTTATTAGACGAGAAATAAACAGAAAAATCGGAAAGAGAAGTAGAAAGCAAATAGTGAAATATCAATTGCAACTACACGGAGATTGGGAAATATTGAATGACCAAGACGAAATAGTGAATGCAGAACAAATAACTAGAATTTCGGAATTCAGAGACAAATTCGCCGGTTAATGCGCACAGACTGCAAGACCAGAAAGAGAATTGGAAGAGGCACAACAATAACCATTCGAAGAGACGACCACAGATGAATAGAACAATTGAATCATTGATAGAAGGGTAACCACATCAAAAAATAAAATATGTGCACAACTGAGATGCTTAGAAACTTGAAAATGATTTACTGTCGACCCAAGGATTCAATAGAGCAACTAAACACGAAAGTAAATATATTAAATCAGTTGACAAAAACTAATCAAAGGAAAATTGACCATACAATAGCAAAAAGGGTAAACATAGCAATGTTAAAAACCCAACAATTACCAATCACTCCATATATATATATAGAAAATTAAAGGATTCGCCGAAAAGCTGAGACTCGCAGAAGCAGGAACTCAGTGTTAATGTAAATAATCTACTCTTTTATAAATGGAAAGATGGTAGAATTTTAGAATCAAAGTTTTTCTGAACATTGAATGAAGGTCATATAATACACATTAGTATACTCTTCCAGATCTGCAATGTGGAGTATGACGAGAAGGTAGAATTGGCCTATAATTACAAAATAATACAAACGCTAGTGACCACATTGATCAAATTTTTGTTTTGGTTGTGTTGTAACAGTAGTGTTTCCCCCACTATGTTTGTGTGTTTACTTTTTATTGTAATGATGTTATTATTATATTATAACTGTGTTGAGCCATGACTAAGATTTGTTTAAATGAATCGAAAAGAGCACTCAAACACAGCAATACAGATTTAAAATCAGACCTATCAACATCAATTAAGCACCCTAAAATATGAGAGAAAATGTAATAAAATACAAAATCAAGAATATAAAAGTAAATTAAAATATATACAAAGATGCACCAATAGCCGCACGAAATTAACGCAGAAGTAACACGATAACATGGAAATTTGACCAATAAATGGACAATTCATAAACCTAAGAAATATTTCAGTAAAACGAAGTAAAATAGAATAATTTTAGTGTGAAATATTCAATTGAAAAAATATGAAACATATTGTCTATTATGTCAAGAAAATGATAAAATTAAATTGAGGTAATACCAATAAATTCAAGTTCAAATATTTTTTAATGCACCAAAAATAACACGCAAGGTTAGGGTCTCAAAATAGGTATAAATACAGATTCATTTTTACAAAAAAAAACCACCACCTTTTTGTATTGAAATAACTTTGTGAGAAATCACTAAGCACTTTTGAAAATCACTTTTATAAGCAATCACTTTTCACGAACTCTATTCGGAACAACGCTAAGTGGCAATTTTCTAAGATACGAACTCCAATACACTTACAAGTAAGTCTCTGTTTAGGAGTATCCTCTAGAATGTTGTGATGTGAGATGATTATAAATGAATGTCGAATTGTACATGAACTAATTATATTTTATGCACAGAATTTAATTGATTTAATTATGTCAAAATTTTTCCGGCCCACAGCCAAACAAACTGCAAGTGATTAAAATATGACACAACTATCGAGCTCTGTAAGGGCGGTTTCTCCGCCTATAGCTTGTGCCTGTGAGGGTCCAGTCGTGCATAACGACGGGCTCGAACGTCAAATCATCAGATCCTAAAGGGGTAGTGGAAAGATTGGGGACTAGTCTTTTTGCTGGCTCCCATTCTCCCATCTCCCGAAAATTCGACTTAAAGTGTAAATAACATATCGGCTAAATTTCTTACATCGAGTAGCCCAGTAGACACTCATAAAATCGTAATATTATCACATATTCCGTAAGATCAAATTAGATGGAAAGGGAAATAGATCCTCGAAATCGATGCAACTATTTCAAAGTCTTTAAACTAGATCCTAAATAATGTAGAATGAATATCGTAAAAGTCAGCTAAGACTAAAATTTTTCTAAAATTAATAAAATAAGTCATGGATTAGACTATAGTTTAAGCTCAATAAGGTTATAGTTTGTCGGGACAACGGTTCCCAGGTATTGGAGGCTCATTACAATAATACCAATAATGTTGGATTACGATAGTGATCAGGTCAGAATGTAAGATAAATGATAATGACGAATATAAAATATGATAATAGGCAAACGATACATAATAAAGAAGTAGGTACTCCGGCTAATAATAATAATAATAATAATAATAATAATAATAATAATAATAATAATAATAATAATAATAATAATAATAATAATAATAATAATAATAATAATAAATAATAATAATAATAAAATAATAATAATAATAATAATAATAATAATAATAATAATAATAATAATAATAATAATAATAATAATAATAATAATAATAATAATAATAATAATAATAATAATAATAATAATAATAATAATAATAATAATAATAATAATAATAATAATAATAATAATAATAATAATAATAATAATAATAATAATAATAATAATAATAATAATAATAATAATAATAATAATAATAATAATAATAATAATAATAATAATAATAATAATAATAATAATAATAATAATAATAATAATAATAATAATAATAATAATAATAATAATAATAAAATAATAATAATAATAATAATAATAATAATAATAATAATAATAATAATAATAATAATAATAATAATAATAATAATAATAATAATAATAATAATAATAATAATAATAATAATAATAATAATAATAATAATAATAATAATAATAATAATAATAATAATAATAGCAGTATTCACAGAGAGGCCCTAATAATGTCATGAATTGGACAAACGTAGCGAATTAATTCTTAGCCCTAATAATATCAATGAGGTCGAACCTTAGTGATTAAATTGTTAGACCTAATAATAGTTATGGTAACAACAATGATAAAACAAAAAATGAAAATAACGATATTAGTAATGATAAGAATGTCAAGAATGTTTTCATTAATCAAGAACGAAAGTCAGAGGATCGAAGACGATCAGATACCGTCCTAGTTCTGACCATAAACTATTCCAACTGACAGTTCGCGAAGGTAATTCAAATCTCCTTGCGAGAAGTCACCGGGAAACCTAAGTCTATGGGTTCCGGGGGAAGTATGGTTGCAAAGCTGTAACTTAAAGGAATTGACGGAAGGCCACCACAAGGAGTGGAGCCTGCGGCTTAATTTGACTCAACACGGGAAATCTCACCCGGTCCGGACACTGTGAGGATTGACAGATTTGTTGGGTTATTATTATTGAAAGTCGGTTCCCTCTGACTCCTCGTGTCCTTTTCGAATCAAATAAGCAAACCCAACACAAAATAATTTTATTTGCACTTTATCACAATGACAGATCAATCTGTTTTATTTCAATGTTTGTAATCACAATTTCACTAATTGATTTGCACCTTTTAACCACCGTATGACTCTGATTATCTTAGGGTAGATTGTCCAAGGTAGAACCACCCTTTCTGATAGATAACTTTGACTTTTACTTGGATTTAGATTCCTCTACTAACCTAGTTACTGCTCGTTCACGTCGATTCACTCTAGTTAATAATATCTGCTCTTTCGTGTCTGGTTAGCAATGACTGTCCTTTCGTGTCTGGTTAATAATGACTGTCTTTTGGTGTTTTTCCTTCTTTCTTTTATACAATAATAATTGCTTTCCAGACCGACATTTGTCAACCACTTTTGGTCCATTACTAAATTACTAATTACGAAATAATTACCTCTCCGTAACTCAGTGGCGCCCATTTAATGTTGTTTAGGCTAATTTATCCTGCTATATTATTCCGTCTATGCGCCGGGTTTTCCTCATCTCTCGGGTTTTCCTCAGCTCTTGGATTTTTCACATCTCTCGGGTTTTCCATTGCCTCGGGCTTCCCATTGACTCGGGCTTCCCATTAGTAATTAATTTTTCTTAATTAATTTACTTTTTTATCTTAAATTATTTTCTAGGGACCCCTCACTAAATTTTTATTATTATTTCTGGACTCGTCTCTCAATTTGGCGTTCAACCATACCAATTTCCCCGATCAATATTACTTTCGAATTTTTATAAATTTTTTAATTAATATTACACTTTTATCATTTTTGTGTTTTATCAATTTTACTGTGCTTTTTCGTGATACCCCAACAGATTGATAGCTCTTTCTTGATTCGGTGGGTGGTGGTGCATGGCCGTCCTTAGTTGGTGGAGCGATTTTTCAGGTTAATTCCGATACCGAACGAGACTCTGACTTACTAAATAGTGAATTTATATTCAACCGATCAAGAAACCGCGACGACGAGATGAAGCTACCCATTGTAGCTATCAAGAGGGAACCGGGTAAGAACCCTGCACAAAGACTCGCCACCCTCCTCTGATTCGTGTGAGTCCCAAACCTCTTTGAGCATCTTTATTAGATTCTTCACTGACATACCTCCGATTGGTTATGTCCACTGATGAGATGATATCGGCTAGTTATCATTCCATTGTCTTCTAGGGAATAGGTATTCAGCAGCTAAGTGCCAGTACACTATTGGGAACTGATAGCCTCTTTCCGTATTATTAGTTCCTGATAAGAGTATGTGAGTTAAAAAGCATTAAATTCATCTAATCTCACATTAAAGTATATTTAATGTACCTACTGAG
The DNA here is from genome assembly GCA_022537955.1 of Schmidtea mediterranea. Classification (NCBI taxonomy): domain Eukaryota; kingdom Metazoa; phylum Platyhelminthes; order Tricladida; family Dugesiidae; genus Schmidtea; species Schmidtea mediterranea. Next base: position 9,856,284 of record CM039680.1, read on the forward strand.
CATCATTATGCGATGCTTCACGGACATACCTCTCAGTGGTTATATCCGCTGATGAGATGATATCGGTCAGTTATCATCTCATTTCCTCCTAAAGAGTAGGTAATGAGCATCATCGAGCTATTATTCCACTTAAAACTCAAGATGTCCAATTACTGAGAGCTAGTAAATTAGTAGGCATTCAATGCCCAAAATTCCACTTTTTTTGCCCAGACTAATATACCCTATCAATATTATCAATATTAATAACCTAACCTTATTTGGCGGAACTCTTTGTAATGGTTCAATGTACTTAGAAGTATGCCATACCCCAAGTATCATTTATTCATTTGTTCATCCGAGCATATTATGCCACTAGTGGCATGTAGATACATGTATATATTTTACTGTATTAAGAAATCAGCTTATTAACGTTCTTCTTCTTCTTCTTCTTCTTCTTCTTCTTCTTCTTCTTATTATTATTATTATTATTATTATTATTATTATTATTATTATTATTATTATTATTATTATTATTATTATTATTATTATTATTATTATTATTATTATTATTATTATTATTATTATTATTATTATTATTATTATTATTATTATTATCATTATTATTTTTATTATAAGTAATTATTAACTCTATTACCAATAAATATTTTTTTATAAGTAATTATTAACTCTATTACCAATAAATATTTTACCAACAAATAATACGTATTAAATTTATACTTCTAATACTTCTAATTTTATTGTTTTTCTTCGATTAAATAGATAATTTATTTTTTATTATTTTTTAATTGAATATTTCTGATTAGAAATATTTTATTTTTAACCAGTTTTATTCGTTAAAATGCTGTTTTTACAAATTAATCTATATCCGGTCAAATTCTCATATTCTCGTGTTGTTTCATATGTTAATTTCTTGCGGTTCTTGATGCATTTGTATATAATTTTTATTTACTTTTATGTTTTTTTGATTTTATATTTAATTATATTCTTTCTCATATTTTACGGTGTTTTACTTGGTGTTAATAGGTCTGATTTTAAATCTGCATTGTTGTGTTTGCGTGCTATTTTCGATTCATTTAAACAAACTAGGTCTTGGCCCAACAGTTATAAGCCCCTGATCTATATTCAAACACAATAGGACCATTGATATTTATAGCAGAAAACAAGCTTTTATTAATAATACGGTTACTGTGCACAGAAGTATAAGCTTTCTCATTAACATAACTGTATCCATAACGGCGCCGGCAATGATTGTTGAATCCAGATTCGTCTAACCTGACAATTTTGCTTGCATAAATTGCTCTTTTATCTAAATTGTCCGGTGAATTACGTTCAGCTGGCACAAGAGTGAGACGTTTTCTGGTTTTTTTGAGTTTTTTAATTTGCGACTATCGTGGGTTGTGACATAAACACACATGTACTTTCTTCTACTATTACAACCATTTCTGATTGCAAAAGTTCGTTGTTACATGCAATAGTGTTAAACAACATATTCTCTATATCAGAAAATATAGAGTTTTTTCTATCCCATGTTTCTTTTCTTTTTTTAAGTAGATGAAACAAAACCAATTCCGTCTTGTTGCTGTTGGGCTCATAGCCAAAATTAAAATAAAATTACAAAACCAATTTAAACAAAAAGGTGAAAATTGTATAAATTAAAACAAAATAATTAATGTCGTTTGGAAATTGACAATATGGCTGCTGTAACATAAGCACGCACCGCAAGAAGAGATCAAAAATAAAATAAAACATATTAATTAAAACAAAATAAAAATATAACAAAATTAAATAAAACAAATAATTAATTAAAATTCTTGAAAAAGCCTACAAGTGCAGAAAGAAACACACGTGAAATGAAATAAACTGCCAAAACCTTGCAAAATAAGGTTTAGAAAAAACACAGGCAGAAGAGGCGACCAGAAAACAAAATATTGGGGATAAAAAAATAATATTGTGGTGGGTTACAGGGTTTCGACGTTTGTTTAAATTATTCCATGGTTGCCCCGTAACGCCATACAAAAAGATGCTAACTGCCACTTGGCACCCGTTGCTAGGCAACGTTGGTAATGTGTTCAAGTGGTTGACTGCCCGCAAAAATTGAGTATCATTAGCTAATACTATAGTTGCTCGGACAATCCTCGGGTTCACGAGCTGTCGATAGAAGACCTGCGCTCGCTTTTAATTATTGGTCCCTTTGCGTCTAAATTCCTATCGTCTATCCAGCTGGTTTGTCGGCGTCAGTTTGAGAAGACAAAATAATAGTGGTTTTATTTAATTCTTCACAATGTTATTATTATTTTATTTTATTTAGAAAAACAAACATTACTAGTACAGAAATGCAATGAGAGATGTACAGAAAACAATAAATTAACAATAGTCTCTTTCTCTATGAAGTGTATTGATTTGAGAGTCGAGCGGCTCGGCGCTTTGCTCGCTCCTTGCGACCCGGTCGTCGACTGGATGTTGAAGGAATTGTTGGAGTAGGGTTTTCGACAGGGGTTGGCATTGCGGATGGGGTCGGATTCGACTCACGGTACGCTAATTGAGCCGGGGCGAAAACTAGAGGGTAGGTTACCGCTGCCCCCTCTTGACTAGCTGACAGCGCTACCTCTAGCCCCCTGATTTGGGTCTTCAAACTTGTCACCAATTGTCTTTCTTCGGCCCACCCCTTCTGGGCCGCGGCTAGCTTTAGATATAACGGCTTGACTTTAGTGGGGTTTACCCACGTAGCCTTGAGTTGTTGCATTTCCCGGACCAGGTGTAGGAGTTGATCGTGGAGGTCATTGTTTGCCTGTTGTGTTCGAGTTAACTCGTTTTGTAGTAACTTTATGGGATCCATGTCTAAAATAGTACGAATGAATTGGATGGCGACTAATGCAAATATGAATAGTTTCATTTAAGCAAATTTTTTAGAATGAAAGTTATGATAATAATAGAAGAAAAAAAATAGTTTGTAATACTAATATTTAAATCATCACAATAAGAATCAATCGTCAGCAAGAAATCGCTTGATCCCTTCTTCTGGCGAGTAACCAGGGATCACGATTACCGGCCTTTTAAGATTTCTAACTGGCCTTGGTGAGGGTGGGTATCTACTGGCTAACCGTCCTGCCGTCAGATCATCTTGGACGTTGGCCAGGTGTGCGGTGGCCCTTGCCACATCCTCTTCGACTTGACGTTGGAGTTGGAGGAGGTCCTCCAGAAGCTCCTGGGCTTGAGTCAAGATATCCTGAGAAGGGTTAGGCTCGTCGAACGGCCTCCGGAACTGCCGCATGAACTCCTCTGGGTTTATGTCTTCTAGTTGGTCATCTTCAGGCATGGAAGGGTATCGTTCTTGATACACCCGGTTCCATGCCTGTCTCCATTGTTCTACTATATGGGCGGGTAATTCGAGCATAGCCTCGGTTGGTTCTGAATGAAAGAAGGAAAAATTATTTTTACTCTGTACGTAAATAAGGTTGTTTATCAATTTGACGGAACTAGGGTATCTTAACTTCAAAGTATCTTAACTCTCAGAACTTGAAGAGGGGTCGGTGGAAAATCATTTGTCTTTCCGTCTCATTCGGTTATCAGTGATTCTCTAACATTAAAATAGATACTCGTTTGAACGTCTACTAGATGTCTTGACCTTGTATATGCCAATTAAGTGGGCGACCGGTTAAGTTATGCTTGTATAAAAAATTTTTTATCACTCAAACTAAATAGTACTGCGACGATTAAATCCGAAAGAATTAAGAAGAAGTAATGTTAACAAAATTAAGAAGAAACAATTTTACTGACTATTATTTATGAACTAAATTAAATTCAAAAAGAAAAAATTTTAAGAAGAAATAATCTTAATGATTATTATTTACAAACCAAATTAATCAAGATCATTATTAAGTTTTAGAACCGGATCGATAAGTAAATACTTGTACGCTTGATCATAATGAATGTACTATGGATATCCGGATAGGCCGGAAACGTATGGCATTCATGATTTGGCTACTGTAGCGGATGTTTACATTATTGTGGATGCCGATTTGTAAGTCAGTAAATTTTCTCAAATCAATAATTTACGTATCTATTTTAGGTACTTTGCAAATCATTTCATGGTCGATGTTCATTGTGACGAGTTGCAGTGGTTCGGGGATTTTGGACTAGTTATTTATCTGGTGCTATCGGGACGAGGGATTTTTTCAGTAAAGATGATAATGTTTTAGAAGTGGCGATCGGGTCATCTGGTAATTTATGTTATTCATTACTCAATTTTTTCGCATATTTTTTAAGGGAGTTTTCTGGATCGCCAATATGATGGATCGATTTATTTCAATTTTGATTCGACTTCTATTGGAATTTTTTGTTGAACCACTTCGTTTATCTCTTGGATATCTTATGCATCATTTTGGATTTATGTGAACGAGTAGTGGTAATTTACTGATAATAAATTTTAAACAATTTTTCATTCTAATATATTTATAGTAATTGGTATTTGAAGTAGTAAGGGATTTTGTCATAATTAATTCAACTCAGTTATTTTATTGTCAACATTAGTTGGGCGGGTTCAAATCCTAGTCGATAATATTTGATGTTTAGGTTGCCATAGTATTTATATTGTTTAATTGAATCTATATTATTATTAAAGAGAACCTGTCTATCAAACCGATTAACCCAGTTTAACATTTATTCTAATTCCTGAGTTTTAATGGTTGACATTCTTCTTCACAAATTTCCACTGATATTTAAATAACTTATCATGAGGTAATCACAAAAATTTCTCTCGATAACACTTTACCTTTAACTATAATAATTTATTTTAATCTTCCTCAAGTTTTCATCGATCGTTGTTTCAACGTTGGTTAAATCAATGAGTTATCTCGGTTTCGTTTGACAATTAATTTAATAGATTCCAATCAATGTTTACTTGAATTTTAATCCTTTTCTTACAATTACAGTTACACATTTTTACTCAATAATTAATCCAAGTGATAAAATTTTCGCATTACTTTAATTTCTGCTTCTCATTGACTAAATCGTTACTTCAAATTTGATTAACAGCTACATTGGGTTGAGTTAATAAAATACAGCTACATTAATCTGTTTGAAAGACAAGTTCAATTCAATTGTACTAATATTTTTCATCTAAGTTATTTCAAATTATTAATCAATATCAACGATTTGATTCCCCGTGCCATTCCCCATTAATAGATCTTAGGCGCATAATATGTTCATATTATATTTAATGAGTGCCCACTGGACTACTCGGTGTAGATGATTTTGAGCCATGTGTAGTATGAGTTAAGTCGAGTTTACAGAAACGAGGAACGAGGAAGCAATCAGATGACTTCTCCCTTATTCCTCCTTTCATCTATAAGGATAATATTGACGATCCAACTCTGCGTTCCGCACGCCGGGTCTTCACGGGCACAGATCATTGGCGATATTCCACGCGCTTACACGAATCTGAATTGTGTGTAGATTTTATTTACTTGCATTATGTTTCGGCTGTGGGCCGGAAAAATTTCGACATATTTTAATTTTACAAATTATAGATATATATGAAACACATTATACATAATAAGGTTTATTAATTATAAGAAAAATATAACAAGTTACCCTTCCAATTCATAAAAAATTAGCATACATTCACATAATAAACCAAATGCCTCTCTTCCCACGCCGACGTCCGAGCAGAGCTCTACAGAGATGCAAGACACGGGGCGTGGAAAGAGGGTTCCAAAATCAATGATTCTCACCTAAAATTCTGAAAATAGATTTAAAAGATTCAAATAATTTGAAAACACGGAGTAATTTCAAAAATAGTTTTTAGTCTTAAAAATGGTTTTTAAGGTTAACTTTAATGTGAAAATGGATCAGTATATATACCTAAATTTTTGGTGTGTAAAATTTGATGTAGTAAAACAAAATTCGACCTTGTTGTTTTCTAGCAAATTCTAATATTTATTTTTATTATTTTTTGATTTATTTTAGTAATTTTTTATTTAGAATTTTATTTGAATTATTACTAATTCAAATTTTCCGATTTAAATCTTGCTTTAATGAACTTTAACTGATTTTTCCAATTTCGTCGAATTTGTCGTGTTTTCTTGTTGTGTTTGTGTAGATATCGTGCGGATCTTGGTGCATTTTGTTAATATTTTATTTTATTTTTATGTTTCTTAATTTATATTTAATTCTTTTATTTCTCAGATTTTATATGGTTTAATTGGTGTTTTGAGGTTTTATTTAAATTGCGTGTTGTGTTTGCGTGTGTGTTTCTGATCCATTTAAACATTTTGAAGGCCGTTTACGTTTTGGCCCAACAATTGTAAGATAATAATAATAAAAATATAATCCAACAATAAAATATTAAGATATCAAAAAATAAGAAAAAATATATAAAAAATTATAAAAATAATTTGAAATTAATAAAATAATTAAAAAACCCTAAAAATGGCGAAAAATCACATATTGGTCGCACACAGACACAAAACCACTATATATACAGCAGTCATTTTCACAATTTTCAGACTACTAGACAGTTAGACTACTAGACTTTCTTAGACAATTTTAGTCAGGCAGAAAATTTGTAGAAACTTTTAGACATTCTTAGACGAACAGTGAATCATTTTTAGACAAAATTTTTATGCCAATTTATGCCAATTTTTCCAATTTGGTTGCATAACTGTGGATTGTAAGTATTGTTTTCTTGTATAAATATATATTTTGAAGTTAAAGTTTTGTTATTTTAATTTTATTCTGGATGGTCGTGGAATCTTTTGGTGCCACTGTTGGGCCAGCACACAAATGGCCTTGAGAATTGTTTAAATGCATCAGTAATACAGCACGAAAACCCAGCACCAAGATAACTTAAAATACAATATACAACACCAACTAAACACTTTAAAATCTGAGAGAATATAAATAAATATAAAATCAAAAACATAAAAGTAAAATAAAATAAATACAAAATGCATCAAGAACCGCATGAAATCTACATAAAAAATAACATAATAACAAGAAAATTCGACCGTAAAATGACCATTTATATAAAAGTAAAAATTAATGAATTAAATGAATAAAATAAAATATTTTTGACTGAATAAATTTAATTAAAAATGTTAAAAATAAATTGCCAATTTAAATTAAGAAATTAATAAAAATTTAATTTAGATAACACAAATAATTTCAAGGTCGAACTTTGTTTAATCGCAATAAAATTAACACGCAAGGTTAAGGCCAAATTAATGGTATATATACTGATGTGTTTTGACAAATTTTCAGTCTTATTTTTCGGAGAAAAAAAAATTTCATTCTTACTTTGCAGTCTTAGTTTTTCAGAAAAATAGTTGGTGTGTATAACTAGCTGAGAGCCGTGCATTCAGGCAATTAACACTGGTAAGTGTTTTGCCTGAACACGACCACTCTTGGCTAGTGTATGATTATTGAATTTATTTCACGATTTGAATTTATCGAATGTGCACAATGATTTTTCGAATGGTATTTATGAAATAATCACAACGCTTTTACGTATTGCCAATTGTCGAATTTGACCGAACGAATTTAACGTGGACGATGTAGTATGCTGAATAAATATTTTCAACCAACAACCTTGGTGCATCGAAGCTTTTATTTCAACTACTATGGTCATTTTTATTTATTCCTTTTTCGGCCCACAGCCAAAACATATTGCAAGACAGAAAAATAAAACACCCCTATCGATTGTGTAAGCGCTTGTATAATCGCCAACAGTCGTGCCCGTGAAGGTTCCGGCGTGAGAACGCAGGAATCCAAACGTCAAATCACTGAATTAAATAACGAAAGAAAGTATCTTGAAAGTGGGTCTTTTGGCTCAACCTCCTTTCACTTAATTTCGATAAAATCGACATAAATATTTTAACTCATTAAATATAACATGAACATACATAGAACTTAAGGACAAAGAGAGGGAAAGGGTAGCGGGGAAAATAGCGAAATCGTTGCAACAGTTAAAATGAATAGCCATCGGAAAAAGATTAATCCGAACGACTAAAACCATGAAAAATAATGTTTTAAAGAAGTAAATAAAATATGTTGAATTGAAACGGTAAATATGGGCAGAACGCTGCGCAAATTTTCGGAAATAGTTAAAACATTTATCATAAAAACTGTAAAATAAGGGCGGAACGCTGCTCAAATTTTCCGAATTGATTAAAATACTTATAGAAAATAGTAAAACAAAAGTGAAATGTTGTTCGATTGTTAGTATAATATTCTTATAAACTGTAGGATAAGGGCGGAACGCTGCTCAAATTTTCCGAATCAATTAAAATACTTATCGAAAATAGTAAAATAAAATTGAAATGCGGCTCAGCTGTTGGTATAAGATTATTATGAAACTGTAAAATAAGGGCAGAATGCTGCTCAAATTTTCCGAATTAATTCAAATACTTAACAAAGATAGTAAAGTAAAATTTTTCGAATTAACAAAAATACTTTATCGAAAACCGGAAAAATACAGATGGATTACGGCTAAATTTTTATATAAGAAAAATGTTTCTTAAAGCTGAGGACTAAGGACGATTCCCTACACAAAAATTTGTTAATAATATTGATAATAATTATAATAATTATAATAATAATAATAATAATAATAATCATGTTACTTGTAATAATAATGATAATAATTATGATAATAATAATAGTAATAACAATAAATATAATAGTAATTATAGTAATAAAAATAATAATAAAGGTAATACATATAATAGTAACAATGATAATGCTAGTAATAATAATAGGGAACATTGTAGTTATAATAGGGATAGGGGTAAAAGATACACTGTGGGAATATTTAACTTAACAAAGGGTGTACATGCCATAGAATAATCATCAATACGGACGACGATAAGAAGGACTATGGGAATAGACACGACAATGAATGATATGAGAGTATAGGTTAACCTTTGAAAGAGATGGGAGAATAATGGGACCTAAAAATCGAAATCGAGCACAGGCCTTCTATCGGCAGCTCGTTGGACCCATGGATCGTTCGATCAATTATAGTATTAGCAATAGCGCTCACATTTTGCGGACGATCTACCCACTCGAACACAGTTCCAACGTTGCTTAGCAACGGGTGCCGAGTGGCAGGCGAAAGAATATTTGTATGGGGTTGTCTGGGTAACAATCATATAGTTTCAAAATATCAACACCCAGAAACCCACCACCACTGACAAGTCCCCCTAAAATTTTATCTATATATATGTATCGAAATAGTTCTCAGATAGCAGATCGGCGAATCCGGCTGGTGGATTAAGTTCCCTAGTTGCGATCGCGGGTCGAGCTTGTGTGAAATCTCGGTCTGTCCGCGACGGGCCTGGCAAAATGGCACAGAACCCTCCACGCAGGGCACCGTTAAACAACTCACAGCGTCTGATGGAAACTTCGGCCGGAGTGATCACTTAAAATCATGTGAAAGGCAACTTTAGTTAAGTGGAAATAAAGTTTTGTATTGAAAATTTAAAAATTTGTCGGAAAATTAATTGGAAAATCAAGTAGGAAAGGATAAGATAGTGTAGGAATGTGAAGTTGAAAGTATTTTTTCCAAAAGTTGAATGATATAATCTGACAGAAGAGAGAAATGTTTATTGAAGTGACCGCAGATGGTTGTAACTATTTAAAATCATGGGAAATGTACCGGGAGTTAAAGAACTGTTAATCAAAATTTTAATATATGTAGAAATAAAGGGTAAACTAGGACAAAATGTAGTCAATACAGTGATTAAACAAGTGAAATAGGAAATTACCAAAAATAAGGGAGGAACGCTGCCCAAATTTTTGAAGGATACCTTTATAAATAATGGGTAAATATGACACATAGGTATGGGAATTGTAGGAATAGACGAGTAAGAACAAGGATATAGAAAGAGAAAGACGTAAGACCTTCCATCGGCAGTCAAGAACCCGAAAGTGAAAATATCATGAGGAGTAGTTCTAGAAATGGATCTCACCTGCTCATGAATTTTCAACCCTTATGTACATTACCAACATGGCAATCACCATGGGTACATAGGAGGGATAGAATAATAATCTTGATGGCGTTTAAGGGGGTAGATGCACAAAAACCCTAGAAAAAATAAATAAAAATCAACCCTATTCGCCAACATTGCTTGTTAAGTATATTTCTAACCGAACTGATACTTAATTCAGCTGCAGAAGCTATGTCCTTAACTGGAGGTTTATTGGCAGATTTAGACATATTGATTACTAAATAATGTATTTCATTCGTTACAATTAAACGTATTTTTCTTTTCATTATTAGGGTAATTTTAAAACCTAAAAATAAAATTTATAACTTTAAATAATAAATCTATAACCTTGAATAATAAATTTATAACCCTGAATATTAGATTTATAACTAGATTTATAAAAACTCATTATTGTGTAATAAATTGTTTAAATAATGTTTATAAATATTAATTTTTGAAATTTCAAAATTATTAAATGTTTTCTCTAGTTGATTATCAGTTGTCTGATGATGAAGGCAATAACTTAGAAAATCACTCTGATGATGAGAAAATCAGCAAACCTTTAGAAAATAAAATCAATAATTGTAATTCGGATGAAAAGTCTATACCCAAGTGGAAATTGAATCTTAATAATTTAAAAAATAAACTCAATAAATCGAACGAAGAATTCTACGACGAAAATTATTTTATGAACTTAGAATCTGAGTATTGTAGTGGATCTGTTCGGGATTCTGATTTCGTCAAACAAACTGTAAAACCTGCTGCTAAAAAAAGTGATACATTACTTAAGTTTTCTGAACCTAAATTTAGTAAACCAGTTGTTACAATTGATTTTAACGATGATTCTGAATCTTGGAATGTTAAGGGGGAAATTGATTCTATGAACCCTAACACAATGAATTTGAATTTAATAAAACCAGAAGAAAGTGAAGAAATATCTGCTGATTTTTTGAAATCTGGAGGCCTGTTAACTATGAGTGAACAAGCAAATTTGAAAAGAAAATATAATATTGGTGCTGAGACAATTGTGGCCAAGAAAATTTGCATGGAAGATCTTACAGCAGATAGACCATTTGATATGGGACCGACATTAACTCCAGACGACATTTCAAGATTCAAATCTCTCAAAGAAGATCAACCAGACCGAAACTCTTCCAGACAACATCAAATAACCTGGCTAGCTCACAAAGCCAAAGAAAAGGAATTCGAATTGATGAATAGTTTGGCTGAGAATACATTTTCACAGAATTCATCCCGCAACAAATATGCGTTTTAATTTTATGCCGGGGAAGTTGTCAAGTTTTGTTGTAAATAATAATCTGCCTTGCTATTTGTTTTTTGATTTGAAATTATATTTTTACGTGAATTCATTCGGGTGGGGGTTCCGTAACCAGCGCTGTTGCTATGCAAAAATAGAGTGATGTTCTGAATGACAATAAATAATAGGAGCAATAATTCTGTAAAAGCTAAACAAATTTTCCAACGAGCCGTCAATAAATGACGTCACGCACCTTGGGCTCACACATGATAAGAGGAGAGGGTGTTTAAGAACTGTGACATCATATTTTTTGATCAACAAAATTTTATACTAATTTCATCTTTCAAAGGCTTCCTTTTTAATACATTTGTTCTAGTGCAGCATTACACTAAATAGGTACTAAAGTGATTCGAAACATTTTTAAATATGGAAGGGTCCTGACCAGTGTGTGCAATATCTTTCTCATGGCACACCCGACAAAACATTTCTTTCCCAGCACAAATGAGTTAAAGTATATAGAACAGTTATATATTCATTTTGAGTAAACAAGTTCATCTTCAATCTTTCGCGCTTCTTTGATTTGAGTTCAGTGAGTAGTAACGCCTGAATTTCGCTTAAAGTCAGTTGAGTGCATTGGAGGAAAGTTGAAAGCTCTGCAAATGGATTTAAAACCCGATCGTATTCTTTCGTCTTCAGATGTAATTCTTGCTTTTTCTAATTTTGTCTGGAGTTTGGTTTTTGATTCGAGAGCCATCAACACTAGGTAAAAAATATATTGGAATAGTTTCGTTGAACACTTTGATCTTGCCACTAATTGTAATGCTGGGTGCGATTGCCTCATTTGAATGTAGTGTTGAGCACATTAAACTGAGTACTGTATTTTAATTTCAAGGTTTCACCACTTCTATTCTCGTTCGGATCTTTTTCGCTTTTCAAATGCCTAATAATCCGTTAAATTTAAATTAATCACCGAAAAACTTAGAAAAGAAATCACTTGCACGAAAACATTATCCTAGGAACAGCAACACTAATAGTAGGTAAATGTGAACCATCCAGCACAGAGCGTTCTGATTGACTGACGGAAAACGATGACTCATTGTGTAGAACAACTCAACCAATTTATCATCACTTATTACCGAATTAATAAAAGTAGAAGATAAAGATAAATATATCGTACGAAAAGTTTTTTATTGGCGTTATCTTTTAATTAAATCGTTGCCAAATTTATTTAATTATTTATTATTACTATTATTATTATTGTTGGGCCAGAACATAAACGGCCTTGAGAAATGTTTAAATGGATCGGTAACACACACGCAAATATAACATGCAAATTTAAAATAAACCTATTGAAACATCAATTAAACCCTATCAAATATGAGAAAAAAAAGAGAATTAAATATAAAATAATAAACACAAAAATAAATTAAAATAATAACAAAACGCACCAAGATCCGCACGATACCAACACAAACATAACAAGAAAACACAACAAATTAGACAAATTAATAAAAGTTCATGAAAATGAAACTTAAATCAAAAGATTTGAATTAGTAATAATTCAATAAAAATTCTAAATGAAAAATTATTAAAATAAATCAAAAAATAATAAAATTAAAGAATAGAATTCACTAGAAAATAACAAGGTCGAATTTTGTTTTACTGCATCAAATTTAACATGCGAGGTTAGGGACAGAAAATAGGTATAAATACCGATTCATTTTCACATTAACACACACCATTTTTCAAAACCATTTTTGAATTAAAACTTTGTTTGAAAATCTATATTAAAACTTTAGGTGAGAAATAGTTTTATTTGGAGCTCTCTCTTCACGTTACATCCTCGCAACCTCGGTAGAACTCTGCTTGGATGTCAGCGTGGGGGGAGATGCATTTTTATGATTTTATTGGATAAGTAATTTTGTATGTTAGTTATTATGTTAATAAATATTTATAATATTAACTATTGGTTTTCATGCATTTAATAATATTAATTAATCTGTCGAAATTTTCCGGCCCACAGCCAACACATATTGCAAGATAGTAAAATATACATAGTACAGATTTGTGTAAGTGCGTGGAAAATCGCCAATGATATGTACCCGTGAAGACCTAGCGTGCGGAACGCAGGGGTCGTAACGTCAATATTATCCGTATAGATGAAACGAGAAATAAGGAAGAAGTCTTTTGGCTACTTCCTCGTTTCTCATTTCTGTAAAATCGACCTAAAATCATACTACACACGGCTCAAAATCATCACACCGAGTAGTCCAGTGGGCACTCATTAAATATAATATAAACACAATATGCGCCTAAGGCCTATTAAAGGGAAAGGGTACGGGAATAAATTAAATTGAAGTCGTTGATATAGCTAATTTGGATTAATAATTTGAAATAAATTAGATAAAAATCATTGGTATAATTAAATCGAATTTACATTTCGGAATAAAATAATAAAAATCATTAAATAAGAAATTCATTGATTCAAGTAAATTATTGATTATTGGTTAAAGATAAATAACTCATTGATTAAATTAAATTGACTAGAATAACTATTGAGCGAAATTAACGTAAGTCATTTCTTTAAATTAATTTGTTGATTAGCGCTAAATAATGTAAATTCATTGACTAACAGTAAATTAATTCGTCGAATAAACTAAAGAAAGTTGTGGGTTAAATCAAGTAATTCCTCAATTGACATTAAATCAATTTGAGTAAAAGTAAATTAATGCTTTGATAAAATCCAGGAAATCTTTGAATAAAAATAAAGTAAGGCTTTGATCCATTAATTAAGAGTTTTTAAATAATTTATTAAAATAAAGTGGCCTGTTGAACAAATTTTAAAGTAAAAATAAAGTAATTCTGTGATTAAAACCAAGAAGTCCGTTGATTAAATAAAGTAATTTATTAGTTGAAAAATACAGTAATTTATTGATAAAGAATTAAAATAATTCGTTGAGTAAAAACAAAGTAATAAACCTAATCAAATCTCAAACCAGAGCGTATCTTATCATTCGAAATAGTAATAGCACCTTTTCAATCTCCCGTATAAATAAAAGATAACCATTACTAAGCCCAAATATTGATCAATTCCCGCACCAAATTAAACTAGCTTAAATAATTAAATGAAAAAATGGAAAATACAAAACACTAATAAAGCGGAGGAAAATTTATTGAACTAAATACAAAGAGATTACCGACTCCTAACGAGAAACCAACCGGCTAATATAACAATCCACCTGTCTCCATTCCCATTGTATCACTTCGGCAATAACTGACGACATAGATTTTCCATGATTAACCTTCATTTCGCCATTAAAATCATATAAATTCGAGATCGAAAACATTAAATGATTAACCGTCCTCGACTAGCATCACAAATAATTCCACGAATTGCCAGAACCCAAGTACCCAACATTTTCCTGACATTGAATAATAAACTAATCAATATATGAAATGAAATTATCTAACCCCATAGAGTAAACAATAAATCCATAATATAATAGAACCCACTCGTAAGATCATAAAGACCATTCAGTAAGAATATAATTGGCCAAAACAAGATCCCATACTGGTAGATGAGAAAACACCTACGATAATTCATAAAATTGAAACTTCTAGAAACATTAAGAAATAAATGATTTAAATCTTTAAAAACAAAGGTAATGCTGAGAGTTGGAATCAACGTGGGAACGCTCGCAGTGAGGTTGGAAAATTTGCAACGTCACGTGTGAGTCCTCCGCCGTTGATACCCAAACAAAAAAAAACTTACCGATTTCCAACAATTAATCCATTCCGAAAATTTAAGATATGGTTAATATCTCAATGAACATATACAAAGTACGAACGGATGTCGCAACTGTTTAGATGAATCAATAAGTCCAAAATTCATCCGAACGTTGATTGTGATTCTGCGTTTCTAACATCCGGTCCAATTTTAGTTTACCAAATTACCACCTCACATTTTCGGATAAATAATTAAAATTTACCATTTCGAGAGCCGAGTAAAGATTGGCACATACCGGAAGGCAAGATTCATTGTATCATACACGCTTCACCTTATTAGTTAGGATTAATAACGAAAACACCACTTTACAAACCTAACCACAAATTATCACCTATGTCGTGCCAACGTAATTTTAACACCGAAACGCCAACAAATCGACCAACCTTTTCTCCCGAGCGTCCGGAATTTCCTATGATGACAACAGCAATGTCGGCCCTACAATTGACACAAACCGAATTAGACCGCGCTAGGCGGGCAAACGCGGATCTACTCAGTCAGATAATACAGATAACTCGAGAGGCGCAGCAGATCAAAGCAACCTGGACGGACCCAAAAAAGACGAAGACGCTCTATCTCCGGCTCACTGCCGCTCAAAAGGGATGGGCGGAGGAGCGTCAACTTAATCAGAGCCTTCGCACACAAATCAGGGGGCTAGAAGTTGCCCTAGCAGCCTGTCGGGAAAAGGAAGCGGTAACATACCCGCTCATCTTCGCCCCAACCCAATTGCCGAGTCGAAATTCCCACAATAATGTCACACCAACATCGAAGCCGACAACCATTCCATCAAGCAACCGCCGGCCGGGACGCAAGGAACGTGCCCGACGCCGAGCCGCGCAACCGCCAAGTCAACCGAATTAACTTATGGATATTGTGCACGTCATTTGTTTCATTAAATAAACTTGTACTTATTATTAATCTAAAACCAAGTAACCCGCTATAAGGTATGATTGGTATGAAATCATCTTCGCGAGTACCCGCACCGTATTCTCGAACAACCCGGATTTAAGTTGAACTTTAGTATACAAGAGACAGAGCAAAGCGAGCATAGGTATTCTATCGACAGCTCGTGAACCCGAGGATTGTCCGAGCAATTACAGTATTAGCAATAACACTCACTTTTTTGCGGACTATCCACCACTTGAACACATTTCCAACGTTGCCTAGCAACGGGTGCCAAGTGGCCGCTAGAATCATTTTGTATGGCGTTACGGGGGCAACCATAAAGATAAACAAACAACGAAACCCTGTAACCCACCATTATTATTATTATTATTATTATTATTTTTATTATTTTTGATAATAATAATGATAATAATAGTAAAAATAATAATAATGAAATTGTATCAATGATTTTATCCAATTGGATAGTCCAATATAAATACATAATTTTGTCAAAACATAATAATAATAATAGTAATAATAAATAATTAAATAAATTTGACAACGATTTAATTAAAAGATAACGCCAATAAAAAACTTTTAGTACGATATATTTATCTTCTTTATCTTCTACTTTTATTAATTCGGTAAAAAGTGTTGATAAATTGGTTGAGTTGTTGATAAAGAATGGGTATTCTAAATCATTTTTATTGTTGATGATAAAAGAGACTGTTGACAAATTGATTAAAAATCCTAACGATTCATTTTTTGGAAAGTCTGAGTGTAATTTGACAAGTGAGTGTTGATCTAAATAATAGTAAAAATGGATATAAAAATACTGAGCCTAAATTTGTGTTAGTATTGCCGTACTCTGAAGGTTATACAAAATATAAAAGGAAGTTAAGTAAACAGATTGGAAATTTAGAGTATAAGATCGTCTATAATTCGTGTAAGGTACGCAATATGTTTATTAATAAAACAAATCATGGTTTTAACCTAACATGACCTCTTCGAACAGCTGTAGAACAAAGACCATGAGTCGTACACACACATACAACACACTCACAAGACCACTGACTCACCATCTACACAATGAGTCATCACTCGATGAGCCATCGTTTTCCGTCAGTCAATCAGAACGCTCTGTGCTAAATGGCTCACATTTACTTACTACTGATTATTCATTTTGTTTGAAACTGTTATTATTTAAACGTAATAAAAGTGGAAGCTTACATGTCTATGTAAAAAATTTCCATCAATGCGCAAAGGTCTGAAAAACCCTAGCACATTTAAATAGTATAAAAATCTTTTACAGCACACCATTTTGGAGACTGAATATTTAAGAACCTAATCTTCCTATTACTTGAGGATGACGCTCTGCAACACTTCGTTTACTCCTAATTCAGTAATACAGTTATAGCACTTTATATGAGGGTGAGTAAGCAGTAATTTTGCTAAACCCGTGTTCAGACTGCCTAAATATCATTCAAGATGAATTACATAGAACCTTGTCCCTGGTATTTTTGAAACCATGTCACCCCTAGCTACGTCCCTGTACGCAATACTGATAGAATAATAAATTCTATCAATTTTCCTACAATTTAGTGATCATTTCATTTTTGTGTTCGGCTTTCGGCATAAACAGAAATTTGTCAAAAAGGTTGGACAGAACTGTGATGTTTCAAGTTTACAGTAAATAAAGCATAATTTTAAATGTAATATATGACTATATTTAGAAAAATTAATTTAATTTTCTACATTTTTTATTAATTATAATTACACCAAACTCTTTTTTAATCTAGAAGGTTCACTGTTTCCTTTTTCGAATACGATTTTAAAATCATCATCTTTAAGGTATATAAATATGTATCAAAAAATTTACATTTCTATTGCAATACTTAAAAAATTAGGCAGCACGGCTATTTTTAATGAACAATAGAAAATCTCTAAGTCAAACTTGGTGATGCCTTTATATAAAATACAACAAAATGCCAATTTTGTTGGTGAGTTTGTGTACGTTTACTATCAAACACTAAACCCTTTCCACTGGACAAAATTTTCCATAATTAAAAGAATCAATCTATTTTATAATAAAGGTAACACTATAACTTGAATTCCTTTATGATATTAACAATTTTGGCCCAGTTCGTTCTAAACAAAAGCACTTATCATCAAGTATTGACGAATAATTATGTACTAAATATTATTTATAAAGTTTATATTTAATCTTCTACTTTTAGCTATGAATTATGTATTTTAATCTCAGTTTCGACAGTTCCATCCAATTTCACTATTGGAAAAGCATCTTTTTACACAGATTTCGGAAAAACGAATCTACGATTTCAAAAAGAGTTAAATATAAACCTTTAATAATTACATATTACTAATTTTAGACGCGGGACAGTTTTCAGTGAGAGACAAACAACTAAAATCCGGGACGTCTAATCGTTTAATAGTATGTCAACCAGTTCAATATCATGAATGCCGGATATAATAATTATAAAATAATTATAATACCTGGTTTGCAGGCTTGCCAAACCTCCCGATTTCGTCGGGAGTCTCTCGATATGGAACGTATATTCCCGTCTCCCGATATATGAACCGTAATTCCCGATATTAAATAGTTTTAGATTTTGAATAGATTTTACCCATCTTGAAAGGATTTTTTTTAAAAAAAAACATAAAATTAAACGAAACTAAGAAAAATAGAAAAATTATATTTCTATCTTACTCATTGCTCGCTTTTTTTTACCATAGGGATTTGTGATTTCACCTTTTCCTTATGGATTGGTGTTACATTTAATTTCAAAATGACGTGCAATGAGTTTCAGGCATTCTTAAAAACAGAAAATGCACAAGGAATACTTAAAAAACCAGCAAATGCTGATAAATATTTATAAATAAAATTAATTGTTACTGTTTTTTTTACGTTAACAAAACTGAAGACTTATTTTTTTGTTATTTTTTCTAATATATTTTATTATTTAAATCTATATAATAAATATGAATGAATTTATATTTTTTCACAAAATATAATTGATTTTTTTTTGTTTTTTATTCCCGACAGGCTTGCCAGACCTCCCGATTTCGTCGGGAATTTCCCGATATGATTTTTCGAAAATCTGGCATCCCAGCTTGTATGCTGGACTAATCCGGCAGCATAACATCGATCTAGCACAAGTGATGATAATCAATTATTACGTTTAATAATACGTTTATTCTGTAACTGCGTGTTTATTTATTTTCTGCGCTTTTTTATTTCTTGATGATAGGTTAATTAAATTTGTTATTATTATAGTTATTATTCTATTTTTCTATTATATATATTTATTTATTTATTTATTTTGTTTTTTTAAAAATTAAAAGTAGTTATTGTTGATCTTTATTTCTGTTTTCAGGTTTAATTTCGTTATTCAAATCTTCTGAAAATAATTTTCTAACAAAATTTATTCATTTTATAAAGATATAACAAAATAAATAAAAAATGTAGTAAAATACATGTTAAAAAATCATATGAAAGTAAATGACACACACACAAAGTGTATTTTTATTGGCTGAAAATACTACGATTTTATTGGCTGAAATAAAAAAACATAATTAAAAACATTTTTGATAAATTTACTTTCTTCTCAGTTTGAATTTTAAAATGATATCTAAAATAATTATATTTATTTTTATGATTTCTCCGTTATTCAAAATTTCTCTTGGAAATTCCATGTAAATTAATTTCACATGAAACATTATTTGATTTCCTATTTAGCACAAATCTCCACCGGATAGCTATTTTATCTCAGAAAAATTCTTCGAATTCGACGCCATTCATTTGCGACAGGATTCGGTTTGAGAATTCCATTTATTCAAGATTGTGCAGTGAAAAACCGGAAGTGATCAACCTGATAGCAATGGCCACCTCTGCCGCCCTGGAAGAATGCAACAAACAGCTTAAATATCATCGCTGGGATTGCGGATGCTCCAATAGATTGTTTCAGCAAATTGTAGAAAAATGTAAGTAAAAATTTGATTTTAGGACGCTTTTTAATTTTTTTTGATTTTTTTGAAAGGAAAGAGGGTCACTAAATTAAATAAAAACATCAGAGGAAAGTAGCGTAATTAAAGCTGCCGACATTTAAAGGTTAGCCAAATATTAATTGCAATCATTTAATCAGAATGTTATCATCCTTAACAAAGTCCAAAACAAAATGTGAAGGGCTAATGACCCCTATCCTACTCAGAGTCCCCCTTTGATCTGTATTGAAAGATTTTGAAAAAATATTTATAAGGAAATGAAATTATTCTTCCATAAACTTCCGTTCCTAAGATTTGTTAATAAATATTTCTAAATTATTATTATTATTATTATTATTATTATTATTATTATTATTATTATTATTATTATTATTATTATTATTATTATTATTATTATTATTAATTATAATTACGCAATTAATACGAGTGCAATTCTACGATTAAAATAAATTTTTTATCTATGAGTTAATAAAAATGACGCAAAACTTTATCTGAAGTGTTTTTTATTATTATTTTCTTGTTGTTTTGATAAGGATATTTATGGTTATGACTTTCTAATTATGACATCATCTTATTTTGAATGCTTGTAGATTCTAAGGAGGCGGCATATTTGAATGCCATAACCACGGCTGGAATCACGTATTACGTAACGAAGGCCTGCAGTCGAGGAGATTTGAAATTCTGTCAATGTAGTGCAGACCAACAAGACTTGTCCGGTAGAATCATTTAATTTTGTTTAGGAAAAAAAATTAATTAAAAATTAATTACTAATCACAGGAATGAACAAAGACCAATTGACGAATTGCAATGAAAATGTGGACTATGGAAAATCATTTACGGAAATATTTCTCGACGGACCTGTCAAATTGTCAATTAAATCTCTTCTTAGAATGAATATCAAAACGAAAATGGAAAAACGAAAGAAATCGCGATCAGCTTTCAAAATATTTCTCGAATTGTATAATAATCATGTCGCAAGAAATGTTAGTAAAAATTAATTTTTTAATATTTTATATTTTAAGCCAATGAAAAGCAAGGTCACAGTGCAGTTTTTTGAATCTATTCTTTCAATTAAATTTCAATGATTTAAATGTTTTAAATATACTATAACATAATAAATATTTAAATTAATAATAGTATAAATTGAATTTATGTAAAGGTGCAACTAAGATTTTATTTTAACCCTAAATACGTTGGGGTGAGTCTCGGAAACTCGTTTTCATTTATTTGCTTCAAAATTTTTTTAAGATTACCACTGGTAAATGTATTCTAATATTAATTATTTTAGAACGTATTTTCCATATTTTTTATTTGCACTAACAAAGTGTTCCTTGTGCCAAATTTGAAAAACTAACGCAAACACACCCAAAGTAATAAGGGTTAAGATGGCAGATAAAAAATGTTTGGTTAAAACTCAAAAAAATTATTTAATTTGTAAAAATATTTTTCTCTACTAATAGCCTTATTAATTATCCGCAAATGACAAATTTAACTAGTTTATCTCAAACAAATTCAATTTACAATATGCAGCCCAAATGTCGTATCTACAGCTGCGGTAAATAAATCCACTACAATTGAGTGATTATATTTTATAAAGGTTTGCGTTTACCTGTGTTTAAAAATTGAGAATTATTAAATTCCTATAGTATTTTTAAGTCAAAATAATGAAGCATTTTTTCCTATTTTTTATTGGACGTGTTTTCTGAATTTTTGTCCATTACCATTTATGTCCATATCTAATTCTCTGCATTAGTAGTCTTCATATTATTTAAAACCATATCCGTGGATAAGGTTGCCAAATTTTATCCATAAATCCTATTTTTTAAAAAGGACATTTCCGTTACCAATTTTTTGTATCATCGATAATATAAAAAATAAAATACGTATTATTTTTAAAAAATTTAAAACCAACATTAATCTTTATTTTTAAATGAAACTTTAAAAGTTGATTTAGCATTTTTCATGAAATTTTTGTCTTTTAGTATGTTTTCCGAAAAATCATCACAACTATTCTTTATATTAAAATAAATAAATAACTCATTCTTTATAAGATTAACAGAACTTCTGTTCCTGTCTTCTCGCTTATTCCAAATGACATGTCCTTTTAATATGTAATTTCAAGTCCTGAAAAAGGACAGTCATTTAAAAAAAAGGACCATTGGCAACCCTATCCGCGGAAGTAGTTTACTATTTGATAGTTAAAAATTTATAAACAATAAAAGTAATAAATATAAAGTGAAAAGTTTTCAAACATTTTTTAGTTAAAATACAAAAAACTGATTTAAATATTCAGACATACTCTTTTAAGGATAGTAAAGGCTAAAACATCAGAAAACCATTTAAAACTAGAAAAATCCGCATTAGACTGAAGGAGTACTACAAAAATCATAGATATCAAACTCCTATAGCGCAACAACTCTTTCGCAATGAAACTCTAATTTCGTTCTTACTTGGATGCCCCACTTGAACCATTCTATGGAAAATCATCGATGAATTTATTGAGAAAAATATTAAATATGAAAAGGTATTTTAACAGTGCATTACTCAGTCACAGCAGTGTACTAGGATTTTGGTTTTAAAATATTTTAATTTATAAAATAATATTATTTTTATTAAGATTTCAATATAGGACCTAATGTATATTATAAAAATTACAAAATGAAGACAGTATTAATAACCAATTACAATATTTATAACATCTGAAATAAGGTTATTTGTGTTTAAATTATTACAGAAATTTCGTTGATAATTTCAAAATATATAATGATTCCATAATATCGTTCCATTTGTAACGTTTTTCATTGGTTATAAGCAGGAGCGGCGCAAACAACTTTGGCGCCCTATGCAAACCTAAAATATGCGCCACTTCAAAATAAGGTATACCTTTCGTAACAACTAACAATAAATGTATTATATAATTTTAAATCAAGTAATTATTAATAACAATTATATTTATAACATTAATCGTAATATAATTTTATCCTAAGTGAAAAAGAAGGTAATAAAAACATAGTATATGTAAAGTTTAACAAAAAATCAAGCAAATGTAAAATTTTATTTCTAAGTGTTCTATACATTAATTTTGTATATAGGCAATATTCCTTAAAACTTCACTCTACGTGCTTTTGCTGCCACAAAATCGTTAATTATTTTGTTGATATTCATTTTGTTTTTTATTCATACAAATTTTTAAATTCGTCTCAATGTTGGCGCCCCATCTTAGTATGCGCCCCAATGCGATGTTTAATATGCTTACCGCTTTACGCCGCTCCTGATTATAAGACTGATTAATAGTAATTAATTATAATATAAACACTGTTTTTGATATTAGAAAACCGTAATACAAGACAATTTGTATTATATTTATGAAATATATGGAAATGTGTAGAGATGATAGAGCCGATTGAGTGGCGGTAAATATTCTTGATTAACACAAGCTTTGGTTTAATATTGACGAATATTTTTTTACCATTTCGGGCTTCAGCACCAAAAGACAATCGAGGCCAAGAAAGACTGTCATAAAAAAATAATATTTCATTTGATAATTTTCCCACAAGAATTGCATATTGCAAACTTACATATTTAAAAAAATAAAAAATATCTAATTTTTTTAATTATATATATTAAACGTTTAGGTCATAATTAAGTCTATGGAGACCAAATGTAAGTGCCAGGGCGCTTCAGGCGCTTGTACTTCAAAATATTGTTGGAAAACTCTGCCAGATTTTTCGAAAATTGGAGAAGCGCTAAAAAATAAATATTTAAATGCAAAAAAGTTGCCACGTATTTTGAAAAAGAGAATCCGAAAGAACCTGTCAATGGGCGAAGACATCAGCTTAGTAATAAATGATCCATTCATTGAAGAAGACCAGTTGATGTTCTTGAGACCTTCATTTGATTACTGTTTTCCGAATATGAAATTAGGAATCAAAGGGGTTAACGGGAGAGAATGTGAGGACGTCGCTAGTGGTCCTACCAGTTGCAACAATCTCTGCTGCAATTACGGATTTGTGAAAGTGAAAAAATTGGTCGTGGAACAGTGCAATTGTAAATTCAAATGGTGCTGTAAAGTTGAATGCGAAAAATGCGAAAAGATGACAACAAAGTTTTACTGCAAAATCCCACAAACATCGAAGAAATTTCATAAATATTATCTCAATGGCTAAATTGGTTCTACGGTTTTGATTTTTGATTTCTATGGGTTGCCTTTCCCTGGGGGCTTTTCTATGATTGAGATATTTTTAACGAAGCCCCCGGTTTCTTTTTATTATTTTTTTGAAAATTCAATCATATATATTTTAAATAAATTATTTTCGATGTTATTTTATTCGGAGTTAATTGCTATTTTATTTCATCCGTTTTTATTGGTATCCGGAACCGAGTGCCTACTTGGTATCCTGAACGGAATGCCTACTAGGTATCTGGCACGGAGTGCTTACTTGGTATCAGGCACGGAGTTTCTACTAGTATTTGGCACCGAATGCCTATTAGTATCTGGCACGGAGTGCCTACTAGTATCCGGCACGGAGTACCTACTTGGTATCCGGAACGGAATGCCTACTAGTATCTGGCACGGAGTGCCTACTTGGTATCCGGAACGGAATGCCTACTAGTATCTGGCACGGAGTGCCTACTAGGAATCTGGCACGGAGTGTCTACTAGGTATCCGGAACGGAATGCCTACTAGTATCTGGCACGGAGTGCCTACTTGGTATCCGGAACGGAATGCCTACTAGTATCTGGCACGGAGTGCCTACTAGGAATCTGGCACGAAGTGCCTACTAGTATCTGGCACGGAGTGCCTACTTGGTATCCGGAACGGAATGCCTACTAGTATCTGGCACGGAGTGCCTACTAGGAATCTGGCACGGAGTGTCTACTAGGTATCTGGCACGGAGTGCCTACTAGTATCCGGCACGGAGTACCTACTAGTATCTGGCACGGAGTGCCTACTTGGTATCCGGAACGGAATGCCTACTAGTATCTGGCACGGAGTGCCTACTAGGTATCTGGCACGAAGTGCCTACTAGTATCTGGCACGGAGTGCCTACTTGGTATCCGGAACGGAATGCCTACTAGTATCTGGCACCGAATGCCTACTAGGAATCTGGCACGGAGTGTCTACTTGATATCTCGCACGGAGTACCTACTGGAGTGTCTTTATCAACTAGTTTTGTTTACAAGCCTTAGTATGGATCCATGTTTCTCAACCTTTTGTTTCACTCATGAAAAACCTTTCAATATTTAAATATTATCTTAAATAGAGCTAAGTAGAAAAATAAATAACTCGAGATTTCAATGAAGAATTCACATGGGCAAAGTCATTGGAAGAAACAGATCATAAATGCCATATACCTAACGACTATATGGTATATTAAATCAAAAAGAAAAGGCATAGTTCAATAAATTCCCAGGTTAATAAGACAAGAAAGTTTTCTTAAGGTTCACGATGGATAAATTAGATAGTCTTTCTTTACCTCGAATCAAAACCTATTAGGAGCTTTATTGCATCTCCTTTAGATCCCATTCAAAAATCTTTAATTTTTAAATATTTTTGTATAGTTTTAATTTCAGACGTGTATCATTACTCTTGCACAATTTATTTGAGGATGACTTACATATCCCACCACCCTTCGCTTGAAAAATATTCTACCTATCAAATAACCCGATAGGTAAAAAATAAATAACTTAGCTGAATGCTAAATATTTTATTGGCAACCACTTCCTCGAATGAAGATTTTGTTGGTGCTTAAAGTTTATTTCATTTTACCTTTCTAGAGTTACTGTCTGATTTATCAGCAACTTTTCGCTAAATTCTTTCAAGACTATTATGCTTTATCCCAGCTATGTACTCATAGCAATTACCATGTTGGTAATGTACATTGTGGTTGAAAATTCATGTGCAAATGAAATTCATTTCTAAAACTATTCCTCATGATATTTTCACTTTCGGGTTCATAAACGGCCGATAGAAGGTTTTAAGTTGCTTTCTTTCTATATCTTTTGTCCATGATTATCTATTTCTGCAATTCCTATTTCAAACGGTCTAATCTATTTTGTATTTGTTAATGTTCCTTTCAAAAATTTGCAAAGGGATCGGCCTTATTAATTGCATTCAGAAAATTTGCGTCATGGGATATTTCCTATTTGATTTGTTAATCGCTATAACCACTGCATATCGTTCCAATCCGACCATTTAGCTTTCTCTTTTACCATTCTACTTATCAGACAGTTTTCAAGAATTCAACTCTTAGAATATTTAGCTCCTTACTTTTTCCACACACAACCTCTGATATAATTTATTCGTGCTAACTGGAGCGAACTTTTCCGTCCACTAGCAATGGTTTCCAACGGTGAATTGTGTTCTAGTTTAGCGTATGATGACCTGGACTTTCCAGCGTCCATGAAAACAACGGCCAACACTGCATACAGACCTGTTAACGGTCTGAACGAGCTAACTATATCAATTTAAAGGCATATGAGAATGAAAGAAAAATTTAAGAAAGTAACTAAAAACATAAATTAAAGAGCGAAACGTTTATTAACAAACAATAATTTTTAAAATATTTGAAGAATCCGGTTTCTGCTATTCACGAAACAAAACTTTTTTAAAACAAGTTCGAAAGAATGTAAGTCTTTCATAGTCTAAGTTGTCATTGAAATGGTGTTCATATTTCTTAGTTGAAGGTTTTATGAACAGCACAAGATTTGTTCCAAACGCCACTGTTTTCATGCACAGTAATAAGAATAAAGGTCGACTGGTAACTTAAGAAATTAAAAAAAGAATTCGTGTCAAACAGCAAATTACAGTTTCTGATAGTCTTTTCATTTTCAAGGAAGATATCAGTTTATTTGATAAAGAATTATTCTGAAAGTGAGGTACTTTTTGCTAATAAAAAGGAGCAGTTGACGTACAAATAAAATAGATGGTGTTTAAATGGTTGAAAGTTTCTTAGGGACAATAAAAAGGCAAAAAGAGGAAAGGAAGCTCAATGGATATTGTTTGGGATATACAAAATAAAATAAAAATGACAAACTATTAAAATCAATTAAAATTCATAGTAAAAAATAATTTTTTTTCGGGAAAAAGTGATAGCCGGTATCAAATGAAATTTTGCAGACGAATATAATAACTTTAAATAGATGAGAGGTTCCAAGAAAGGTCTTGAACCAAAAAATAAATTAATTTCTAGTCCATAATTCATGGAAATTTAATTTTTTTAGTCATTTAATTTTTTGCATATTTTCTGTCAAAATACAAAAAATTTGAAAGGCTTTTTACCAAAATTCATCCTATCCATTTAATATTTAAACGAAGGCTTTTTATAGGAAAAACTATTAATTGAGGGTTTTATGTGTGGAGCAGTCCTATGCGAATGTCACTGCCAACATTTATTAAACTGTCATTTCGTGGAAAGCAAGTTATGTTTCTTGGAAGAAAGTAAGCATGATTTTTTTTATCAGAGTAAATGCTATTAATAAAATTTGAAGCTTTCTTTCTGAAGCATAAACTAAATAAAAGAATCCAGGTTGTCAAATAAGTATTCTGCAAAGCCTTCCATAGAAGATATAACGGAATATTAACTTGTTAAAAAATTCTTGTTTATTTTAAACGGAATACTTTGCCACTATTAGTATATATTTAAAAAGTAACTGTAAAAATTAATTATGTAAAAAACTATTTTCAATGAACACATTAAATATCTAAATGCAAAATGTTATAAATTTAAAATAGTAAATTTAGTATGTTAATGTAAATGGAATGAAGAATGAAATCTGTTCTTCTGAAAATGTTAATAGTTTACATATAAGAAAAACTACTCAAAAATGTTGTCTGTTTGAATAATATTAGAAGATAGTTTTTTGAATTTTCTTGAAATAAATTATTTTGGAAAGTATTTTATGGATGTTAAACACCAAAGCTACGGTAGCTATTAGACGCAATATAAACGATAATATGTCTCCATTAAGACGGCTCATGTTTGCCAGTCCCCGGTTTATTTAGGAATGTTGAATAAAAACGAGAGAATTGAAAATAAGCCAACAATATGAAAGTTTATAAAAATGACAATGTCACTCACGTTACAAGAGGACTCCACATCTCAAAACAAATAAAATGCAAAAAATATATAAAACAGATCTCATTGACTTTGATTTTTGGTTTTGTAAAGAAGGGAGAAATAGATTCTTAGAAAGAGAGCTAAAAATATAATAAAAATTCCAAAAACTCCTAACAAATGAACAGAATGCCCATAAATTATGCACGAGAGGAGAATGGCGATAGCCTGCCGCATCGTCATTATAATTATAAAAACTACCGCTCCAAATTTTTGGATCGTGAAAAATATAAACACTTGTCCAAATGCGCTACAGACCGAAAGTATAACTGCATCCTCGATGAAGTCCCAATGACGCAATCCAAACCCTAGCGAATCAAAAAGAGTTCCTTGCTCGATTAAAGACGCCACGGTGAAGAAGCACGACCAGATATTGACCCCCGCCATCATCTAAATAATAAAATCATTCAAAACAAACATTACAAACTGAGTAAGCACTTGAAACGAATTGATCTTGTAGACTTTGAATAAACTGTCCTGCCAATTCGAAGTGAAGGAATCGAACAGCATGTAACAAACAAGAAGGATCATGCCACTGATCGGACTGTGACTCGTGACTGACTGTGAATTGTTGGATGAAGATTTACGTGAATTTGTATCCAGAAGGAAGAACGTTACACCGATACTGATGACTCCTGGAATACATTCAACATCAATACAAATATTACCTAACTCTATCCCAACTTCATTTACACTCACTCCCAATTGGGATTCATCTAGGAAAAGTCAAAACTAAAAGCATATAATTTATTTAATAACTTTGACTCAAACTGGACTAACAGAAATGTAACACAAATTTACTATTGAACTACCTAAATCAGAGGGCAAAATCCCATTCTTTTTATTGAAAGTTCACACTCGTTGTCAGTACGAATGTGTACTCTAAAAGCCTACACAATGGTCAGTTTTTCTTTTTGAAAGCTGTCTATTATTACACAAAATCGCACATGTAAAAAAAGAACACAAGCCATAAGAAATTACTCTGACACAAGTAAGATACAGAAAACATTAAACAACTTCAAAATACTCTTTTTTCAAAATGGATCCCTCAGAATTTTATATCACAATATTTACTAAACGAACCTAAGCCCAACAGACACAGCACTAACAGGAAAAAATATTAGTTCATATTCGCTTCTGTTTTAAGTAACATTACCTTTAATAAAATTAAAACTATCATTTACAACACAAACTTATCTGTTCACATCCGCAGAACGTTTATTACTTCCGACCCTATAAAATCTCCAATCTCAAATATTTTTCATCTCAATTGTCTTTTCTCTTTTACCGCCAGATGCTTTTGCCTTACAAAGAACACTATTTTGATAATAACAAGCCTGGGAATAATTTGTAATTTCTAATAAGGAAATACACTTTAACATATTCAACGTTGGATTTAGGCTTTCTACCATAGGGGAAAAAATTATACAAGATATGTAAACAAAAGGATGACTAGCAATAAAAGCCAGCCAAATTCTTATAAACATTTTCAGCTCTAAGATGTAGTAAATTATCTTTTTTACTAATAAATTAATAAAAACAGAAAAAATAGTCTAAATGTTCCCGCGTGCAATAATTAGCGTTTAACTGATTATTTATTCTTACAATTTCATTTATTTTCATTACGACTACAAATCAATTATTTTCCCCGTGTAACAAATTAAATCTATAGTCGTAATGAAATTAAACAAAACAAATCAAAAGTGAACAAAAATTATAATTTATTGTCAGATTCTTTTATTATAATTTTATTAATATGAAATTGTATACAAAGTTTTAGTCTTTTCTTTAACTAAATATCAGGGATGCCAGATTTTCGAAAAATCATATCGGGAAATTCCCGACGAAATCGGGAGGTCTGGCAAGCCTGTCGGGAATAAAAAATAAAAAAAAACAATTATATTTTGTGAAAAAATATAAATTCATTCATATTTATTATATGGATTTAAATAATAAAATATATTAGAAAAAATAACAAAAAAATAAGTCTTCAGTTTTGTAACAATTAATTTTATTTATAAATATTTATCAGCATTTGCTGGTTTTTTAAGTATTCCTTGTGCATTTTCTGTTTTTAAGAATGCCTGAAACTCATTGCACGACATTTTGAAATTAAATGTAACACCAATCCATAAGGAAAAGGTGAAATCACAAATCCCTATGGTAAAAAATTGCGAGCAATGAGTAAGATAGAAATATAATTTTTCTATTTTTCTTAGTTTCGTTTAATTTTATGTTTTTTTAAAAATAAATTCCTTTCAAGATGGGTAAAATCAATTCAAAATCTAAAACTGTTCAATATCGGGAATTACGGTTCATATATCGGGAGACAGGAATGTGCGTTCCATATCGGGAGACTCCCGACGAAATCGGGAGGCCTGGCAAGCCTGCTAAATATAGAGATGCAGACAACAACAGTTCCACAGTTACCGGATGTACAATAATTCTCCATTAAATTTTGGATAAATTGTTAATTTTATTTTCACTTGCCACTAAGGAAGATTGAATCAATTATTGTAAATAATCACGAATTGGGGAGGGAGGGGGCAAATTATTTATATGTATTTATATATAGCCTAAGTGAAAAATGGATTTTTTAAAACCAAAAATACTTTGGTTAAGACTTAAATTAAACAAATACAAATCTTTTTATCAATATCCAATCCTAGAGAAAACCAAAACTGTACTAAATGGTTGGTTACAATTTACATGAGCTCAAGAAAAAGGAGAACGTCAATTATAAGCATGAAATGTAGCCTACAAAGTAAAACAGTAACATTACAAGTGGGAGATTCAGCATATTCAAACAGTCAATCATTCAAATGGGAAGAATTAAACGCATTTCCCCTTGCCGTCGCCCCTGGGTCGCTAGGACACTTCAGCACCCTTTACAACCTTTAATGCAAATCTCGTCAATAACTATTTTCAGATTTGTTTTTATTTACTGAAAATATCAGTAAACCTATCAAATAACTGACAGTTTCACGCATGTCATTTCCGATCTCATTGTCAACATTTTGGTAGAATTTGAGACATTTGCCTAGCCGCTACCGCCGCCACCGCCACCGCCATTCACTGCCATTATCAGTAGTGAGAATAATAATACTTTTGAGTTTCATATTGAATCATACATAAGATTTGGCGGGTTTAGTGAATATGTTTTCACATTAATTAGTGTAGCACATGGAAATTCCATACAATTAAACAGATTAGTTCAGTAGCGTCATTAATGGAGGGGGGGTGCGAGGCGAGGTTTGTTGTCCGGCGGCAAAATAATCATTATGTGCTCTCTCTAAGCCTTACAATAGTTTTATTGAAATATTGTACTAGTTGAATAGTGTCCCATTGAAGGAGCTGAGTGTAAAATAATAAAAATAACCGCTGGAAAGGAGAAATCCTGGATAAGAAATTTCTATATATTCATATTTCACCTGCCATAATAAATTCATCAAGCCGATAGTTTTGTTTTTTCACCAGTTTTCCCATTAGCATTACCGGGATAATTTTGCTGGCTTTTGCCAGGATCTGGACTGGGAATGAAACATATTTCAGAGCTTCGTATTGGCACCAGCTGCTCAGGATGTTTGAAAGGGAAGCGTAGGAATATTTAAAGAGTGGAGCTGATGGAGAGTCTGTAGCCGTGGGATTTGAAGCCCTTTTCACGAGGAGAATGAATATTGCAAGCAGGCCAGCCAAAAATCGGTTAATAAACACAAGGAACTGCGAATCAGTAAACGATTCGCCTTCGTAACTTCTGGTCATTATTCGTTCCTGATAAGCAAAATTAAATTCTTTAATAAATATATAATTTCTTAAATAATGGCAAACCAATCGCTAGTATTTATATAATAATAATAATAATAATATTATTAATAATAATAATAATATTTATGGAAATAAAATAATTTTCTTTGTGATCGCCTTTAACCTGTTTATCTTTCTTTAGATTATGACTACAGACTTATGCTTTTTCTATTTCCTTTCTTTTTATCATTATTATTATCAGAGAAATCTGAGCGCCTCCCGCTGATGAGAGCCATTAGCTCGAAACTAGTATACTATTGGTAAATGTACTGGATATCACTTAATGTATCATATATTCTTTGAATATAATCAGACATAGTGATCAATGAAACTAAGTTTTTCAAGTAGTTTTGGTAGTCTGATAGCTTGTTACCAGTTTCTGAGTTGAATTTGTAGTCTACAGAGGTATGATTGTATCTACCTTGATTTCAAGTGAAAGGAGGTTCAAGATAAAGATTTGTAATATTGTCTTGCCTTAAATCCAAACTTTGCAAACCTATTTGATGTCCAGTGCATCAGTATAAGTGTATTACAGTGTTAATTTGACACTGTTTTTACACTTACCTGGCGCTCAGAGATATCTTAGCGCCTACCGGCATAGTACTGATGAGAGCCATTAGCTCGAAACTAGTATACTATTGAGAAATGTACAGGATATCATTAATGTATCGTATATTATTATTATTATTATTATTATTATTGTTATTATTATTATTATTATTATTATTATTATTATTATTATTATTTTAATGGGATAATTAAATGCATTTCACATGAGATAAATGAGAAACTTGTTAATCAAAAAATGTGCAAAATTGATATTTTTATCTATTGGCTCTATTGAAATAAAATATTTTTAAAATTCTTTCAATTTTTTTTTGATATTGTTTCCAGAGAAATGTTGACAATTTCTCGAAAGTGGATCGCGGCAATGAATATAATGTCTAATGTATATATTGGGGGAAATTTCTCCTAGATTTTCCCATCGAATATTTATTGGCAGCATCGAATTGCTGCCAGTTAATCGATATGCCACTCACTGACAAATCGATATTAGAAATTTTCACAGAAATTTTAGGTGGCAGTGAAACTTGATTTGTATATAAAATAAATAATACTTTCAAATAATTTATGAAGTTCTAAACAGAATGTCACAAACTCTAAATCAGGATTGCTCGCGTGGTCATCAAGTGAAAAGGGATCAAAAGGACCAAAGGAAAATTTTGTAATGGTAGAAAATAAAATTAAGTTTATTCCAATGAAAGGTTTCAGAATTTGTTAACTAACTAAGTAAATCAAATTTTACAGTTCTTCATGTTTTGCAAAGAATTATTAATATTATGAAAGCGAATATTTCTACATGGAGCCTATCTCTGTTGCTCTGTGAAAATCTATCTATGCCAGTTGTGTCGTGTGAAATTTAGAGCCTCTGCGCTAAGAATTAAAAAGCGCCTTAAAAAATGTTTTCAGATTTTTTATTTTTTATACATCTTGAAAAAAATCTTCGAATATGTACACAAAATAATAATTGGGTTTTTGATTATTTTTTAAAACTTATATAATTTACAATTTATGCTTTTTCCGGATTTCTGGTTTTGTTTTTTTTCGACAGAAATGTCTGAAATATTAAATTGATTTTAGTTTTAAGGGTAAATCCTATGAAGATACATCCTCATTTACTCGAAATTTCCTAGCAAGGTCCTCAAAATTTAAATTAAAATTTTTTTCCGCCATTTCACTTTCTAAAAATATCTCAAAAATGTCTATAAATTAATTTATGATAGGGGTTTTTTCAACTTCGGATGGCTACATGTTAAAAGTTTACATGCGTGTTTTAGTATGGGTTGTGTAAACTATTTTACAAACAACCTCAAGGTGAGTTGGTGTGTTTATGTTATAAATTTATTGATTTTTGTTTTACATTATAGGTGATTTGTCTCAACGTTGCTTTGGTGTAACACAAAACTGTCTAACTACGGCAACGAGAGAATATATTATTTTTTCCTAATATTTATGCTTTAAAATCGGTTTGATAGGAAAATTGAAATTAGAAAAGTTATTGTATTGCAATAGTATTGTAAAATTATTTTTTTAAGGCTTTCAGGTTGAAAAGTGCTCGATTTTGAAAAATCCCCATTAATATGACATCATATAAATAATATAAGATTTATTAATCTAGTGCTCACTATGGCTGGCCAAATTGAGGGGTACAAAAATCAGAGATTTGGCGACGAAATAATTCTAAATTTATTCCAATCTACTTTTAAAAAAACTGTTACTCCTAATGATAAATGTATAATTCTTAAAGCTAGATATGATTTGACTGCAATGAGATATTTGATAGTGATGACCCCTTGGTGAATTATATAACCAAGGACCAAATAGATCCAATGTGGCCCATGGAATGACCACCAAAAATAATCTTGAAACTCATGCACAATATGTGCTTATTTTATTGATAGTAATAACTTACCTGTATGACACCCCATATCAAATATGAGAATTGTAAACCGATTCCCGAAACCAGCATCAAACAATAATAGCCAACCCCTCCTGGCGGTGGCGAGCAGAATTTCTGAAAATGACTACTGAAATCTTTCCTACCATCGTTTTGATGGCTCTTTGATATAACGGGCAAAGGATTTTTTGCATCGAACAAGCACATTTTGATTAGTTTTGCAATACGCCCGGATCCTTGTGTGGCATAAAAATAGAAACAATACAGAAATGATCCAACCTGATATTTCATCGTACCGAATCCTGTGCAAATAAGCTGATATCAGGTAGATAGGAATAAAAATGGATGCATATCCTAAAAGATTCTTTATCATATCAACCAGCCATAAGCCATGATACTGCCTGTGAGATTTTGTCATGTCGATGTTAAAGCTGCTAGTGAAAAAACTCGACTGAAAACCAATAGTAGCAAGGATTAGAGGCCAGAATGGGATCGAGCATACCAATAACAGGAGAATCATTACTCTATAATTATGATTCATAATAATGGGAAATTTTAATAAGTTTCAAGGAATGACAGTTTTGTCATTTACTTTAAACATAAGAAAAGACTCACAGAACTTTAGGTATAATACTTCTAAGCTTAAGGTGATAAGAAGTTGTAAAATAATTTCGACTGTCAATGATAGAGACCATAGGGACCATTTGACAATTATTTACAGTCAATTAGAACGTCCATTAACAGATTCAATTAAGAAGTTTTCATTCATATAAATACCCCGAGCAAATCCAGACAGCCAACCAATGTAAATATTTTTAAAGCTATAAACATTATAGAAATACATTCAAACTCGCCCTAAATGTGGACAACAATGTAATTTATTATTACCATTTTATTGAAAACACCCTAAAATTTCACATTCACACCGATATGATATTTATAAAAACTGCCTTTAATTTAGAAATAATCAATAAATTATTTTTAAAAAAACATACAAACTTGAGCGTGTGTTGAAAACTCTGTAGCAGTTACATCTACGAATTTATTATGGGTTTCAACAAAATGTAAAAAAATATAATGAAACATACAAACATGCGCAGCAATTTCTATGATAAAACAAACATGCAATATACAATAAAATGCACCTGCTAGAAAAGATAAGACCGTTTGAAAGCCAAAATTCTTTTAAAAATGAACTTGGAAAACACTTTCCTTTTGAGAAAATGAAGAAAGAAATTCGGGAGTTTTAATAATTTACTAATAATAGTAATAGTAATAAAATTATTGCTAAAAAATAATTTATTTATATAAAAAAATGTTGTGTTAAATCTTTAACAAGACAAAGTAATGGAGATTGACTTTTAAATTTTGATAAATTTAAAAATTAAAAACAAATTACATTGTTACGAAAAAACTTTTCCATTGAAACACATTTTTAGGTAATCAGAGAATAATTTAAATGTGAAATTTCATAATTTGATAAAAAATCTGGACAAAAATTTATTTTGGGATTAAATACGTCAACACACACAGTAAAAAAAAATTTAATATAAAATGGTTGTCAAAGATTGAAGTTGAAAACAAAACTCAAATAATTTTTAAAAAATTATCAACAAATGTATATTTTTGAAAATGATATAATTAACGAGTAATTATGGATTTACATTAAATTTAATAATAATTGTTTTAAATAAAATTTAAAAATTCAAATATAAATAGAATATTTTTTCAATAAATTCAACAAATTAAAAAATCACATTTAAATGGATGTTAATTATTGTGCCATGACTGGTAAATCATGACTGTACTAACTATTATGCACTGCTAACCAAGTAAATCCAGAATGGCAAAGAGGGGGGGGGCTGAAGTATTGAAAGCAGCCGCCAGTGGCATAATTAACTAAGTGAATCACCATCAACGGTGACATGTTTTCTCATGTGTGTCGACTCCATTACATTGTATCAGATTTACTGCATATCTATATTTTGTGTTAAAATGCGCTTAGATATGCAAAACGTTTTACCTTTTAACTTATGTAGCTTTTTGATTAATTTATTAACGATTTTTTTTGTTAAAACATTTTTTGTTTTAATTTTCAAATGAGTAGAAAAGGATAAATAACAGACAGAAAGTTACAACAGCTCCTATCAATGTGCGAAATATATTAATGCATTGCTAGAACATGTATTTTGTGAGCAGTCACTTTTATATATTGCTAGAGAAGCCCAGATGGCTCGAAATTGTCAAATTTTACAGTTCTAGGAGCATAACTACTCAAAATCCCACTGCGAGTTATTTAATAATATTTTAAAAAAAGAATAAAAATTTAATTATTATATTAATATTAAAACAGACTATTAAATAACAATGGTAATTTTTTTATTTTTAACTGATTAATTAATTTTATTAGGATTAAATTTTTTATGGGATTCCGCACATATTTACGTTATTATTATTGAATCAACAAATGTAATCGTTTAATTGAATATTTTAGCGCCTGATGATGACAGCCGAGCTGTCGAAATATATTGCAAAAAATATTGTTAAAAATGTGTTAATTGTAATTTGCATTAATTGTAGTAAAAAATTTTATAGAAATTTAATTCCTAAATTTAATATATAATTTTGATTTGCAATTTATGTAGATTTATGCTAATATTCTACTTAGACCAAATATTTATTATTTTTAGTTTTTTGAGGCTTATTATACCAGATTGGTAGACCTTTAACAGTTACTTTATGAACTGTTGTGAACAATTATATAGGCGTTCGAATGAGAAAATGTTAAATTTTGTATTGAAAACTAAATAATTATAATTTGGTGTAGGCTTCTCTTTTCATTTTTAGTTTTTATACAATTTAGTTATTTCATAATTAAATTTAACCACAAATTTTAGGGACATCTTTTATCAAGTTTTTAATGACAAAATGTTGACCAATCACAAAAAGAAATAATATTTTCATTATAATTATAAATTTTCAATTACAAGGAAAAATCGCAGTTTCTCGCATATATTTGGGGCAAAACAAGTCAATAAATATTTTTGAGTGGTGGGGGGGGGGTGATAAACACCAGGTTTTGTTTGATAAGAATTTTCTAGTTTTTGTTGGAATCTGACATATAATTAATTTAAGTTTATTTTCGATTTTACTTTAATAATTTTAATTTAATTTATAAATAACATTTTTGTATAAATTTAAATTAGTATTTACTTTTAATAAAATTTTTAAAATTATTTGACATGAAATTTCAAGAAAAAACTAAAATAACAAATAACGATTTTAAATTAATTTCTATAAAAAATTTTATCAAAAAATACTTCAAATACCGTTATTGAATGAAACGAATAAATTGGTAGCATTTTTATGATAGAAATGTTGTGATCAGACAAAATTTATTTCTCTGATTACGTTAGAATCCTACAACTAAAGCATTATCCAGTGTAACAAGATTTTCAGCACACAATTAAGTTGATGTGTAATCTATGTTATAAAATTATTAAAAATCGGATGTACTATGGTATATTATTATATTTATATTATTAGTCTTGATAGATATTTAAATATTCTTACACTCTATTTCACTTCCAAAAAAAGACATGTTTACGTATGTTATTAGAATTTGGGGTAAGCTTCTGTGAAGAAAACAACGAGCGCAATCTGTATATGAATAACTTACTATGTGATTACAACAGTACATACATAGATCTATATACAGTGAAAACACTTGTCGCTTGCTATAAATAAATCGTTGAAATATCCTGTTCAAAAACACAGTAAAATTTCACATTTCACCTAACAATCCGTCTAACATACAAGAGACTTTGTTAAATGAGGGGGATTATGTCTCCCATAAGCAAATCTCTTGATATAAATAATAAAGTATAACAATAACAACTTCATATATAGTTGAGGAATTGCAGTGAAGGAATAAATGGAATATCTATTAATACAATACGAAAATTCCTCCAAAATCTTCACTTTTGTCTGCTTTACTCTTACTCACAATCCATAGGTTTAACTCTGTGCTTAAGGTCTTTTAATATTCAATCACTAGCTTAAGGGAAAACTTTGTTGGGATATGTATATATTCATCCAAGAAACAAAAGCCTTAACCCCCCCCCACCCCTAAAAGACCAATTCTGGCTACACTCCAATTTCCAGTTACATCAATTAGCAAATGGGTTTAGTATAATTAAATTTTAGATTTAATTATAACCGAATTTAAATCTCGTAGAAAAAAAATTTACTCCTACCAAAAAAATGATTACCTTTTCTCCAGATTGCCTAACTCATTCACAAGTATTTCTTTATGGTTTATTTCCAATGGGAAATCATTTACTTCCTCGGCATTATTCTCATTGCTATCTCTATCTAATAGTCTCTTCATTTTATCAATGTGAATAACTCAATATGAATAAGCTCATTGCTTTCCCGCTTATATTTCCATGTTGACATGAGTACACATGTTCGGCACATGTTTCTGTCAGAAAAAAACATAACAAGTGCAGCTTGTAGAAAAATCAATAAAGGGAAAAATGTACATTGAACTTGTCAATAAATAGAAAAAGAATAATTTTCAAGATCACTTAAAAATAAATTTTTCATTAAGTAATTAAGTTGAAAATTAGTCACAAAATATAACTAATAGGAATAATCATTAAAAATATCAATAAAAAACTCACATTATTTCATGCCGAAATTCTAATAATTTTCGGTATAAATACCGAAAAATATAAAACATTTTGTGGAATTTGAACCCTGTTGATTTACTTTTATATATTAAACATATAATTAAAACAATTTTTTTACCATCATTGAAAATGAATTATTTTCGTAGATTTATTTACCAAATTTCATTGATTAAATCGATAAAACAGTGCTGAATCAATTTGTTTCTAATAAAAAATAGATTTTAAGTTATTAAGTAAAACAGCTGTAAATAGTAATGACAGATGAGACATTTTTTAGAGCATACGGGTCAAATAAAATTCTGTTGTCACATATGCAACAAATAAAGTAAATCGTAAACTAAATTAATGTAGAAAATAATTGTTAGAATTGTCCGGTGGACGCGTGTTTACATTTACTATTTTGACATTTTCCACTGTTCTGAGTAATTGTTGCAGTTTGGACAAAAATATAAATATTAAAACAACACCTTGAAATTGGACCATGAAAATCAATAAAAAATTTTAATTTAAAATTATTAATTAATTGACAATTTTTATTATTGCTTTTCATTTTAAATATATTTACGCAGTAATAACGACAAACATTTTGTTTTTTCAAACCAAATGTAATCAAAATTAGGAAAATTTTTGTTTTAAACAATTCCTGCGTTGGAATTAACCGGTTGGGTTAACTTCGAAAGACTTTTTTACTAATTTCGAGTTTAAACGGTTTTGTCTCTGGACGTTATCAGTTTCATCTTTTAATATGGGTTTCGTTTGAGTTTTCAATGCCGGAATTCCTTGAATTTCAGCAATTACAAATTATGAAATATTCTGGAATTTTATTCAAAATTAATTTGTAGGAAGTTCAAAATTATTCAAAAATTAAAATCTCTCAAGTAAGGATTTGCAGGATTCGAGTCCGATTATTTAGTTGTATATCTTCATAATTTAATTTCTCCCAATGATCTGCAAATAAATCATGTTGGTCCCATAGCAACAGCTTTAGAGTTTAAACATATATGAGTTGCGTCACCACGATTGCTAATATTATTAGTCTTGTGGATTAAAAAAGTCACTGGTATCAGGTCTTCCGATTTCTATTTAAATAAAACGTCCCAAATAATGCATTAAATTACATAATTTTAGTTAATAATCAAAGTAGTATTTTTAAATCGAAACGGATTTACTTTTTACTAAATGCCATTATTCTATTATTTCATTCAAAACAATTATTTACATCTAGCTTTCAGCATTTCATTTAGTCAAAATTATTCACACATCTTTTTGAAAATCTTTCTTAATGCTTTCGCCTCACACTTCTACAAAATTCTGCATTTCTACTTATTTTTGTTTATTATTATTTTTAAAAGCTTTTGTATTCTTCACAACTTCTTTTTTTACTCCAATTGCGTTCTTATTTTCTGTTTGTTTTATGTCTGTATTTATTTTTATTTTAATATAAAATGTTAGGCAAAAACTAAAGAGTTTATAGAATTTTTGTTTACTGCAGATAATTTCAATAGACAAAAATGATAAAATATCACTTAATAGACGACAGAAAAGATAAAAATTTATAGAAATATTTAAAAATTGATAAAAAATATATAAAAATAAATAAAAACGATAAGAAAGAAAAATAAAGCAATAAAAATTTGAAAATCACCAAAATTTATCTAATTGGCTCCAAATTTATAGAAAACGATACAATTTTAAAAAATAAGTAAGGAGTAAACTATTATAAGGGATTCTATAATAGAGCGCCTAGATGCAATTGTATGGTTACTGAGTTTAATTTCTAAGGCCTAGGTTTATGTTTTCAGCTCACCCACATATAAAAATTAAAATACGATGGTTACAACTCAGTACCCATCGCTAAGCGATTTTGGAAATGTACCAAATGAGTGGAAGGCCGACTACTTGCACTACTAGAGCCGTGGCATGTCTGCGGGTCCACGAACTGTCATTAGAAGACCTATGTCTGCTTTACAGTTCTATTATTTGCTTGTCATTGTTTATTCTGAACAAGGGATTGAAATCCTATATAATTTCAATTATAGACCCTTTGATAACTTTGAACCTCGATTTTAATTTTTTACCATTTGACAAATCTACCTATTAGTAATGAAAATCAACCGCATGTAATTTTATAATTTTCCTACGCTAATGAATAAAAATTGCTTGTTTCAAAAGAACAAATCTTTTACTAGAATGACACCTAACTTTTAATTCATTAAACGTTCTGATGAAATTAATCCTTTTGAGGTGGAGGTTAAGTTATTTAGTTTCGAATCCATATACTGAACCGTAAAATTATGTAATTAAATTTAAATTTTATGTGAAATCAAATGTTAAAACATAAAAATAAAATAGATGAAAACAGAGTAAATTAGAAATTATAAGTTTTTTAAAAATTTTTAAAATAATTCAATTCAAATTTTTTTTAAGTCTCTTTAACACTAGATTTACTGATATTAAGTGTATCCCTATTTTTACTGAAACTCGTCATTTTGACGGAAATATTAAAATTACTTTATTAATTTTATTATATTAAAAATATTAAAATTGTTTATTAATTTTATTATATTATAAATATAAAATTATTAAATTTACGTTTATTAGTTTAATTTAAAACTAATTAATTTTAATTTGAAACAATGTATTTTTATTATAATAGTTTTATTTCACTTTTTACAAATAACATCAATTTTCAAAATACATTTTCCACATACATATTTATTACATT
The DNA here is from genome assembly GCA_022537955.1 of Schmidtea mediterranea. Lineage (NCBI taxonomy): Eukaryota > Metazoa > Platyhelminthes > Tricladida > Dugesiidae > Schmidtea > Schmidtea mediterranea. The sequence goes on from CM039680.1 coordinate 9,898,018, forward strand.
TATTACATTTATTTTTAGATCTATTTTTTTACACAAACCTATTTGACAAGACTTACGATTACGAATATTCGAAATATTAGATGGTAGTTTGAAACTAGTACTGGAGGCATCTCTGTTGTCATTTGCTAGTTCTTCGGCCAATTGAAAAATAAAATTTGTTCTTGATATATTTACTCCAGTAACCTCTTTGTATAAAATCCATGCCATTATTACTGCTAAGTCTAAGATGTTATAAAACACTTCTAGAGCCAATCTACGTGATCCTGCTTTTACTTTATATTTTCGCGCCATTTGATCCAAAACATCCACTCCATATTTAGTTTTATTGTAAAACGCTACAGTTTCTGTGTCAAGTTTTTCATTGTTTTCAATTTTAACCGATTTGTGCTTTGAACTGTGTAACAATACTTTCTTTTTTGGTTTGCTTTTGTAAATGGTGAGAATGTAGTTTTCTGATTTATAAAGTTTTGTTGAATATCGAATCATATTATCATTTTTAGTTTTTGCAATTTTCGGCAAGTTTCTTTTATTCCCACAGATAGTCCCAACTAAAGTAGTTTTTTTCAAAAGTAATTTATTTGCTAGTGGAAGACTAGTAAAAAAATTGTCTGTGGTTATATTTCGTCGACAACCTAAATATGGTTCAGCAAGTTTGAGCACTACATATTCACCCAAAGGTATGTTTGACGTTCGCATTTCATCTTTACCCAAATATGAGAAAACATTTATAAGATATTTAATTTTTAGATCCGCTGCTAACCTAAATTTTATGCCAAATTTGTCTGGTTTATTTGGCATATACTGAAGAAATCGGCATCTAGCCTTTGTTGGAAATAGTTGTTCATCGACTGTTTTTAACCGTTCACTTAGTTCATTTCTTTTGTCAAAACGTATAAATCTAAGGACTTCAATAAATTTGTCCCTATACATTGTTTGCGAAAAGAAGGCAGGTCCCAATTTATTTGACCATAAATAAGAAGCTTTCAAGCCTTTTGCTTCATATGCTCCCCGGGTATATAAAATTGCTAGAAAAGCCAGTAATTGGGAGTTTGTAATGGTCTATTCCTTTTGTATGCTTCAGTTTCAGGGCAAGTTTTGATATAATCCATTATATTATTATCAATTATGAGCTGGAATGCACTAATTACGTTACCGAGCATGATGTTTCTTTTAGCATAGGTGGTGGGACCAGAGACACTCTCTCTCCACCTTCTTCTAAATTTTCCCATGTAGTCCCATCAGAAGATTTTTCGCTCAAACTGTTCTCATTTTAAGACGCCTCAGTAATATCTATGTCACTTTAGCTTTCAGAGTCCGAAAGAATACGCATCCATGTCCTGATACGACATATATTACAAATATGTTCATCTTCGCTATCGGAAAGTTCAATTTCATTGTATTCTTCCGCAATTTCATCATCGCTTTAACTTAGTTTAGTAACATGTGCATCTGATTCAGTATCAGTTAAGTCTTCGTTTATATGAATTCTTTTTTGTAACCATTCATAATGTTTTTGTTGTTTTTCCATAATAGTTAACCTTTATAAAATAAATGAGCTTATATTTTTTCATGATAATGAAAATAAGCATGTTGTAGATTTTCAAATTACGTACCTTTTTTAGGAAATTTCAAATCAAGTCAAATCAGAATCTTTTTTGATTTTTCCGTAATAGATAATACTGTGTATTCTAAAAAGTAAATATGAATTTAAATCTATAATTTATAATAAATATAAATACAAGAATTGGTTTTCCAAAAACATACCAGAAACATTGAAAATATACCAAAAACATTCAGATTTCAATTCAAAAGTAAAACGTAAATCACATAAAAATATATATCACAAATCGAATAAATTATCCGTCTCACATGTGATATACAAGTAAACAAGTTTTTTCACAACAAATACACTTTTCAAAAGTTCACTTTCGCGTTCGAAGTGCAACAGTCGCTTGTAAGTTCAAGAGTGATGACTTGTGGATTTCTAGGTGGTGGAGTTTTTAGACTATATAGTTGCTACCCAGACAACCCCATACAAATACTTTCGCTACCACTCGGCACCCGTTGCTAAGCAACGTTGGAACTGTGTTCGAGTGGGTGGATCTCCCGTAAAAAGAGAGCACTATTACTAATGCTATAATTGACCGAACGATCCATGGGTCCAACGAGCTGTTGATAGAAGAAATGTGCTCCATTTCTATACTGTCCCTGTTTTCCTGTCTAGGTGAAGTTGAATATAAAATTAGTTATGGACGTTTTGATTTTTAGATCGAATATCTATACTTTACGCTGAGAAGACTCAATGAATTATTCATCAATAACAAAGATTCGTAACACTAAATTTTAATTATACCAATACAATTTAACATTACAATATAGAAATACAGTTTAATTCATCTAGTTCTTTGGATTGGCGCGTTGCAATTGCCGACGAGCCCGTTCGGCCTTTCCTGGCTTGCGTTTCTTCTAGGATAAATTATCCTTCTTTGCCGCTTTACTTTCTCTACAAGCTAATTGAGCAGGAGCAAACACCAGGGGGTATTTGACGGCGTTTCCTTCCTGACTAGCAGTTAAAGCCAGCTCCAAGGCTCGGATTTGGGTCCTTTGAGCCTGGATTGTCTGATAAGTCTCTTTCAGAGCGATCCGACAGGTGTTCAATTTATGGTATATCTTCTTTACTCGTTTTGGTTCGAACCAGGTACATTGCAGTCTCTGTAGTTCATCGTTGAGTGAGGCGGATCTATAGTCCGATAGAATGATCTGGGTCCGGCACTGCAATCCAAAAATAATAAAATTAAGGAATGAAATTCGAATTTATTGCTTCCGCTACTAGTTTAATTGGATATTTTATTGTTACTATTAAACTCATACAGTATAATGAAGTCATAAAATCCAATCCTGACGATTAACCATTGTCTTGTGAGTCAAAATAATAAATTTAATATTTAAAAATTCCCGATACTTAACATAAATCACTGTTCGTCGATTTAATAGCATTTATTATATGTAAAGAAATTCTTTTGAATAATCATTTAGGTTAGATTCCTAGCTACCTTTGACTTTAACTCTAGATTGGTGAATGTCATTTTCATCATTCAAGCTCGTTATCAACATAAGTCAACGATACGAAATACAAGATGGAAAAACAACACAAAAAAACATTCACAAACTTTTTCCAAGAAGAATTGTTAGGTCGAAATCTTGGCCTAAGACACTTTCTGTCATGCAAATGTTTTCCTTCTCGCAGTGAGTCCAATCGTTCCAGTATGTCCGGGTGAGTCAACTCCTATGGGATCATACCTACGTTGGAGCGGCTATAGTCCTCAAGGTCGATACGTTGAGATCGAAGGAGACCTCGTAATCCGGCACATCCCTCCGAGCCTGGAATCCTCCCAACGATTATATATCGATTTATTTGCTTATAAGTATGAAAATACTCTTAAATTAATTTCACAAAACTTAAAATAAATTACTTTCATAGTACTTAGAATAAATTTTCCCATTATTTTTGAAAATTATTAGACTTTTAAAATTAAATTCCTAAAGATCATTGAATAAAGTTAATAGATAAAATAATACGTATACAATTATCATCTACCACATTACAAAAATTTAATAATTATCGACCAACCACTAAATAAGTTTAATTTATGACATAGCTTAAAAACCTACACAGGATAGATACTTGTGTACTGATAGATATGGATAACATGTATGTATAATTGGTGTAAAATATCGGTTTTTGTTTTTAAATTATGATTAGCAGGTGAAAAGAATTCAGCTAAAGTAGTGTGAAATTGAAGAACTTGTTAAATTTTAAATAAAATTGATTAAGATTGCTGTTAGTACTTTGAATCAATTTTAAAATAAAACCTTCAGCAAATCGGTAAGAAAATAGTAGTTGTTGAGTAATAATAATAAAATTACCTAAGTTTTATAATTTTTGACTTGATAAATTATTCATACAATTTGATAGTATTAATGAAAAAATAGTACTTTTTTGATGAAAATTAAGAAAATACATGTTCTTTTTTTGATTGTAATTGTAGGAAACTTAAAAACGATAACTAACATATCTTTCATGCTTGATTTAAGCTCTGTAAATAATCGTAAATATTTAAATTATTTAGAAAACTTCCAATAAAAAAGGTATTTAATGGATGTACAAATACTAGTAAATTCAAATTTTTAATTTAATTGAAATTAAATTTTATGAGAAAATCATATAAATAATTACTTTAATAAATTTCTTCTTTGTATCAAATAATTTTTTAGAACAAAACTCGTAAATAAAACTCAAACCTAATTTTATCCTTGTAACTTTCCAAGGAAATAAAAGATTTAGTGGTTCGTTTTAGGATACATTTACTGTATTTGATCACTTTAACGTTAAATCAATAACTTTATCGTGAAAAATATAGTCGAGATATTGAAAATGATAATTATAGTACAAGTTATATGCAAAGTATTGTTAGAAATATGGGATATCTTAATAAAAATTTGAATTGTGGTATCAGTATGTCAAACTATAGAAATAGGTATTGACGCGAGATTTCGTGGATGCAAGAATATTCTCGTCAATTGATTTAGGTCAAGCGTATTATCTAGGAACAAAAATATTTTTCCATTCAACGTAAAAAATATACGAATTGATGCGGGATTCTTAACAGTAGAAAAGAACAACTTAATTTTAATCCCAGAAGCCTTTACAGGCTTATTAACAACAACCTTACACCAAGAATTATGCCATATTGGAGTTAAGAAATTATTCCATTATATAGAAAAGATATTTTATTGGCCGATAATGCAGGAGACAATTCAGCTTTGTCTAAGATGTTGTGATATCTGTTCTAAGAGGAAGATCGATCATACAAGAACCAAGGAAATATTTATCTATAGATATATTTCTGAATTTATAGAAAAAATTGTTATAGATATAGCTTATGTGGAGAAGGATACTATAAAAAAATATATGTTAGTAATGATCGATCGTTTCAGTAAACTTATTTTTTTGACCTCATCAAGAAGAAAAACGAAGGAGATACTTAACAGTTGGATCTATCGTTTCTGAAAACCACAAAGCATATTGACAGACAGAGGCCGGAATTCTAAAGGACAATTTTTAAAGTAAAGACTACAGAAACTTGGTATCAATCAGGAATTCAGCTCACCTTACCAGCATCAATCAAATCGATTAGCTGAAAGACCCATAAGACATCTTATTACAACGAAATCGACAGGCGGGTGTGAAGAGAAGAACGTTTACCTAGAATAGAGTTAAGTATAAATAGTGTTGGGCTCAGAGCCAAAATTAAAACAAAATTACAAAAACCAATTTAAACAAAAATGTGAAAATTGTATAAGTTAAAACAAAATAATTAATGTCGTTTGGAAATTGTCAATATGGCTGCTGTAACATAAGCACTCACCGCAAGAAGAAACCAAAAATAAAATAAAACATATTAATTAAAACAAATTAAAAATATAACAAAAATTAAATAAAACAAATAATTAATTAAAATTCGGAAAAATGCCTACAGATGCAAAAAGAAACATATGAAAAATAAAATAAACTGCCAAAACCTTGCAAAATAAGGTTTAGAAAAAACACAGGCAGAAGAGGCGACCAGAAAACAAAATATTGGGGTTTAAAAATAATATTTTAAGAAAACAATAATAAAAATAAAATCCAACAATAAAATATTAATATATCAAAAAATAAAGAAAAATATATAAAAAATTACAAAATATTTTGAAATTAATAAAATAATTAAAAAACCCTAAAAATGGCGAAAAATCGCCCATTGGTCGCACACAGGCACAAAAATACTATATATACGGCAGTCATTTTCATAATTTCTAACCGAATTTTAACAGACTGTCTTAGACATTTTTTCAGTCAGGTGACTACTAGAAAAATTTTTAGACATTTTTAGACTAGCAGTGAATCATTCTTAGACCAAATTTTGTATGCCAATTTATGCCAATTTTTCAAATCTGGTTGCATGATTGTGGATCGTAAGTACTGTTATTTTTGTATAAATATATATTTCGAAGTCTTGTTACTTTGATTTTGTTCTGGATGGTCGTGGAATCTTTTGGTGCCACTGACAAGTCCCCTAAAATCTTATTTATAATAAGTATTGTAATAGATGGTCCATGGGACGGATCTCGGGCCGGCTAGTGGGTGAAAACCCTTAGTTGAGCTCGCGGGTCATACCTCGTGGACCCCTCGGCAGTCCGCAGTCGGTTCTGGTGATAATGCACAGGACCGCTACGCAGGGCGCCGTTGTATACTCGGGGCGGCTTCTGAAATATGTGACCGGAACGAGTCGGAATAAAATTCGGGAAGTGCGACTTTAGTTAAGCGGGAATAAAGTTTTGTAGGGAAAATTTAAAACTTTGTCAGAAAATAAATCAGAAAATCAAATAGGAAAGGATAGGATAGGTTAGGAATGTAAATTTGAAAGTAGTTTTCCAAAAGTTGAATGATCTAATCTAACAGAAGAGAGTAGCGTTTATTGAAGTGATCGCAGAGGGTTGTAATTACTTAAAATCATGGGAAACGCACCGGGAATTAAGGAATTGTTGATCAAAATTTTAATATAGAGAAAGATAAATGTAAATTAGGAAAAATGTAGTCGATTCCATGATTAAACAAATGAAATAGGAAATTTACCGAAAATAAGGGAGGAACGCTGCCCAAATTTTTGAAGGATACATTTATAAATAACGCGTAAAGATGACAAATAAGTACGGAAATTGTAGGAATAGACGAGTAAGGACCAGGATATAGAAAGAGAAAGACGTAAGACCTTCCATCGGCAGTCCAGAACCCGAAAGTGAAAATATCATGGGGAGTAGTTCTAGAAATGGAGCTCACCTGCTCATGAATTTTCAACCTCTATGTACAGTACCAACATGGCACTCACCATGGGTATATAGATGGGACAGAATAATAATCTTGCTGGCGTTTAGGAGTTAGATGCACAAAAAACCCTAGAAAAAATAAATAAAAACCAACCCTATTCGCCAACATGATTTTTGGGGGCTCAGCCGGGATGAAACTAATGTCAATTGGAAAGTCAAAAATCAAGTGAAACTTAAAAATTTCAGAGAGTTTTAGCAATGAACCCGCAGCCAATAGTCGAGTAAAAACTATGCCGATAGGATCGAAATAAGGATAACATGAACCTGGAAAGAAATTGCGAGAATGACAAAATACCAAAAGTTAAATCATTAGAATAAATATGTCGGGACGACATTTTAAAAATCGATAGGGGACGACTGAACAAAACGCTACAATAATAGTATTACAGGCAACTCTTAAAAAATTGAATAATAATGTTAATAAAAGTAACAAAGTAGTAAAAGTATCGATAATTAAAAATTGGAATAATAATAACAATAATAATAATAATAATAATAATAATAATAATAATAATAATAATAATAATAATAACAATAATAATAATAATAATAATAATAATAATAATTATAATAGTACTAATGGTAATGATAGTGATGATAATACTGGTAATGATAACAATAATAATAATAATAATAATAATTATAATAGTAATGATGGTAATAATAGTGATAATAATCATAATAGATAGAGATAGTAATAATGGTAATAATAACTGTATTAAAAATTATTTTTGAGCTTTTGTTGTATGATAAAATTATTACATTGCACGCAAATATGTATAAAGTAATAAAGCATGGATAGGTAAACTGAATGATTGATGAAAATTATGAATGATGAGGTAGAAGCATGGTATGATGAATATATATAAAATAGGATGATTGATTGGTATGGAGTTTGATGAAGTAAAAATATGGAGTGAGAATGTGGAATGATTGGGTTTAAACAAAAAATTAAAGTAGCAGGCAAAAAATATATAAAAAGACAACTATAACAATAAGAATTAAACTGACGTGAAAATAATAGCAATAAAAACGATAAATAGAGGAAAATAGTATTAGGAGTAAACGGATGACGGAATAGAAAGACAGCGAAAAATACCACAGAAAAATGAACTTCAACAACAGTAAAAATAGAAATATCAAAATGAAATGAAAGAGAATGAATAGAGTCAATAATGATGTGTAAAAAATAAGATGCAACGAATAACTTCATAACCCGAAAGTTGAGTAACGAAAAATACAAAATGAATAAATATCGAATAATATCATCGATAAATAAATGGCGATAATAGAAAACAAAAAATCGAAAAATAAAAGGTGTAAAACCACTAATCATACTAAAAGAAAATACAGAGACAACGAATAACAGTTGAATGAGAAAATTAACTCCATTTAAGACATACAATTGTAAACTACAACCCAAAAACGGTAATTAATCGCATTACGAAAGACTTATATATGAGTAAAAAGGAATAAAACATGAATGAAGGACAAATAAAAATTAAAGCGAATAAAATCAAACGCAGTAAAGAGAAAGAATTGAAGAGCGCAAAACAGTTGAATGAATGCAGAGACAATGTCAATAAATTGAAAGTTACGCGGAACTAGCAAATGGAAGATCAAAGCCATGGAAACAATTAAAAATATCATGAATAAATTATAACATGGGGATAACAGAAAATAGTCGAAAAATAAAATCTAAAACAACGAATGATACCTGATACACACAATAAGGAAGATATTGGTCGGTATTCAAACTGATATTGTTAAAATATGTAACGAAAAGCATAAAAGTCAAAAGTAAATTACAATAGTGAAGGTACAAAGTAAAATGATAAAATAAAATACAAGACAATAAAAGTGTCAGTGAGGGAATATAAAGATGACAGAGCGAAGCAGTGAAATGAGGGGTAATGGCAGTGAATTGCGACGAAATATCGAAAGTCGAAGTACCCAAACAATAAACACAAATAACATTGAATAATTGAGGAACGAGAACAGTGAATAATATAACAAATGAATATAGAAAATAAAGAATGGCAACACATTTATATAATGAGATTGAATCAGAAGGAAATTGAATATCGACAAACGAAATAAAAAGAGAATGAATAAAAAGCGTTGAATTATATACAAAATAATAAATAGCATGAAAGTAAATATGATAACAACTAATAGTGGCAAATGTAAATAAAACTGATGCTTGAAAAATAGCGAAAAGCACCAACATCGAATTTGAAAATACTCGGAAAAATTTGAATAACAGTGAAATAAATTAACATTCAGTGATAGTAGAGAACAACAAAATTACAAAATAAAATAGATGTACATCAAGGAGGGAGCATTAAAATGAAACTAATAAGATAATGAATAACACCAAAATGGTAAGAATGTGTCGAAGGAGGTTGACCAATGCAGAGGCTAAAAAGCAATACTAGTAATAGACTAAAAATTAATAAATTAATAAATAAATTAATTAATTAATATCGAAAAGGGTAAAATAAGAATACCAACCATAATTAATAACAAGTTTGAGAAATTGAACGGGGAATAACATATTTGAATGTTAGAATAACGGATAATTAATAATAGCAAAAAATCATAAATTGAAATCGGAAAATATTGAAAAGAGGAGGTGTGTGAAAAGACAGCCAGTGAGGACTTAGACCAAATATCAATGGTATAAAGAAATAGCAAATAAAGCCGACCTAAATAAGCAATATCACGCGATAGAACAACAAGTCAAACAAATAATAGACGCGGTTAAAGATGAGATTCATAAAGGAGTAGAATACACACACGAATGTTGTATTGGTCAAATAAAGTGAGAATATAAGTGGTTATGCTCCCCTGTGGTCACTTCAGTACTGTCGACAATGTGCTGAGACAATGAAAACTTGTGTACTTTGTAAAAATAACATTGACGAAAAGTAGTCGAGTATTATGATTAAATGAAGTTGAATTAATAAAAGTCTAGCAGTTGACCCTTCCTGCGCCTATATCTCTATATATAAAATATGAATATTTATATGTAAAAATAGAAAAGTGATGAATGGAGAAAGTTAAAAAAATGAAGGTGTCCCGATCATCCAGAATAAAGTTCAAAAAAGGGGTAAAATACTTTTGAGCTACCCTCGGGTAGTCCGTCTGAAGCCAAATCGGGAGGGGATAACCGATCACCCAGAGGAGAAGTATAGGACGACCTTCCGGATAGGTTTGCCAAGTTGAGAAGCTACTGTGGTAAGGCTGATCACCTTGCCGTTGCAGTAGTGGACCAATGAAGCCGTTTTTGTATTTTAAATCTGGGGGGTAGGTGAAGAATTCCCGAGGAGGCAGAATGAAAAGCGCGCATGTAAAGAATAACCAAAAGAATAAACAAAGAAAATAAGAAAGGACAACAACGAAGAAATGATTAACAAGCTCGAATGAAGGATAGATTAAACCTGAAAGAACAGAACGATCACGAAGCCGGCAGGAAAATGTATTAACAAACCGATGATTATCGATCCGTATTAAGGAAACGAATCTTAATCGTAATAATGGCCAAGTCGAATGTAAGGGACAGGTATTAACGGAACCTGATCTCAACTCGGATTAACGAAACGTGTGCTAACAACAGAACTTAGTCCATTCGCATTACTTCAGCTCAGACTGACTCCGTACTACAGAACATTGGTTCATTCGCATTACTTCAGCTGAGACTGACTTCGCATTACAGGACATTGATTCATTCGCATTACTTCGGCTGAGACTGACTTCGTATTACAGAACATTAGTTCATTCGCATTACTTCAGCTCAGACCGACTTCGTATTACAAAACTCGGTCCATTCGTATTACTTCAGCTCAGACTGACTCCGTACTACAGAACATTGGTTCATTCGCATTACTTCAGCTGAGACTGACTTCGCATTACAGGACATTGATTCATTCGCATTACTTCGGCTGAGACTGACTTCGTATTACAGAACATTAGTTCATTCGCATTACTTCAGCTCAGACCGACTTCGTATTACAAAACTCGGTCCATTCGCATTACTTCAGCTCAGACTGACTCCGTACTACAGAACATTGGTTCATTCGCAATACTTCAGCTGAGACTGACTTCGCATTACAGGACATTGATTCATTCGCATAACTTCAGCATAGTCTGACTTCGCATTAATAGAACATAGTTCTATCGTATTAGGTTAGCACAGTCTCGATTCGTAATAATAAGACATAGTCCGATCGTGTAAATGAGCAGAGTCTCAAATCGTACTAAAGGAGCATAGGCCTCAGTGAAATAACGGAGCATAGTTTTGACTATGTTAAAGAGCGTAATTCTCAAATAAAGGAAATGATCAAAGGAAAAACAGTTGAAGAAATCGAAGAAATTAGTGAAATAAAGAATAAGAAAATACCCGTGCACGAAGAATCGAATATATTGTGTAAAAGCTATAGCAGATAACGATGTTAAAAATAAAAGAGTAAGAAAACGTAAAACGATGTAACCGATGATAAGTATGGACAAGAAATAACGAAAACGGGAAATAGGGATTAAGAAAATGAATGATAAGACAAAAGATGAATTAGGATAAACCAGACGAGGTTAAAACAAAACTGAGATAGATAAAACGATAAAAGATAAATGAGAAAGGGGGAGAAATAAGAATTTTTAAAGGATAAATAAAAAAGGGATTGCGAAACGCAAAATAAATAAAAATAAAATACGGTGGGTAATAGAACTTGGGAAACGGCGTGGTCGAACGAATGGTTAAAAATAAATAATTATTACGACTATATAGATAATTGTTACTACCCCACATAGATAATTAAAAATCGACGCAAAACAAAATCAAAGAGATAAAGAATACTGATGGGAATTATAATGAAAAATGTGACGAAGCCTGGGGAATACGAATTATCATAAGTACGAGTAATGATAACCGAGATAATTGGGAGAAACAGGCAATATGGGAACCCTGAGAAACGAGGATAAGTTAACATAAAAAGACAAATGAGTAAAGAAAATCTAGATGAAATAAAAGATGGTTAAACACAATTATAAAATAAATACCGTTGGTTGGAATTAAAAATTAATAACGCAAGGTAAACGAAAAGTAAGATGCCATGTTATGTAATCATTGTAATGTACGATTCATAGATGTTTAATAAACAGTGGAGAGGTGATATTTTTCTATTCAGGTAAATCAATCAAACAAGACAACAATTCAGTATCGACAACAACCAAGCCAACAATTCAGTATCGATAGTAACAAAGAGATTAACCCGTATCGACAACAACCAAGCCAACAATCCAGTATCGATAACAAGCAAGTAAATAATCCGGTAACAACAACAAACAAGCCAATCAAGAAATAAAGCAGAAAGACGAGATTCGTAAACGACGATGAATATCGAGAATTCTGAGAAATATTGTGATTACTACCAAAGACCAGGTCACAGATCTAGTAAATATCATGCGCAAATAGAATGTTGGAATTGTGGAAAATTAGGACATACCGCAACAAGATGTAGAATATCCAAAATAAGTTTCCAATGTTGGCAAGAGAATCACCTCCCAGCTGCATATCAAACAAGAAGAAATCATGATCAAAATAACAACACCGAAACGCCAGAAAGCAAGTCAACCGAGATGCAGAATGAGATAAACATCCTTACAAGAATGTGTAGCTATTTGCCCGATAACCAACCACACACGGAAATCAATCAACAATCAGAAATAAATGTACTACAAGGTATATCAAGGAAACAACAGATAAAATGTGATCCAATAAAAGATCAGCAAGACTGGAACACGTTGAAGATTACCGAAGCATTAGAAGCAGAAAAACGGTATAGTGAGATAGGAACATTTCAAGCACGTATAAAAGAGGAAAGTTGGAGAAGAAAGAAAGAGGAATTGTTGAAAGCTGACATAATAGAATTAACGACCAATGATAGCCAAGTAAAAAAGATTAACGAAATGTGGGCAAAACGAATAAATGGGGCACCAAGAATCAATATGATGCGAGCAATTACAAAAAAGGAACCAAGTGTACAAAGAATTCCACAAATAAGGATTGAAAGCGAGATAATCGAAAGAATAGAAAACGTGAATTTGAATAATGAAGATCACAATGAACCGACAACGGAAAGGGATGTAAATAGAAATATTGAAACAAGAAATCAATTCGGAAATACAATGTTTCAAAAGAACTGCAAATCACTAATAAAGGAGGAAAACGAAAAGAAAGCGAACACCAATGAAGATTATACAAAACGAATAAACGAAACTACTGAAATCAGAAGAATAAACCAAACCAGGAAAGACAGAAGGAGTGAAGGAAAATTCAAACAAGGATATAAAACTTATGATAACGCTATCAGATACTGTAATAAATGCCGACAACAAGGTCACAATGAAAGCAAATGTTATAGAAAGAAGACAAGTCCGACTTATGAAAGAAATCGATACACAAAAAATCAACACTATCGCGCAAAGTTATGTTATGAATGCAGTGAAGTAGGGCATTTAGCAAACAGCTGCCCAAATGTGAAAGATAAATTGGGAAATCAACTCCAGAGAAATAATGGAGAACAGAGCAATCAAATGTATGTAAAGAGAAGAATGTATCAGTCAGAGATAAGGAAGTACCAACCAACGGTAACAACAAGGCAACAATATACGAATAAAGAAGAGAAAAAGAACGAACCAAACAAACAACTAGATATAAACTCATACCCAGTATTGAAAAGACAATGTATCGAACAAATTAGGATAATAAGGGAATTGATTGTAAAAGTAACTAAACAGAATGAAAAAATTATAATGTGGAAGCAAGTAGCAGAAAACAAATCAAGAGAGAGTGAAACACTAATGACAACAGTACTCAGACTAAAAGAAGAGGTAATGTTAGCAGAATTAAAAATAAACGAAATGAAGGAAGAGCAAGATAAACATGAGATATCGATTAGATGTACAGAATTGGTAGAGCTGAGGAAGATTAAAAGTAATATAGAGAATAAAATGGAGATAAACAGCGAAGTGTAGATGAAAAAGTCAAAAAAGATATGTATATAATTAAAAGTAGTATCGATGTATATGTAGAATTTGATGTATAAGTGGAAAAAATAAAAGTAGCAAAACAAAAATAGGTGTATATTTAGACTTTAATGTAAATATTACTAAGTATCAATAAATATGTAGTTTAAAAAAAAAAAAAAAAAAAAATGACGAAGCCGTTTTAACCAGAGATAGAATGTTAAAAACATATAAAAATTTGATAAGAAAAATCAATGTCGAGGACGACATTTTTGCGAAGACCGAGGAAGATACGCCTAACGATGAAGACAATGACAATCAACAATAAAACAACGACGAAAAGGAAACAACGAAAAGAAAGAAATCGGCAAGGAAAAGAAAGATGAAGACAATGACAATCAACAATAAAACAACGACGAAAAGGAAACAACGAAAAGAAAGGAAATGGCAAGGAAAAGAAAGCTGACGGATGTAACAACAATAAAAACAATAGAAACAACAAAAACGAAATCAAAAAGACGAAATATGGAAAACGCACTGTATGCCTACCGTAAATAGAAATTAATTTGAAAAATATTAAATCGACGTTACCAATGATACCAACAACTTGGAGATTAACCTTAGCTCAACAGCGAGTAACAATTAATAAGAGAGAAAGAGAAAGTATACGAATAAATATAGCAAATGAATATAACAAATATCAACGGTCAGACAATAAATCAAATATGCATAGCAAGTATTAAACGAGATGAATAACCTATCGTAATAGTGAAGCGACTATGTATGAGAGAAATGTCAAAGTATTACAATATCATTTCTGCAAACCCATAAAGGATCATCGAAATAAAACAAATAACCTAACTTCAAAACAAAATATTCCGTAGGTACCGAAACGGATGATGATATAAATGCAATAACAACATAACCAATCGTAGAAAACAACGAAACAACCAAATATACATATACATATATATATGTGTGTATATGGGTGTATATGTGTATGTATATATGTATGTGTGTATATATATCACGAACTTGAAAAAAAAAAAAAAAAAAAAAAACTCAACGACAAAAAGTGAAACAAACGAATCAACAAAAATGGAAACGATCAAACAGGAAAATGAGCTGAGAAAACAAAAGCGGTGTAATGAGGCGGTTCAGAAACCCAGAACCTCTCCCAAATTATAACGAATATAGATAAAGGGAATATGAGTGTATATAATGTGTAAAATACATGTATAAAAGTATTATAAAGCGTTATGTATAGTATATAACCCCTCCAAAAATTTTGTTAACGTTTAAAATTAGACGAGAAAGTGAATAACGAGTATAAAAATTAAGATAAATGAATCAAAACTATCAGGAAGGCGTAAACGTTCACGGAGATGTGGAAATGGCGGAGAATTTTGTTAACAAGTACAGTAAACCCAGTACAAAACAATGAGCTAACAGCCAAATGATGCTGCAAAATACGAATAATTATCATATGTCGAACACTGAAGAACAACAGAGAAGAATTATTAGAATGAGAAAACAAATTAGAACGCTGAAAACACAGAATCAGTGACAAAGAAACGAACTGCAAAGGCAAACGCAACCGGTAGAAGTAGATCAGCAAGAGGAATGGACAGATTGTCTGCCGAATCAAGTAGAAGAAACACAAGAACCAGACTCGTCTAGTAGCGTTAAAGAAAATGACTTGTGTAAAAAGATTAACTGTAGAAATGTAGAAAAAAAAAATTCAAAATCAAATATATGTAAAATTCGATATATAAAAAAAAAATACAAAAAAAATATGGTAGAAGATGAATTCAACAAAAGGCATGACGGAAATCAACGAAATTATCAAAATAACCAGGAAACAACCACAAATAAAACTAGAACCAAGATTTTGATGCTGATTATGTACGAAGTTACTAAAAGAACCGTTCAAAGAGAGGTCCTGACTATGGAGGTACTAAAATAGAATCCCTTAAAGAAACTCAAGAAGACCGAGCAACCACCAAAGAAATATTATCCATGAGAATAAAAGGCCAAAACGAACCGTGCAAGTGAAAAGGGACAATCAAAGACACAAATGACCATATTGACAAATGTAATTATAAAAGAAAACCATGTGATAGATGTCAAAAACCAGTAACAAAAGGTGAGAAAAGGGTCTGTGAAGAATGGAGAATAAAATGTGAACACTTAAACATGACCGAAATGTGGAAACAAATACAACAAAAACATGTGCATATAGAGTAGGAAAAGGCCGGTGGCAAATTCAGATGATCATGTCCAAGTCAATGTGTGTAATAGAAGACGTAGATCTAAAATAGCATTTGGAAAGACGCAGCCGAAAGAGAACAGAATGCCCAACGGGATGTAAAACAAAAACTTTGAAAGAAGAACTGTTACAATAGCCACCGAAGCTCCCAAAACGATGAAGCAGGAAACCATGTGGAATTATGTGAAAGACAATGTGTTGTTAGTAAAAGTATCGGTGAGAAAGACGGGAGCCGGGGGATATCAGATTGAGTACGCCGAGAATGTAAATTGATTATAAATACATATATGTATATACCGTAAAAGTATGACCCATAAATATTATAAAATCTGTACTGCGTAAAACTAAAACGATGAACACCGCAAAAGAAAAATAAACTGATTGTAGAAAATGAATACCGAAAAAATGATAATTGATGTGCGAGTCGATATTCCGACGGTAATGGTGATGAAACTAATGAACAACGAGGTAAATAGAGCAATTTTGATTAAAAACGATGCCACCGAAAAAATAAATCGAATAAAATCCGAGATGGGAAGACATAAAGTGATGATGAAACAGTTGATAGAACGAACCAAGAACATATACAACCATCAAACAATTAAACTTCACGATAGAGCGAATTGCAAAAAATATACGAGAAAGACATGGCGAAAATGAAGGAAATGATAGAAAGTAAAACGGAAAGCGATGTCGGAGCAGCAGAGAAAAGGTACATTTTGCAACAAACGTCAACAGTACAAAAAAGTGGAAACGGAAAACTATAAATGGCAAGCCAAGTGGTGAGAAAACAAAACCAAAGAAAAGAACGAACAAGTAAACCAGTTGAACAAAATAAAAGAGTTCAATAAAGCTCAAGAAATGAAATTAAAGTATAATAAAGTAGTGTCAGAATTGCAAAACCAAAACAACGGGCAGTTAGAAAACGAAGTATATGAGTAAAGCGAAAGATTGATCAAAAAGATAGACGAATTAGGAACGATGAGAATCGAATATCTTGGACAAGTAGTGAAAACTGCATACTACGAATACCGAGAGAAACAAGCAAATAAGAAGAGAGAAAAACTCGAAGCCCAAGTGGAGTAAGTGTGAAACGTACAAATAAGAGTGAGAGAAGAACTAGTAAACATAAAAAGAGAGCAAATCGCACAAATAACTCAATGATCCAAAGTAATGGGACAAAGCGAAAGAGCCATAGAAGGGCTGAGAAACAAGCAAGAACTTGGAAGAGAAAATACCAGGAAACCGCAAGAGAGCTGAAGGAATTGCCGCAAAAGTGGACACCTCTGGATGTTTGGAAAATGTGGGAACAAGACCAGATGAAGATTATCAACGAGATGCAAAAGCAATTAAAGATAACTGAATAGAGAGAAGAGGATTCAAAATCGATCTTAGCAATTCGAGAAAACGAGATAACAGTGGCGCAAAGAACATCTAGAAAACTATCAAGATTAAAGGAACAAAATCAACTGTGAGTGGAAATAGAGCAGTCGCGCTCAGAACATGATGAACGAGATTTGGTAGGATATAAGGACATGTGTGAGAAAAGAGACAAATTGAGAAAGTGAGAAAAAGGTAAAATGCACAATGGGAAATAAGAAGGAGCTAGAAAAAGGAAGTAGAGGAGCTCATAGAAGAAGTAAACTAACTATCTTATATGTTGGATGGAGAAATAGCTACCATAAGAATTGCGAGAAAAATGAAAACGAAAAATATATATATAATCAGAAAATATATAAAAACCAGAAAAATGTATAAAAACTCATAAGAAGATAAAATTCATAAAAACCAGAAAATCAAAACGATAATAAAAATAACAAAAATCATGAATAGTCAGATTGAACTAACAACCATAGAAGTAGAGTCCGGCGAGATTTTTATCAACAAAAGTGTAAATATCAAACTCATCAAAATTGAAGTGGAGAACGAATTTTCAATACCTATGGAATGTAAAATCGAGGAATCAGCGGAAACAAAAAAATAACGAACAAGAAGAGATAATGGAAAAGATGAGAATATCAATGGAACACCAACCCCGGGAAATAGACAGTATTACGAAACAGTGGTTCAGTCTAGAAAATTGATTAAAACGTTAAAAGAGGAATGTCTCATTCTGAATAAACGAAAAAAAAAATGTAGAAGAGGAAAACGAGTGGCTAAGACAACAAATAGAAGTGAGTAAAGGATTGGAAGAAAAAGTGGACGAATTAAAAAAAAACGACGAATTAGTAGCTAAATGGGCAAGATATGTACTGGAAGAACAGAAACTAATCGAATTCAAAGAAAGTATCAGAGAATGAAAAACAAAATTGAACCGAGCTTATCAAGGACTCGAAAAATATGCAATAAGGCAAAATAACAAGATGCAAAAATTAAAAGAATCAAACACGAGTGTTAACCAAGAATAATAGAGAGTTGAGAATAATATTGGAAGAAAAGGTAAAGTATATTACCAGGATACTGGAAATGACAAATCGATTAATGAGAGCGGAGTTGATGCTGATGAATAACCCAACTTCAAATAATCGAGACGAGACCAATCCAGAGTAAAATAATGCGAAAACAAAAAGTGTGTACAAGTGTATATAAACAAAAGATGAAAACTCTGTAAATAGAAAAATGAACTTACACCCACCAATCTGTGCATTCTTAATCGTAATCTTCATCAACAAATCAAACCCAACCCCTCAGAAAAACCAAGAAGCCCTCTACTCAATTAAAACAATCAAATCAGAGCTCACCCGAATGCAAAATTATCTTCTCCGAAAACCCTCATGTAAAAATCTCAATCTACATCTGTTACAGAAAATCAATCAACTCTCACAACTCGAAAACACCCTCTCACAAATATCAATACCGTCATCTCACCCAACTCCTGAAAATCCGAAACCAAATAAATTCGAACCTTTAGAAAATCCAAGAAGCCCTCTACTCAATCCAAACAAGCAAGTCAGAAGTCATCACAACCAAAGAATATCTTCTCCGAAAATCCTTATGCAAAAACCCCAATCCACACCTATCAGAAAATGAACCAACTCTATCTTCTCGAAAACGCCCTCTCGCAAATATCAATACCGCCATCTCACTCAACCCTGAAAATCCGAAACCAAATAAATTCGAAATTACCATACTCTGTTTGGGAATCGTCTAAATTGTTGTCCTCATCCTTGCAATAATCTGCAAAATCATCCAGACCGCGAAATCCTATCGAAATCTCAAATTAATCGACATCGGAGAAGAAGAGAACAAAACAATCAAACTATTCGTTTCGAAAACACCCATCAACCCGAATCCGCAATACCAAAATAACTCAATAATAATCGATCAATTCCAATCGCAGTAATCTCACCCAGATCGTGAAATCCTATCTAAAATCTCAAATCAATCAACACCCGAGAAGAAGAAAATCAAAACAATCGATCAACTGAAACTCATCAAACCTATCAACCCAAGCCCTCAAAACTAAAACAACTCAATATCAATCGATCAACTCAGACTCATCAAATCTCAACCTAAACCAATCAACCAAGACATCGTCCCAGACCCAAGTCACAGACACTAATCACAACGCGATTCTACTGATTCTAACGAACTTCATCTTGTGTGTGTAAATAAAAACTCACTAACAGTATTGATTTATGTATAAACATCCCATCACCTTAAGTGATGTCTGCTTATAACTTGTAAATTGACATTTCATCTGTATAACCTTTTTCTTGTATTGTATAAAAGTATTGTTAATGGAATGAGAATGTGTTGATGAGAAATTGCGGGGCGCAATTTAAACGGCCCCGGGAGTGGTTTGTTGGGCTCAGAGCCAAAATTAAAACAAAATTACAAAAACCAATTTAAACAAAAATGTGAAAATTGTATAAGTTAAAACAAAATAATTAATGTCGTTTGGAAATTGTCAATATGGCTGCTGTAACATGAGCACTCACCGCAAGAAGAAACCAAAAATAAAATAAAACATATTAATTAAAACAAATTAAAAATATAACAAAAATTAAATAAAACAAATAATTAATTAAAATTCGGAAAAATGCCTACAGATGCAAAAAGAAACATATGAAAAATAAAATAAACTGCCAAAACCTTGCAAAATAAGGTTTAGAAAAAACACAGGCAGAAGAGGCGACCAGAAAACAAAATATTGGGGTTTAAAAATAATATTTTAAGAAAACAATAATAAAAATAAAATCCAACAATAAAATATTAATATATCAAAAAATAAAGAAAAATATATAAAAAATTACAAAAATATTTTGAAATTAATAAAATAATTAAAAAACCCTAAAAATGGCGAAAAATCGCCCATTGGTCGCACACAGGCACAAAAATACTATATATACGGCAGTCATTTTCATAATTTCTAACCGAATTTTAACAGACTGTCTTAGACATTTTTTCAGTCAGGTGACTACTAGAAAAATTTTTAGACATTTTTAGACTAGCAGTGAATCATTCTTAGACCAAATTTTGTATGCCAATTTATGCCAATTTTTCAAATCTGGTTGCATGATTGTGGATCGTAAGTACTGTTATTTTTGTATAAATATATATTTCGAAGTCTTGTTACTTTGATTTTGTTCTGGATGGTCGTGGAATCTTTTGGTGCCACTGACAAGTCCCCCTAAAATCTTATTTATAATAAGTATTGTAATAGATGGTCCATGGGACGGATCTCGGGCCGGCTAGTGGGTGAAAACCCTTAGTTGAGCTCGCGGGTCATACCTCGTGGACCCCTCGGCAGTCCGCAGTCGGTTCTGGTGATAATGCACAGGACCGCTACGCAGGGCGCCGTTGTATACTCGGGGCGGCTTCTGAAATATGTGGCCGGAACGAGTCGGAATAAAATTCGGGAAGTGCGACTTTAGTTAAGCGGGAATAAAGTTTTGTAGGGAAAATTTAAAACTTTGTCAGAAAATAAATCAGAAAATCAAATAGGAAAGGATAGGATAGGTTAGGAATGTAAATTTGAAAGTAGTTTTCCAAAAGTTGAATGATCTAATCTAACAGAAGAGAGTAGCGTTTATTGAAGTGATCGCAGAGGGTTGTAATTACTTAAAATCATGGGAAACGCACCGGGAATTAAGGAATTGTTGATCAAAATTTTAATATAGAGAAAGATAAATGTAAATTAGGAAAAATGTAGTCGATTCCATGATTAAACAAATGAAATAGGAAATTTACCGAAAATAAGGGAGGAACGCTGCCCAAATTTTTGAAGGATACATTTATAAATAACGCGTAAAGATGACAAATAAGTACGGAAATTGTAGGAATAGACGAGTAAGGACCAGGATATAGAAAGAGAAAGACGTAAGACCTTCCATCGGCAGTCCAGAACCCGAAAGTGAAAATATCATGGGGAGTAGTTCTAGAAATGGAGCTCACCTGCTCATGAATTTTCAACCTCTATGTACAGTACCAACATGGCACTCACCATGGGTATATAGATGGGACAGAATAATAATCTTGCTGGCGTTTAGGAGTTAGATGCACAAAAAACCCTAGAAAAAATAAATAAAAACCAACCCTATTCGCCAACAATAGCAGTAGGCAGAGCGCGACGCTCTTTTCACCATTTGAGATAATTTAAAGATGAAGTGTTAATTTACACTCAAACTTGAAGCAAGCTGATATATCTTAAGGAGAATTTTTGCAAAATGCTAGACATAACTCAGATAAAGCTGCAGATAATATGAGAGCTATGGACACAACAAAGAGAGGTGCCCGGTTTATGAGGTGGGGAGGGGCTATTAGTGTGCAAGGAACCGCATAACAGACACAAAGATGCTATGCAGTACAAAGGTCTATTTAAAATCTACAGGTTTTTATCTTCGATAAAGTCGAACTTCATTCCCAAGGCGAAATGAAATAAAAAAAGAATTCAGTGGCTGAAGAAGTGGAGAAAATTTTAAGAAGGGAAGAGTTAAGATATTTAAATTATCTTGTGTTAAAATAATTGTAAATTTGGCACTTTTATGAAATAAATCTAGATGGAATTTATTTCGCTTAAAAATGAGTTAGATCTAACTATAACAGTACCATTTTTATCAATGAAATAGCATTTTAAATGAAAATTAATTGTTGTCCCTTGATCTTAAAAAATCACTCAAAAAAATTTCAAATATTTTACTATAAAATCATATAAAATACTTAATAAGTTTCATTTCATTTTTCCCTAAACAATTTAAAAAATTGACTGAAAACCTAAAGGTTTAATAAAGTTCAAATAAATTTTAATTAAATCTCAACACTGTCTATGAGGAATGAAACTAAATGATCTTAATTTACTGTAAAATAGATTGATCGTCATCCAATGAACCTCTGAAAGGGTTTTATATATTTTCAACGAAAATACAATGTTTACTAATGGTGGGTTACTGGGTACCGTTGTTTTTTTTAAGTCTTCCTATGGTTACCCCGGTAACGCCATATAAATACTTTCTAGCTACCACTCGGCACCCGTCGCTAGGCAACGTTGGGAATGTGTTCGAGTGGGTGGATTGTCCGCAAAAAGTGAGCGTTATTACTAATGCTGTAATTGCTCGGACAATCCTTGGGTTCAACGAGCTGTCGTTAGAAGACCTGTGCTCGCTTTAGATCGTCTGGTCCCCTTTATGTCGAATTTTCATCGTTGGAGTTTATCGGAAGGGAGTCGACAAGGTGGTTTTGGAAATGACAGCTGTTATATTGTACTGGAGTAACCTTTGCGTGTTGGTTACGGTGACATAGGCAATTATCTAACCGTTAAAGGTACCATTTCAATATACTAGGACTATAGAAATGCATTCTTCCGCAATGTAGGTGGCAACCCACTTGAGCGATCCTGATTTTTCTAAATAATCATGGTTAAATGGGATTGCTCACAAATTTTAATAATTATCAGGAAACTGAAAAAAAAACATAATATCAGAAAGTCATTTAATTGTTAACAGGACTAAAATTCCTAATACTGTCCGATTTTTTCTTCTTATCAGTTCCATTCTCTATAAACCTCTTTACTCTCATGGTGCGGCTGATGAATATGTCGGTGGTTAACAAGTTCCTATTTCGTGGATTGCCTTTAATTCCTTTCGCACAACGATAGATATTCAATAGTAAATTTCTACGAGGTATTAACAACAAAAAAAATACTAACGGATCCACCTGTCCCAAATTAATATTTCACTTTTAAATACTTGTTAAGGAATTAAATCTGTATTAAATTAATCATACAAGTAAATGACATTAATTATTAAATTTGGTCGCTTAGGAATGATGCTTAGCGAAAATTAAATTTTAAAATAATTATAATTTGAATATGAAATAACGTAAGTGAAATATTACTTTCAATTTTAGAGGTATTCCAGTGTACGAAATCCATTGACTAAAACGTTAACCTCCTACAGCCCAAGGGATATGGTCATACCTAAACGCCAATGTGATTGCATTAACCTATACTGATTTCCTGAGGAAGCCAAATTTAGTTGAGTGTATTCTTACTAATATAATTGTATATCAAACCAAAAAATCTTGGGGATCTAATTTACACCTCCTAGAGGTCGAAAATAAAAAGGTAAGATCCATTAGTTAGGGTTATAAAATTTGATATCTCATGGGAAATTCATTATTGCAAGTTCAGAATCTTAGAAGCTAAGTGGAGCTTTTATATAGTTATATGTTTATCGGGGTCTATTATTTGTAAATCTAAGCCTTAAAAGTTAAGAATAAAATTTTATACCGTTAAATATTTATTAAGAATTATTATTGACCCATCTAAAATCTAAAAAAAAATTAAAATAAAAGGAATCTAATTCGAAATGTACTAGAGTTTATTCGGGACGAATCTAAAATTTCTATATCATTTGAAATTTATTGGGGTTTTAAGCAACAATGGAATTGGTATCGACAGGAATTTATTAAGATGTAAGAAAAATGAAATTTACAACATTGGGAATTCATTAGGATCTTAGTAAAAATGCAATTTAGATCATTTAGTAATTTATTAAGATTTTAGCAAAATACAATGTAAATCATTTAGTAATTTATTAAAATTTAAGTAAAATATAATTTGAATCATTTAGTAATCTATTAATATTTAAGCAAAATGCAATTTAAATTTACCCCAAGTTGGTGGGTCTGGCCCCCGTATTACTTCCTCTCCCGACCCCTTGATCGTGGTGTCCTGATTGCTAAGTCCTTGTGGTTGATGCATGTATCAAATAGTTGGAATTAATGATCGATCGAGTATTACCGGTGCTTCTTATAGAATCCGCTGAAGATGTGTGTTCACTGTAGAAGATTTTCGTTAATCGCTTGGGTCAATTCATATTCGTGTGTAATGCTAAATGTGTGCCGTATGTGTCTTTCGCCTTCCATATTTCAGATAGGCGTGTAATAACAGATTTTACGATCGATTGATTGTAGGTATGGCTGTTAGGGTAAGTGTGCATGTTGATTATTCTATAGCCGTATCATTTATTCCCTTTTGATTTAGTTTATTAGTTCTGGTGGTTGAATATCCGAAAGCAGTTCAATTGACTCATGACAGGTAATATATAATCATATCTTTTAAGTTATTAAATTCTTGTTTCTTAAGGAATTATTGTAGGATCACTGGGTCGGAATGGGATTCCCTAATATAATCGCGATGGTGTATTTGATGGTTAATTTGACGAATTACTGACAAATCTTTTACTAGATTTAGCCGATGGGAATCATTGTCGATCCATTTATTTAGATAAATTCCGACTTATTCTTGGGTTCGAGAAATAAATGTAGATGGAACAGTTAGTTTTTAATAATAAGTGGTTGATCTTAATGTTCCTTTAGACAATTTTTTAATGTGATAGGTTACCTCGGGGAGTTTATAAATGATTCATTGATTAGCCTATTGAAATTTTATGGATTTGAAGGAAACTATCGTGTCGCCGTGTAATCTGAAATGAATTATATTACTTTAGTGTTTTGTTATTTTTCTTTTTGGATTTAATGTGATTAGTATTTTATCGTTGGTCATGGTATGTTTATTAATTTGTTATTATTTTAACTCGGATTCGTTGGTAATTATTAAGCAAAAACTTTCGTAGAATAAAGCTCGAATATTATTCCGATTAACTGATTTATCCCTCTAAATAATTAAATGTTAGGAATCAATCATACTCAGTTAAGTCTTTTAGGGGGCGTTATGAATCTAATTTTATTCCTGCTCGGGTAAAAATATCTGACCTTTGGTATGATCGTAGAGAGTTATAGCGATTTATTATAATTCCCCTTCGTTTAATAGAAGTTTTGGTTACTCTTTTTATGACATTAACCATGTATATATCTATAAAGGTCGATAACCCCGATTTTATTAACTTTGGTGTGAAACTTGTCTCCGAATTTATAGCTATTAATTGTTCGATTTTAATTCCAATCTGTATTTTAAATTTTTTTAACAACGATTTCAATTTTATTACCCCGGTACCCTTCCTTAGATTGACCTTAGGCGCATTATGTTCATGTTATAGTTAATGAGTGACCACTGGACTACTCGTGTGATGATTTTGAGCCGTGTGTTAATATAATTTAGGTCGAATTTAAAGAAACTGAGGGACGAGGAAGTAGCCAAAAGACTGCTTCTTTATCTCTCATTTCTTCTATACGGGGTAATATTGACGTTCCGATCCCTGCGTTCCGCACGCCGGGTCTTCACGGGCACAGATCATTGGCGATATTCCACTCACTTACACGAATCTGAATAATATGCCTGATTTTACTGTCTTGTGATGTGTATTTGGCTGTGGGCCGGAAAAATTTCGACATGAAATAAAATAATTATAGCAAGAATGATTTTAATATTATAAATAATTTATTAATATAAACAAAACAACATAGGAATTACTTGATCCAACGACCATTTATAAAACAAAAATACTACTCTCCCCACGCCGACATCCAAGCAGAGCTCCATCGAGATGCGAGGACACGACGTGGAAAGAGAGTTCCAAAATAAAACTCACCCTAAAATAGATTTTTAAACAAAAGGTTCAAGTTGAAAAACTGATTAATGATTTTAAAAAAACGATTAAAGATTATGTGAAAATGCATCGGTATATATACCTATTTTTTGGCCCTAACCTTGCGTGTTCTTTTTGATTTAGTAAAACAAAATTTGACTTTGGAATTTTCTAGTGTATTCTAATCTTAATTTTTATTATTCTTTAATTTCATTTGATAATTTTTTATTTGAAATTTTTATTGAATTATTTCTAATTCAAATTCTTTGATTTTAATTTTCATTTTCATGAAATTTTCATTTTTTGTTAAATTATTAAATTTCGGTCGAATTTGTTAGGTTTTCGTGTTATGTTTATATTTATATCGTGCGGGTCTTGCTGCTTTTTTGTTATTATTTTAATTTTTTTTTATGTTTATTATTTTATATGTAATTGTTTTTTCTCTCATATTTTGATAGAGTTAATTGGTGTTTTCATAGGTTTTGAATTTAAAGCTGCATGTTATATTTGCATGTGTGTTACCGATTCATTTAAACATTCACAAGGCCGTTTGTGTTCTGGCCCAACACTAAAATAAATTTCAATGTTTTAAATATGTCATAAAATTATAATTAAAATAACATTAAACTAGACAAAATCTAGCATTTAATTGGTAAATAATTTTCCTAAAATATAAGTTTCATAGATATTTTGTTCCTAAAATTAACTTTTATTAAAAATAATCCTAAAACTAAGTCGAATCTATTAGATTATCAAGAAATTAATTGTTTCTAAAATTATTGATTTACCCTCAGTTTTTCAATAATTTTCATTAAAAACATAATAAAACTCAAAATTTCCTCTATCCATTAAAAATCAACAGAAAACTCAAATATTCTCAAAATTGAATAAAATTTACTAAAGTAAATAAAGCTTTTAGATGAAGAAGTAATATTGGTGTGAGAGTACATTAAGTGTGGAAAAGTCATTGAAATTACTGACAAATGGAACAGCTAAAGATATCCACTAAATAGATGAAATATAAACTGAAAAATTGATACATTGATGATACACTTACATAGGCAATATACTTGGAATGAAGAAATTGGAATGAAAACATTCATTAAAGATGGTAAATATTAATTGAATAGGGGAAAATATGATTTGAAGATAGCAATAATTAATTGAATTGAAGAAAATGTGAATTGAAGATGTTAAATATTCATTGAATCGAGAATTGATAATTGATTATAACAAATTAGACGGTAAACTTACTCAATGACAATACAATTTTATTATTGTATTAAAAAATTTTATTAATACAATACAAATTTACAAATTATTTCATAATTTCAATGAATATCTTAAATTTGAAAATAAAAATTTTGTTTTAAGAATGTGTCATCTCAAATTCTCCATATTTAAGGAATTTTCCGACATTTCTTTGTATTGTCTTTCCCGATTTATCCTGTAATTGATATCCTTTGTCATGAAGTTTCTGCACAACTCGATACGGGCATTCAATTCTGTCTTTGTCTTCGCCATGGATTCAACATTGATCAGTGCATCTTACCCAATGTCAAATGACCTTTGTATTTCTTTTTCCTGAATTTTTCAGGCGATGAGTCACATATACTAATGTATATTTTCTCAAAAGGTTCACTGGCAGATAATTTTATTGTTTCTTCTTTCGAACCTTTTGATACCATTTTTACTATCCGACAAGCTCACATTGTTTAATTTTCTCACTGATCTTCTCCTTCATATTCTTTATGTCATAATTTCTTCCGATATATGTCATTACTTTTTCTCTTTTCGCATGCGACAATAAATTACGTATCATTTTTATCATTTCCTCGCTTTTATCTTTACTACAAACTTCCAAGTGACACCACGAGTTACTTCATCTTTTATTTTTATAATTTCTTCATTCTGATATTGCTACTTAGTTACTTTATTGCCGCTTACCACATTTATCTTTCTAAATTTTTTTTATATTCTTTGGAATCTTCTTATGACATCATGTCCTACATACTTTTCTATGTAACGAATCGGTGTTAGAGGATTTTTACCTATTCCATATTCCATCTTGATGTCATAACTACTAAGAAGGTTTATCAAAGTCTGAAATTTAAAAGTTATCAGTTTTTTTTGTTTTTAGCATAAATGTGAAAGCTTTGTGATCCGTCCTTAATGTAAATCTTCTTCCAAATAGATATGGTTTGAACTGTTGACAGAAATAGTAGATTGCTAATAATTTTTTCTTCATTATGCAATATCCATTTTCATAGTTAGTCATTGCGTGCGAACCAACTTTCTCCTTTCCTTCGTCATTTACTTAAGATAGAACTGCACTTATCCTGTCAAAACTAACATATGTATCCAGGATGAATTGCTTTCTAAAATCTGGACACTTCAGTACTGGTGATGATATACACGCGCTTTTCATATCCTTAGATACACTTTCACATCTTTCTGTCAATAACAGTTTTTTCTTCTTGTTTTGAAACAAAGTTCCTCCAGCGCTCTTGATTTATCTGCATATCCTTAACCTTCTGTAATAATTATATATTGCTAAAAAGCTCCTTAAGTGTTTTACACATTTGTGTCTGTTGAATAACTTTTAAGGATTAGCCTGAACGCCATTTCTGTTAATGATATGCCTTAGAAATCTAACCTTTTTTTCCAAAATGTGACGTTTCTCCGTGTTGATCCTCAAACCTGCACTATTTATCATTTTCAAAACTTCATCTAGAAGATCAAAATATCATCGAAGTACACCGCTGTGCAATTCAAAAATTTTATATTTTTAACATAAGTTCCTGAAATGTTCCTGGTGCTAGTGCGATACTAAAAAGCATTTTATTGAAACAAAACTGTTCTATCTTTGTTGAAACCGCTGTCTTCAGTGTTGATTCTTTTTCTAGCTCTACTTGGTATTATGTGTTATTCAGGTCAATTGAGCCGAAGTGCTTTGCTCCATTCAACTTGTCTAACATTTCTTCTATTCTTGGAATTGGAAATGCTTGTCTCACCATTACTAGATTTAGTTGTCTTAAATCTAAACACAGTCTAATATCTTGCTTCTCTTTCTTTCATACGCAAATTAATGGAATATTCCGTGGTGAGTTACACATATTGATGATATGGTTTCGCCATAAATTATTAATTGCCTCGTTTACCTTATCTTCCAGATTAACTCGCTGTCTTCGAGGTTTAATATTTCAAGGCTTTCCTAAAGTTTCGATTTTGTGTCTCAGTAGCTTTCTGAATCCAATATCTCACCTATTTATTTCTTCATGTAATTTAATTTTAAGTAAATTTTAATTTCAGACATTATTTCATAATTTCAATGAATATTTTAAATTAGAAAATAAAGATTTTATCTTAAGAACGTGTCATTATAGATTCAAAAGAATCTCATAATAAGCATGTAATCGATATTAACTATAATTTAGTTTTCGCCTCGGCACAATCCCAACTATAGAATCAATAGCATATTATTAACCTCAAAAACTCATATTCCTATTAGCCAAATACATTCATGAAACATAAAATCATATTGTCTAAAAACAAAATTATAAAAATATCAACTAAAACATCTATAGAGTTTGGCAAAAGTTCTCGAGAGTTCTGCTAAGATTTGTAAAAATTACAAAATTAAATTTCTTAATTTCTATTGGCAATTAGATTAAAATCTGAAATTAGCATTAGCATTAAAACTGTTCATTTCGATAGCGATATATATGCATACTTTTGGTGTGCCTGTTGAAACATTAAAACAAAGTCGCAAATTATAATTTTTGCTTGAGCTTTATCAAATTCCTCATTCTGTATGATCATTTTTTGGCTGTTATTTTTGGTCTACTTTTGTCTGATTTTATTCATATCCTATTTTCCTGATATCTCTCATTATTATGAAATATCTGACTATATTTCATCAATTTAACCATAATTTCTGAGAATTTATTTTTATTTTGTTTTATAATTTTTATTTATTTTAATTTGAAATTTTATTTTAAAATTTAATTTATTTCCCCCGTCTTTTTAGCTAGTGTTGGGCAAAATCTAAGATTTTAAATAATTGTTTATATGGCACGACATCCGATAAAATTAGGGCCCGCAAAATGTATTAAATATAACTTACTTAGTATTAAATAATATAAAAAGTAAAAAAAGAGTAGAAAAATACAAAAAATATGTAAAAAATAAATATAAACATTTACAGAGAATAGAAAAACACTAAATTTTAGCAAAATTAACGTATTTCATCAAATTGACTCCAAATTCATTGAAACCGCTTATATTCTATAAAATAACTATGAGAATTAAGCTTAAAATGTAATTAGAAAATTTAATAAAAAAGAATCATGAAAATCTGAAAACTAGAGGGGAAAGTGATGAAATATGGAAACACGCATAGGCGTTTTGTTTTACCGCATCAAAACACATGCGTGTAAAACCCCCTATATAAGTCGATGCCAGATCGACATAATTTAATTTACTTTTCTGAAAAGAATCTAAAAAGTCTGAAAAATATTTTTTCGAAAATTTGGATAACTCTAAGAGTAAGGAGTTTTGTTTATTTTTATTTTATTCTTATTTTAATTCGTGTTAAAATTTTATGAAACAAGTGTTTACAGGATATTTAGGATACAATTTTTGAATTAATGAACTTTTATGCCATGCGTATGCAGACTTTTGATAGTCGAATGTTAAAAAGTTTTTATAATATGTTTATAATCAAATTGTTTTGGTCAAATGTTTTTATATATACTTAAATTCAAAATATTCCCTCGTATCGACAAAGTTCCATGAAAACTTCGTTTCCATGGTTCTTGACCAACACGGGATGCCTCATAATTTTCGGGTTATTATTATTGAAAGTCGGTTCCCTCTGACTCCTCGTGTCCTTTTCAAATCAAATAAGCAAACCCAACACAGAATAATTTTATTTGCACTTTATCACAGTTACAACTCAATCCAATTTATTTCAATGTTTTGTAATCACAATTTCACTAATTTATTTGCACCTTTTAACCACCGTATAAATTTAATTATCTTAGGGTAGTTTATCCAATGGAGAACCACCGTTTCTGATAGATAACTTTGACTTTACTTGGGTTTAGATTCCTCTACTGACCTAGTTACACTACTCGTTTACGTCGATCCACTGGCCCTTTCGTGTTTTTCCCTTTTCCTTTTATACTTCTACTCAGACTGTTTTCCGACGATTGTCAACAACATTTGCTGTATTATTAAATTATTAACAATAATTACTTTCCACAGACCACCTTAGCCGACATTTGTCAACAATGATTGCTCCATTACTAAATTACAAATTACGAAATAATTACCTCTCCATAGATCAGTGGCGTCCATTTAACCTTGTTAAGGCCAATTTACCTTTGTTATATTATTCCGTCAACATGCCGGGTTTTCCTCACCTCTCGGGTTTTCCTCATCTCTCGGGTTTTCCTCATCTCTCGGATTTCTCACATCTCTCGGGTTTCCCATTGTCTCGGGCTTCCCATTGACTCGGGCTTCTCATTAGTAATTAATTTTTTTAATTAATTTCTTTTTTTGTCTTATATTATTTTCTAGGGACCCCTCACTAAATTTTTATTATTATTTCTAGACTCGTCTCTCAATTTGGCGGTCAACCATACCAATCTTCCCAGATCAATACTACTTTCGAATTTTTATAAATTTTTTAATTAATATTGCACTTTTATCATTTTGGTGTTTTATTGATTTTACTGTGCTTTTCCGTGATACCCCAACATAATTAATTTTTCCGTATTCTCACGCAATCATAATAATCTATTAGTTTTGTAATTACCGAGAAAAAGAACTGAATTTACTTATTATTTATATTATAAATATTATTACTGTTGATTGTTATCCATAATTATTAACCATACTATATCAAGAGTGATAATCACATGTATGCAAGTTATAAAAATAATTGTTTACCGAACTAGTTATTAAACTAGTACTTCGGTGTGGAGGTACCCGTAGTAAATGACAGTTTGCCGGGTCAGTTCTTTACTCCAAGAACCTCAACGTCAAACCCTCAGTAGAGAGCGAATAATCATGAGGAAGATTTAAATATCATACAAAATGAAATAAAAATACATGAACTACAGATAGCAAGGATTGAAAATATTGAAGGAAGAGAAAATTTGAATAATAAACGTATCTATAGAGAATTTATGAAGTGGTTATAATAAATAAAAATAAAACTAATAAACAAAAGGGAAGAAAGTAAATCAAATTATTCTCAAGAAAGAAAAGTCAAATGTTAGGATTGTTGAAATATCATCACGAAATTATTATTTCATTTAAAAATTATGTATGAAAAAATTGTTTTTATTATTTTTACATCATAATAAATATAGCGATTCAGGCTCATGATAACGTAATTAGGTACTTTGAATTTCAGAAGGAATTATCACGGAAAACCTATGGTAGAATAATATTGAAGTATCGGCTCTAATTGAAATATGAAGAAACTAAACATTGAATCTCGATTAATTTTATGATTTCCTATATAATTTTACATGAAAATTCTAATTTTGATACATCATTTAGCCTAATAATAATAATTTTATAATTTTACTATTACTATCATTGTTATCTTTCCATTACAGGTGCTTAGGTCATCACGACCATTATGAACTCTTACCGTTTTTCACTAGCAAAAATATTCTTGAACAGGAGCGCTTTTGTGTGATACAGGAAGCTTGTATGAGAGAAATTACTTTTTCAGAACTGATTCTCTACGAGGACTCCAATTAGACGAAGTAAGGAATCTTTAATGAACAGGCCTATAAATGCACTTATGAATGTATATATGCCTATGAATGTGCTTATAGTAGTGGGATGTGCCACCGCTAGATCGTGTCATCGCTAGATCAACCCCCCGGGGGGGGTAAAAAAATTTTTTTTTCTAAGTCTAAAACTACAAAAAAATTTTAAGACAAAGGCAATAAATCATTCAAGGTCATTGAAACAAAGACCATGATTCATTCAAGGTCATTTATATTTTCTCAAGGTCATCTAAAATTTCTCAAGGTCATTTAAATTTCTCAAGGTCATTCAAACAAAGACCATGACTCATCGAAAATTTTTCAAGGTCATTCAGACAAAGACCATGGCTCATTGAAAACTTTCTCAAGGTCATTTAAATTTCTTAAGGTCATTCAAACAAAGACCATGACTCATCGAAAACTTTCTCAAGGTCATTCAAAATTTCCCAAGGTCATTTAAAAATTTTCAAGGTCATTCAAACAAAGACCATGACTCATCAAAAATTTTCTCAAGGCCACTTAAAATTTCTCAAGGTCATCCAAAATTTCTCAAGGTCATATTATTTTAAAAAAAATTTAAATTTAAAATTACTACTTATAAAAAAAAAGTAGTGTTTTAATTATTAATATTTTTTAATTTTTTATTCTATTACTTTTTTTTTACAAGTAACGTTTTAACTATCACTTATTTTATTATTATTATTAATATATAATAAAAAAACCAAGACATGTACAACAAAAAGTTTTATTATAAAGAAATAATTCTACTATAGTTATATTATCGAAGAGCTTTATTCAAAGCCCATTCCACATACCTCCGATATCGGGCAGCGCATATAAGTAGTGTTTTAATTATTAATATTTTTTTATTCTATTACTCATTTTTATAAGTAATGTTTTAACTAATAATATTTTATTATTATTATTATTATTGTTACAAGTTTTTATTTATTAATATTATTATTATATTAATCTTCTAAATTAAGATAGCGGAATTCAGAATTAAATGGAATCTGACATTTTTAATAATCGATAGGCTATTGACAGAAACCTATGATTATTTATTACTACTAAAAAATAAATAAATAAATAAATCAATAAGTCAATAATAAAATTATCTAGTTGCATATTATTTCTAAATAAAATGTATTCTGGATGTGTATGGTAAATATCGAGATTTTATTCAATCCTACATTGATAATGCAGATAAAATCGAAATTTAACTATTGTGAACATGTTTTATAACCCTTTATATAAAAAGCAACTAATAATAATCAAAAACATAATAAAATAAGTAAACGTACAATTTTATTTTTTTTTCTATAATATACAAAATTCAAAATATACAAAAATATATAAAATACAAAATTCACATAATTGTTCGTCTGATAAATTGATGATCAATCAGGAGCCAGAATTTCTTTGAATATATCTTGAAATTGCTGTGTTCTTGTAATACTATGACCACTATTAATTGCATCAAGCCCTCTATAGTGTCCATAGGCAAAACTAACATTTTTATCAACCCATGCCCTCTTATCATCGTGGTTGTTTAGCGCTATTTTACTATTTTTAAAAGTAAAAAGCTGATGATTCCGGGACCCTATCCTAGTCTGAGGTACAGATATAATCTCGTTATTATTGTAACAATCTAAATATGATTGATGATTTATATTTGTACCTGCTAATTTTACTCCCTTAGCCCCATAGTCGACTTATTTCCCAATAAACTATAACATTTAGGACGCAAGAAAACCCACTCACTATACCTTCCCCCTTTACTCTCATCCTTAAACTTTCCTATAACGGATGCTAACGGAATATAAAGGATGAGAGGGGTCATAATTAGATGTATCTAAAAGGTCATCCGAAATCATCGTTTTTAATAAAGTATCTAATTTTAAATTTTTTATCTCTAAAAAGAAGCTGTCCGTATCACCGGCAATTAAATTTATATCACAATTATAAATAGTTCTATACTTTTGCAGCTCTATATACTGCAACTGATACATCCGTAGTTTGGATAGATCTAGTACTGATTGTCCGATGTAACTAGGCCTATCCAAACATATTGAATCCTTATTAAGATACGCAGCAAACAGATTCTCATCAACTTCGATGGTTTTTCTGAATGCCGGTTTTGACGAATATGTAATTAACTTTTCAAATGAATTACATAGTCGCAAATTTATTCGCTTCTTAAGGTTTTCAACGGATTTACCGTACAAGCTGTTATTATATAATTTAAATAAATCTTTATATATCTCGCTGACTGCATTTGCTCGCAAGTCAGTATTTTTATCTATATAATTTTTAAAAATAGGTTTCTGTGTAAATTTTATACATCTATGTACATTCACAACCTTAGCCCCAAGCGAAAGATAAAGCCTGAGAAACCTCCAATGAAGAACATGATTCTTCTTTGGATAATGCGTGAGCATTAGCTTCTCAACTTTTGAATTTGGTGGGCACATCTTTTCTGGTCCAATTGGAAAGTCATTTAAAAAATCATGGAAATTTTCAGGGATATCAATATCAACTTCCATAGTATATCCATATGGAAGGATTTCAATATCCGCAACATTCATACACTCATTCAATACATCATCCAAACCATCATACACCCAAACAAAATCAGCATATGGCAAAGATTGGCTAAAAGCCCAACCGTACAAATTATTTATGCCTATATACAGCAATTCGGTGTCCTCTGAAGAAGCAACATAGTGTTTGTTAACAAACGTTAACCCTCCTCGTATTCCTCCCTCGTAAAAATTGAACATTTCCATGTCCTGTAAAAGCTCTATGGGTTCATCTAATGTTATAAGCGCTGACGCCCATGACATTCCAGGAATACCATAGAAATTTAAAGGTTCAAGACCATTGTATGCAATGTCCTTTTCACGAAACTGTAGAAAGTAAACAGCGAGTAGGAATACATCAACTTTTAAATAATGCATCATATAGTCACGCAAATTACCACAGTTTTGTTGCATCCAAACCAATTCAGCAGTCGCATACTCATCATCTGTCACACCTTCCCATTTAGGAGGCAATTCATAAGTAGTTTCAAGAACATCAAAAGATGCGGCATAATCATAAGGAAATATACCTTTAGAATCTATAATAGAACCAGGAAAGGCAGAGGTAGTAAGAGGTAGTGTAGTAAGTGTTTTTACAGCCTTAGATAAAGAGCAATTTACAAATTGCATACTATCTATAAATCTAACAGCCAGAATTTTTATATGTACAATTAAAGATATAAATTTTTCAGTCGAGGTAGGGATAATGTCTAAATTCCAAGAAGGAAAACCGTTGAGACCATGTTTTAAAATATGATGCAGATCGTAACCTTTTATATTATGAAACACTATCGGAAGCAACTTATATATTCTACGCGCAAAATTACATTTTCGACACGCTGCACCAAGATATTTACCTGTAAAGTGACAATGGTCTTTAGCATGATTTACAATCGGTTTTTTGCAAAGATAGCAAGTTCTACATGATTTAAATTCTCGTTGTTCAGCGAAAGACATAAAACTTATTAACTTTTTCCCTTCAACATCATAATAAGGTAGGACAATTGTGACAGCAATTTCCTCTACTTTTTTAAGAAATAAAGAAATGCAGTCAGGTCCATAAAATTCAAAATATTGTTGTGTTTTTGTGTAGTTATTTATTAGTAAAAGGCCTGCTGAACTAGGCATATGAATTTGGTGATGTCTAACATCAGGTGGTAAAACCGACTCGAAATCGACATAAATTACATAGGGAGGGGTGATGGTTTTAGAATAATTTTCAAATTTTAAATTTTTGTTATCGGGTAATGTGTAAAGGGTTGTACCCGCCTGATTTTTAGCGCATAGAGCTACATGTTTATTAAAGGCATTATCCAGCCTGAAACCATTTAGGCAGTGTGGGCCCCATTTGCATCTAATTTGAACTGGACAATCAGGATTCTGATGACAATTCATTAATTTATTGAGATCACTCACCGCGGTGTAGTGATTCATATCACTTTTCTCTAATAAAAGCAAATAAATAGGTGTTCCGCCAATGACCTTTGAACGATGAATTATACTTAAATGAGGATGATGGAAGACATAACTATCAGGAACCTCGTCAATTATCACAGTTGGAGTATAAGAAAGGACGTTTATTGCTAAATTTAAACTGTCATTTTTCTTTTCAAATTTGGGTATATTTATTAATTTCATTGGACAATCCGTAATTTCGTCATATACTAAGTCGTTTAAAAACTCGGTGTATTTTGCAGGTCTAGTCCGATTTTCTAAAATTAAATCTTTTTTAAGAATTGCCAGAATACTATAAAGGAAGCATTTATCGTCAGTATTTTTAACATTTATAATAGCTTTTTTAGATGCAATAGCAGAAGGAGTCTGAATATATCGATGACCTGATAAACGACTAATTGGGGAAAATTTGGTAAGTATAAAATCTATTTCTAAAATATTGATTACTCTCCATCCACTGCCTAAATGGGTGAACTTTTCTATTTTTTCATTGAGTTTATTAACTCCTTCAGATAAAAAACTATCTGAAAATTTTTCTGCGTTGTTGGAAAAATAATTATCGCGGATTTCCCCATCTTTTTCAAACTGTATTAAAACAGTAAATTGAATTTTAACATCACCCCCCATCTTTCCAATCTCATCAAATAATTTAGAACTGATTCTCTCAGTTAACATTATTTTTATCAGTCGCGCCTCTGATGTATTAAATTTAATTGTTTTAATTGCGCCGTTTAAATTAATTTGTATTATAGGTTCTAATGAACCACCAACTTGATTATTAGTATTATTAACAATATCTACATTATTTATAATATCTACATTATTTATAATATCTACATTATTTACAATGTCTGCAATATTTATAATATCTGCATTATTTACAATATCTGCATTATTTATAATATCTGCATTAGTAATAATATCAATATCTACATTATTTATAATATCTACATTATTAATTGATTCGTCATCACTGATTTCAATGACTTCGATTTTTATAAGTTTATTTGGTATTTTAGATGGCCTATGTTCAGCAGGTCTTTTATTTTTAGTTATTTTTGTTGGGTGTATATTATTTATAATATTCATAATATTTACATTATTTTTATTACTGATACAAAACAGATCCTTTTTAATTATTTTAAATGAATCTAAATGGTCTTTGTGAATGTTATAAAAAGCTTTGTATTTCATGGACTGGGATGTTTTGCATACAGGGCAAATAAAAAACCTAATGCAATTAAATCTATGGACATAGTATTGTTTCATTTTTTCGTGACATATTTCACCATGATTCTTTGAGATCATGTAATATTTTGGGTAAAATTTACCTGATAAAATAATAATAAATTAAATAACTTGTATTAAAAAAAATATATAATTATTTTACAATATTTCCTAAAATTATCTTTCATTATTATACAATTCTATAACATAAAGACTTGTATAATATTAAATGATAATTCTTATATAGTCAAATGTATTAGACATGGCTTTGCACTTGTTTTGCATAAATATTGCAACATTCGCGAATCATTCATTATTATGCAAGTTTATAACATAAAGACCTGTTAATAATAAATGTTTCAAATTATAGGGTGAATAGCATGTCACTGCAGATTATTATTATTAGCAAATTATAGGGCGAATAGCTACATGCTTACTGTTGACTATTATTATCATATAAAATAAATATTATTATTATTATTATTATTATTATCACATAAAATATTATTATTATATAAAATAAGTATCATTTTTTCAAAATATAGCTGCATGCTCACTGCAGATTATTATTATGACATCAAATAAGTATTATTATTATTATAATATAAAATGAATACCGTTTTCAATGCTTGCTGTAGATTATTATTATTATTTTTTCTTATTATTAATAAAGAATAGATATTTATTAACCTAAAATTTAATAAAAACAACCTTTTATTATTTACACAAATCATTCCCTAGAATTAGTTAAGAATCAACTCTGCATGATTTCATAAAATCTTCATAAATTCTTCGCTATTAAATAATTTCCATAAAATCTTCAATAATCAATTTTTCACAAAATCTTATACTTTTCATAATTTTTCAAAATATTATTTAAATTCGTTAAATTTTTAAAAATATAATTAATTAATATATTTAAATAAAGTTTAAAAATAAATAAATTACTAACATAAATCTGCATCAATATTATCATCAGATGAATCGTCAACATCAATACAAGTGGGGTCATTATCCACTATATCAACCAAAATAATTATTGGGTAAGTTGCCGGAATCATATCATCATCATCATCTGAAATGTTTTTTTTATATTTTGAAAATAAATAAATATTAAACTTACCGATAGATATAACCTCATAAACATCTTCATTATTTGAAGTGGGAGTATCTTCAATAATAATTCTTTCAACATTATTATTATTACAATCTAAAAGAATATTAATAAAATCATTTAACAAAAAATTAAATTTTACCAAAAACGTCATCCAAATCCAAAAGATCCTCATTTTCGGTTACATCGAACCAGTCGAAATTTACTAAAAGATTAATGGTAATAAATAATTAATAATAAATAAAAATTACCAATGGATGAAGTTAGATGACTTCTTAAAATATTATTTTGTCCTGCCATATTAAAATTTATGAATTAATTGTGATAGATTTTGAATTTGCATATGTTTATAAAGAGAATAATATTTTCAGGATTTAGCCAATCACATTTAAGCAATACATACATATAGGTGAGAGATTTTTACGCATGCAGCCTATATTGCGTAGGTATGTTTTCTTTGTAAATCACATACAAACAAAAGTATGTATGTGTTTTTCTTTGTAATTCACATACAAACAAAAGTATGTATGTGATTTCTTTGTAAATGACATACAGTCTTGAGTGTGTATGTATGCGTTCCTTGTTACTAATCATGCACTTATTATGCAGTGTCTTTGTAAATCACGTGATGATCATGCAGTGTCTTTGTAAATCATGCACTTATCATGCACTGGCTTTGTTAACATTAATTAATTAAACACATAATAATATTAATAATAATAATAATAATAATAATAATAATAATAATAATAATAATAATAATAATAATTAAAAAAATATATATATTATTAGTTAAAACATAACAATAATAATAAAACATAACACAAACATTAATACATTTATTATACATCAAATCGCTTGGATAATAACCATGCTAAACAATGTTGACCACATGTTAAGGTCCATGGTTTTTGATACATAGTTTTATTATACACAATAGGTTTACCCATTGTTTGCAGTTTTGAAACCATTAAAGCAGGATAATAGAAACCCATAGGATCAAATACAAATATCTTGCTAGGTTTCATATATATTGCTAACCAATGTTCTCCTCCGAGATGAGACGATTGAGTATTGACGATTATGGCTTGATTATTACGTAAATATGGAATTTTATCAAGAGGAAAAACTCCTAAAAATTCATGTCCTAGAATTTCTTTTCCGATTCGATAGACCTGAACAGAACTACATCAATAATATTAATAATACATGAAAAACTTACTCCATGACAAATTATCATAAATTATCTATACATTTATACCAACACTGTTCTGTTTGCAGTTATTTGAACCTCATTTTCAAATACTCTATATATTACAACATGTACCGGTTCAGTTGTAGCTTTAGCAAACTTTATATCTAATCGTAAATTTCCATTTTGAGGTAATTGACTCTGATTTAAATCAAAATCGGGCGCCAAAACAAATGTAAAGAATGGATATTTGTTTTTAAATCATCAAGAGTTATACCACAATTAAGGTTTTTATCCAAATAACCCATATTTCTCACTATACTCTGCATGTATGTAGCACAATAATTGTCATTATCGAAATCTTGAGTATATGTTTCTCTATAATCACTATTTTTCGATAAAGTTAGCGATGTTACTCCAAAATTTTTGAAAATTGAGCTTGATGTTAAGTATGTTCCATTATATTGAGATTCACTTTGAAATGTTACCAATATAAAGTTGGGCATTCTTCTATCTCCAAATATTTGTTCCTTATAGAAAGAAGCTGACCCTTTAGCAATTGCAAATTGAACAATTTCCTTTGTTTTCAATGGATATATTGCATGTTTAGAATTAAGGCCCAGTTGATGACCGGCTAATACAGAAGGCTCAACACAAACTCTTCTCACTAATAATTTTGCATCAACTAATTGAAGAATTGGTGTTTTGGTGGCACTTGTTAGTGATAATGTCGACTCTGATCTTTAATCTAATGTGTACATTAACACCTGGGAGTAAATATTTCGGTTGATCCATAAAATCGAGTTGTAATGATGAGCACATGGTAAATAATTTCGAACCTTTAATCCACTTTTTCCTATCGTCATCACTACCATAACCCATAGGAGTTAAACATGTATTTTTAGTATCGCTATTACAATTTATAATAGTTTCTATTAGAGCTTTGTGAATATATGTACTGTTACCACCCTCAATCTTGATATTATTAAATTCGAGAACTGCATCTTTAAAAAGTGTATGAAACAAGAAATGTTTTGGTATTACATCACTAGGTTCACCCAACGGTTTTCTATCTTTATCTACAACTTTGATCTGAACAGTTAACAATGTATCGTTTAAATCTAAATATTCAGTTTGGGAACCGTTAATATAAAATTCAATATCAGTTCTACTATCCATAATAGAATTCATCGGAAATACTTCTTCAAAGGCCCCCATTTCAATTACTGCTTTGGGAGATGGTCTATCAAATAAGCACAATTCAGATTTACCACAAATCATTTTTGAAATATAGTTCCATGTCCTTTCATTCGTTTGTTTATATGTTTATGATGTCTTTTACGTTTTTGAGCCGGTGCAGGTTCTTGTTTTTGAAACATACCTGCAACACTTGGTAGAACTTTCCCTAACTCGGCTAACGCATTTGATTTCAGAGATGGTAATATTTTCTGCTCATTCATTATCACATCTTTAGCGGTTTTCATACCAAAACTACCAAGGCGTTTAAGAATAGGAAGTGCAAATCTACCGATAGTTTTCA
This sequence comes from Schmidtea mediterranea, assembly GCA_022537955.1. Lineage (NCBI taxonomy): Eukaryota > Metazoa > Platyhelminthes > Tricladida > Dugesiidae > Schmidtea > Schmidtea mediterranea. The sequence continues at coordinate 9,940,133 of CM039680.1, forward strand.
ACCATCCTGATCCATACTGTTTACCAATAAAATATGGTAATTCGCCACCACTTTGGCTACCACTATACATACTAATAATATCGTTATTGGCCATCTAATTTACGAAAATGTAATGTCAAATGAGTTTTTGTATCTTTACTAAATTCAATAAATTTACCGCTATCATCACGAATATTTATTTCTATATTGTTTATACATGATGTTGATACCGGTAAGTACATGGGATTATCGATATTTATATTGACAACTTCATCCTGGTCATGTTTATCAACCCACACAGATTTCAATAGAGGAACCAAAGAATCACCAACAATTATAGGATCGATGATGTTAGTATATATGAACATTTGCCTATGAAGTTATATTATTTTTGGTTTACGTACACCAAAAGCACTTGCCCTATATGTTTGCTTATCTAATCCCAATGTATTAGCCAAATTCTTATCAAATATAACTTCACACATGTTATTATTCAGACTGAATTTACATATTCCATCTTTAACAAATTCAATAGTTTTAATATATGTAAACAATTGAATGAAATATATTTATGTAATTCTTCAAGTGTTTCAATATATAAATCATTAGTAAATGTAAATGTATCTTCCACCTCATTATTATATGATACAGATATTTTGATGTTTTCGATTGTTACACTTTTCTCATCAAATGTTTTGAAACGTATTAGGTATTCAGTACCAGGAACAACAATGCTAAGCTTATCACTACTCATTTGCTTGGCATCCTCAATACTTTCAAACTTTATTGTAAATAGGCTAAAATCACAACTAACATTCAATCCATCTTTGAAAAACATGCCACAATTTTCATCTAAAAGCTGATTCGGAATATGACAATATCGTTCAAAATTATTGATTGAGAAAATACCACTACAGGTTTTGGGTACACGTTTCTTGTAACTTAATTTTACATTGATTATAAAATTGGAATGTATTGTACACAAATGTAAAGTCTTGCAAATCAACTTCCCAATTTCCATGTAAATAAATAGGATTTTGAAGATCAACCATAAATTTACTTGCTTGATTTTCAGGATGGATTAGCGGGCAACTATTACTCGGTAAAATTGTATAGAAACTCATTTTACTAGGTCTTTTGATGATATCCATGATGGTTTTTGATATCCATGCCATTTGACATAGTATTGTTTATCCTTACCCACCATTTTAATTTTCAATATTTTCTGAATTCTGAACACTGTAGGTTTGGAAATAACTTGTAATTCCTGCTCATAGAATTTACCTTGTATTACATTGTTATCACTATCTTTAATAACATACATTACAGGACTCTGTTTAGTATTAAATTTAATAATTTGAAATACCTCATCACTCCAATTACTATCGAAATTTTTGATGAAAGGTGAAGCAGATATTTTACTAATTCTAACGTAATCACCAACTTTATATTTTGGTTTTGTAATAGTAACTTTTTTAGACTGTACTCGTGTTTTTGAGCTGATATTTACGGGTCTCAAACCATTCAGACCTCGATGTGATGAATTATTATAACTAACAAGTATTTTCATTAATACATTTATCCATATTTTATTACCTTGATGCACGAAATATTTCTTCAATCTATTCCTCAATGTCCGGTTAAATCTTTCAACATGTGCGGCTTTGTATTGAGGATGTACAGAATAATGATTTATTTTGAGACGATCCAGGATTTGCTTAACTTTACTATTGTAAAACTCCTTGCCTATAATAATAATTATAATTATAATTATAATAATAATAATACCTAAATCGGTTTGCAAATTGTCTGGATGCCCATTTTTAAATAAATTATTAATTGCTTTAGATATTTCCTCTGCAGATTTTGTTTTTGTTGGTACACAGCGGGCAAAACGACTGAAAACATCAATACACGTTAAAATATATTTATAACCCTTGTTAATTTTCGAATACGGTATCATCTCCATCAAATCCATTTGCCATAAATCATTAATTCCGAATGCCTTATAAGCTCTCGTTGGAAATCTTTTCCGCATCGGTTTGTTTAAACTGTACGCAAGCTGATCTGACAACCACTTTTGCGTTTTCTTTTTCGACTTTGGGACTCTTTTCTTTAACTTTGCCACTCCACCGAAACCTGCTTCGTCTTCTGGGTTCGTCAAATCTTCTCCATTACAACAAGATGATTTAAATTTTAATTTAACATTAGGTAATGATTGCCCCATCGTTTATTGTGATAATAATGATAATGCTAATGGTAACATTGCTCCGATAAAACCGCCTTGTTGTTTATATATGATTTTTCTCATTTGCTGACGATTTTTATTATTTACTAGTGATAACAAAGGCTTACGATGTTTATTCAATACTAGTTTTTTAAATTTACTGATTTTAATTTTACCTCTGACTACTTTTAATAGAATTTTGAGTAAATCATTGACCACAAAAGTTGGAAATGATTGTAAAATAGACATTCTTTTCATACTCGAAGCCTTTAATAATGCATTAAAATATGGGAAATTCCTATGATTTTTTACAATTTTAACTTTTTTCTTACTGTTTCTAATAATGTTTTTCGAAATTAGATTCATCGCAGGGTAATTCTCGGTTATTAGTTTTTTAGATGGTGTATAACTGGTTTTTGGTGGAACTTTGTTTTTCTTTTTAATACTTTGTCTAAGTTTTCGGATATTTTTAAGCCTGGATTTCATAAAAATTGTTACATGTTAATGGTTTCAACTTTGTTTATATACCATGGCACCTTCTTTATTGAAAATATCGGTTTTTATCCGTAAATCATCATTGCATTGTTGTGTGAAATCAAGAAATATATATCCATGTGGTTATTTTGTAGCATCTTGAAATGCACTGATGAGAAAATTACGATTATTAGGGTATGCTTGTCGAGCAAGAAAATCAATAACTCTTGCATCTCTATGATTCTTGAAAATAACTAAATATTGAACATTTAAATTCCTTGTTCGATGTGCACCACCCTTATAAAATAGATTTTGAGTAATAAAGATCACAGTAACACCAACATGTCTACTGATTTTTGTGAATAAATTATTAAAATCCTTTTCTTTATTAGCTTACTGATACAAATCATCGATAATAATGACATCACCTTTCCTTAAACGACTTGACCAGTTTTTATCGAAACCCTTTACTATTTTCATGTTTTTCAATTTACAGAAATTATCTTGAGTTAATCCATGTTCTTCATCTACACCCCTATGCCAATAAATCTTGTTGAATTTTGTTTGAAATAAATTAGATTTCAGTAATTTACACACAAACATAGTTTTACCACTATCACTTGGGCCGACGATTTGATATACAGCATCATTTCTTAATTCCATTATTAATTTGTATAATTATAGGTTTTTGTTTATATTATATAATTTAATGAACTCTTTCTAAAAAATCATATATATAGATTAATATTTCTTTATTTTTTAATTATGTTATCGAATATAAATTATAAAGGAACTTTCGATGTGTCAAAAATGACGTTTCCGATTGGTAAACCCCAGCAAATTGTAGATAGGAGTGGAAAATACCCTATAATATTTTTCAAATCCGGCAAATGCAGAATCGTGGGATGCATAAAACCTTTAGACGTCAATAAATTACAATATAGAATAAAAGATATTAAAATACAGTCAATTACGGTTACCATGGATATGAGACAATCTATCAATCTATACAACATGTCAACAAAATGTCTTTGCATGTTCGAACCAGAATTATTTCCTGCACTGAGGCTTTTAAAATACAACCCAATGTGTGTTAACGTGTTTGCCAGTGGTAAAATAGTCATATTAGGGTTGCGAAATCTAGAGTACAAAAATATTGTTTGTGACATACAAAATGAAATCACGGGATTGGTCAACATCTGATTAGGATTTTGAGTTTAGCGATTAAATTTATCGAAAAATAGTGTCGTTGTCAATAGTAACAGCCAATCAAAATCAAGTATGTGGTTTCTACTTTTTCAAAATTAATCTAAAGAAAAGTTATTGAAATATGATTTTTATGTTGTTTCAAGAATAACTTTCTATTAAAAAATAAGTTCAGTCAATAATATTTCTAATTAACAATATCATTTAATCAATCAATAATTTTACGAGTTTATTTTAATTGACGATTAACAAATTTATATACTTTTTAATTTCAATAGAGATTTTCAATTTAATATTCTTAAATTCAAATATTTATTCATATATTCAAACCATTTTTAACAGGTACTTAAAAATTGTCAACGATTTTTAAATATATGTATGTTTTTTACCAACTACTCTTTATTAAAGACATGTGTTTACTTGGTATTTAGTAATTATTGGTTTACATAAGGTTATAACTTTTAATCACATAGAGTTAAAAATTATCTTTCATCTTTTAGGGTTAAAAGTTATCTTTCATTATTTAGGGTTAGAATTATTAAATATTTCATTACTTTGGGTTAAAATTGTTACCTATTTCTTCACATAGGGTTAAAATTCTTAACCTTTTAAATAACTTTATAACAAATCATGTAATAGTTTATCCATAAATTTATCGAAAAGTATTATAATATACCTAGTTTGAATCATAAATTATTGAAATATTTAATAGGTATCACCTGATGAATTTTTAATGGTTATTTAATCAAGTTTTGATTACATAAAGCTTTAATGTTCGAAATTAATTAGCATGTTGTTAATGAATGTAAATCTAATTTTACACGTTTTGGTATCAACATTTAATTAGTATTTAGATCAAAGCTCTTATTAAAAACAAAAGTTTATTTAGATATCAATAGTATCCACATGACTGATATTGACAATGCAATACGTGTTTGTAATAAATTTACGTGTAAAAAATTGTCTTTTTTATTGTTGTGAAAGTTAAATTATTATCAATAGCAATATTATTAGCATTAATTAATCCAGTATGCGTGAATTTTTAAAAAATATTGATATAAAACTCATGGATTGATTATTCTTTATCAATTTATATAGTGAGCCCAGTGACTTTCATTTGTAAACCCAGTGACTTATTTTCATAAAAACACTAAAAACACAACGAATTTAGTTGATGGTATCGCTAATAATTTATAGAGTCGAATGAACTTGTAAATTAGTATCCGACTAACTTGGTGAATTATTATCAAAATATTGAATTTTCATTAGAAACAGTATATTTGCTATAAATTTATAGAATTTGGTTAAGTATTTACATGTAAATAATCCTATTAATTATTTTCATAAACTAATCCAATGTTTAAATCCTATCTTAAATGAGTTATTTTCAAAATTCTTACATTAGTGGTGTCGGTAATAATTCGTTGAGGGGTTCAACTCCTATCGTGGGCGAATTATTTTTTATTTTAATAATTAAATTTTTTAATAGAATATAAATCGTTATATTTTATTTGATGTAAATTTAAAATTTTATAGAAATTGTTAAAGTAAATCTTGTATAATTTAATTTTTTATATTTAGTTAAGTTGAAATTTTAAACTTGTTGAATTATTTTCTTAAAATATTGTAAATCCTGTGTTCAAATTTAAGTTTTGAGTGACTTATTTTTAATAATTAACTAAATATACATAGTGCTTTTAAACTTAATGTTTCATGAAAATTATTAAAGTTTTATGATTATTTTGATAAAATTGTTATGTAATATACTACTAACAAATAGTCAGTAAGCTAAAGCATTTAGGATTGAACATTTATTTTTAAGACGCGTTTGATGATAATTTATTATGTTTAATGATTATTTTATAATTTTTTATGTAAAAATACAATTAACAATTGAAAATTTCATGTGAATATAATTTTTTATAAATTATTAATTATTAAAGTTTTATGATTATTTTGTTAAAATTGTTATGTAATATACTACTAACAAAATAGTCAGTAAGCTAAATAATTTAGAATTGAACATTTATTTTTAAGACGAGTTTGATGTTAATTTATTATGTTTAATGATTATTTCATAATTTTTTATGTAATAATATAATTACCAATTAAAAATTTCATATAAATATAATTTTTTAATATATCACATGCAAGTAACGTGAATCTATGAGGTAAACGAAACTCTTACATTTATATGAAGTAAAAAGTATAATTATACTACCAATAGTACTAGTGTGTGATTTTGTTGGGTGCGGATTGGTATGGATTGGTACGGATTGGTACGGATTGGTACGGATTGGTACGGATTGGTACGGATTGGTACGGATTGGTACGGATTGGTACGGATTGGTATGGATTGATATGGATTGGTACGGATGGGTACGGATTGGTATGGATTGGTATGGATTGGTACGGATGGGTACGGATTGGTATGGATTGGTATGGATTGGTACGGATGGGTACGGATTGGTACGGATGGGTATGGATGGTTGCGAATCTGTGCGGATCTGTGCGGATCGTTGATTGGTGTGTGTGAAATGTTTAAGAACCAAAGGTTCTAGAAGGTAGGTGTGTGGAAGTATCTAGAAGGTAGGTGTGTGGAAGTTGGTAGGTGTGTTGAAGTTGGTAGGTGTGTGGAAGGTTCTAGAATGTAGGTGTGTGGAAGGTTTTAAAAGGTAGGTGTGTTGGTCCACAGCTACGTGACATAATAACGGTTAGGTAACAGTCTCCGAGTAGTGACTAGTGACATAATAAGTGTGACCAGTGACATAATAAGTGTGACCAGTGATGTAATAAGTGACCAGTGGTCAAGTTACATAACCATGAGGTCACTTACCAAAGGTCAATTACTAGGTAGCAACTAGTGGACAAAGGTCAATCTCCAGATAGCAACAATGTGTGCAGAGGTCAAATGTTACGTAATAATTACGTAAGCCAGGGGGTTGTATCTGACGGGCTCACATCCTACTACTGATAAGTACGTATGTTGGCATAAAGTAAATTCCTAATTAGAAATCAAATCTAAAAATATTAATTATTACTTTAAAAAGAAAAGACCCTTTTTGATAATAAAATTTTTAAAGTTTATAGAATCTTATTCAATCTCTAAACGATCACGGGTAAATGCTTAGATTTCCATGTTTATTTATCTATATCATTCGGTTAGAAAATATTAGTTATTATCTAAATTTTTCATTATGATTAAAGTTTGTTCCTATTTATTTCTTATAATATTCACTTCGTCATTCCCTCTTTATACGTAATTTTTAACGATCAATATTCATATTTTATTATTCTTATTAATGTTTTATTGTCCAAATTATACATGGGATGGCTCACCAAGGTCGAGAATTCGGAGATCCTTCGAAATTTGGAAATACAATACAATTGAAAAGTCCAGAAAAATTGAATATTCCAGATTTTTTTATGTAAAAAAATGAAACATGAACTGCTTTGATTTGATTCAACAGATGAGTTGAAATTTTTCATTTTATTAAAATTATTTAACAGGGTTTTATTATATGATCCTTATGAAAAATTAAATAAAAAAGTTAAACCATATAACGAGATTTTATTAAACTACAAATAAATAAAAGAGGGATGCACTTACTAATAATCTGATGGAGAAAAATCATAAAAATCCACAAATGAACAGATAAAATTCCAATACTAAAAGTGATTGAGGGGAAAATCTGAAAATAAAATCAATAGAATTAGGGTAGAACATAAAATAAATATCTCACCTCGAGTCAACATGTGGAATAATGAAATTTCGTTCTAAAAATAGAACGGAATTTCTTGTTTAAATTGACAGTTTTAAAAAACCGAAATCTGGGATTTTCAGGGGAAGGGACCCGAATTTCCAAATTTCAATCATATATTCGATTAAAAACCTATTATTAGGACCCCATACATATGTTACTCGACTGATCTACTCCTGAAATAACTAAATAGCATCGTAATTACAAAATAATGTGATCAAAGGATCGATATTGTTGGGCCAGAATACAAACGGCCTTGTAAATATTTAAATGGATCGGTAACACACATACAAATATAACATGCAGATTTAAAATCGAACCTATTAAAACATCAATTAACCCTACCAAAATATGAGAGAGAAAACAGTTAAATATAAAATTATAAACACAAAAATAAATTAAAATAATAACAAAGTGCTACCAGATCCGCACGAAATAAAAACAAACATAACACGAAAACCCACAATTTGACCGAGAATTCGACAATTTATTAAAAAATGCGAAATTTCATGAAAATGAAATAAAAATCAAATAATTCGAATTAGAAATAATTCAATTAAAAATCTAAAGAAAAAATTGTCAAATAAATTCTCAAAATAATAAAATTAAAGATTAGAATATACCAGAAAATTCCAAGGTCAAATTTTGTTTTACTAAATCAAAAAGAACACGCAAGGTTAGGGTCGTACAATAGGTATATATACCGATTCATTTTTACACAATTTTAATCAGTTTTTCAAAAACTTGAAATCGTTTTTACTCGTAAGACAGTTATTTTCACTATGTAAGTGAGAGTTTTTATTTGTAAACTCTCTCCACGCCGCATCCTCGCAACCTCAATGGAGCTCTGCTTGGGTGTCGGCGTGGGGAGAGCGATGTATTTATGATTTTTAAATTTTTATGATTAATGTAACGGGTAATTTATATTTTTCTTTTAATAAAATATTTAAATAGCATAAATTTGTTTTATAATGTCGAAATTTTTCCGGCTCACAGCCGCAACACATTACAAGTTAATAAAATCCGACACACTATTCGAATTCGTGTAAGTGAGTGGAAAATCGCCAATTATTCGTGCCCGTGAAGGCTCCGGAGTGCGGGACGCAGGGGTCGGAACGTCAATATTATCCCGTATAGTAGAAGTGTGGGAAAGGGAAATAGCCTTTTGACTGTTTCCCGTCTCCCAGTTTCTTTAAACTCGACCTAAATTATGTTCACATACGGCTCAAAATCATCACACGAGTAGTCCAGTGGGCACTAATTAACTATAATATGAACGCATTGCGCCTAAGGTCAATCAAGGGAAAGGTAACGGGGAAATAGAAAAATGAAATCGTTGTTACGAACTTAAATTGACCGTGAACGTTAAGTTGTTGTTTTGTAAATAAAACCGATAGGCTAATCATTATAAATTTTCATGGTTATAGTCTTCAAAAATAGCCTAGATAGTTAAAAATCATTTGAGTAAACATAAAGTGACGGTAGCAGTTAGGTATTACTAATTTCACGTCGAAGACCAATATTGTTACCCAAGTAAATGTAGATTAGTTTAAATATTTAATGTTATAGCAAGATTCAATATGATAACGTAATTACTATAAACCACGGAAGCGAATATATTAATTCAAATCAAAGTTCAAATATAATAATTACTGTAGTTCCCAACCTCGTGTTTAGAAATGTAATGCAAAAGGAAAAGGTAAAAGGAAATTAAGTGTTAAGAACCACCCAAATTTACGTTAAAAAATTCGATAAAAATTTTGAATAGCTCCAATTCTAACGGAAAAATAGGAAAGTTAGTCAACTGAGACCCTACCGACGCCATAAATGATGACGGACATTAGCAAGCTTTTACATTAGGAGAGAATGGATAATGCAGGGAAACCTAAGAAAGGTGCAACAAATAAAATATTAAAATTTTCACTAACCTAATTTTAGTTAAAAATTCCCCAATTAACTCCAATTACCCCAGCTACCACCGTAAGTGAGTGTTGAATCCGCCATTCATCATAACCCATACGATTATAAAATCAACAACTAACAATACTCCAGAAAAACTTTTATTAAGAAAAATTGCATTGAAACAAAGTAAAGATTCATACCGATGGAAATTCCATACCAAGATCCATGAAATAGTACTCTAGTAAAACTCACGACAATAAATTAATATAATCAAATTACAATAATACCTGTCACGGAACTTATTTTTTCCTCATGCGATACCAAAATTCGGGAACCCGAATGATAAAGCTAGTGGAAACTGGTCTAAAATTCCATCGATTCGACATTTATGCGCCAACAATCGATAGTAGATTTTTTTTCTACCACATACCTGGCACATACTAGACGGTGATAGGCATAATTAATTTAAGATAGATCACTTGAAAAATTTTCGTCGCAACACGCTTAACATCTGTAGGCGCAGCACCCATTACACACCCCGATTAGACTATAATAAAAGAGGAAGGATGTGGCAATGACTACGGGGACAACCCACACGCCAGACAACCAATCCACCCGAAGTAATGGCAGCCAGATTAATGGAATCATGCACCAGTAGGCACACGTTGCCGCCTGATTCCATAAGAAGTCCTGATAAATTCCAATCGACCATTAAATTTTTTTTTTGGAGAAATGCATCGACAACGGAGCTTTAGTAATAAGAATACGACGACCAGAATACCCGATGCGGACATGGACCTGAATTCAGGAGCCCGTAGTTTAGGTAAATTTTGTTTTTTCCCTTTTCTTTACGAATTAATTCGATTTATTTTTGTCAACTAATAATTATTAATTCGTAAACTAAATTTCAACTTTTAAAATTCATTGACCAAGTAGCTTTATTAATTATTACGCGATAACTAAAATTTGACATTTTTTTTGTCTTATTTAGATAGATAAATTTGATTTTTATTTCATCTAGTAGATATTTTTTATCAACCATTGTGCGATAAATGAATTTTCTTAGATAATTTTTACGAATATTAGTTTCAGATACTTTGATAGCCATTTAGAAAACATGTAATGGAGAACTCAAATGTCTTACCCAAGACTTGTGTAAATAACAACCAAATTAGTCAGCCATTGGATATCGTTTTCAGGTTTGGAAATCGCTTTACAACTTTTAAATTTTATGCTTTAAATATGTTTGTTTATAGGAAAATTTGGTTCCAGGTATACTGATGTTTCAACAATTGCTGTCATTTCTAAATTTGTCAATTGAAATATAACTATTTGATTTTGCTTACCTAATCTATCATTTAATACCATTAATTTCCTTCCTTGTAACTTTAAAACCATGAAAGAAAAATATTTGGTTTTTTTTCTTTTACGAAAAATAATCACGAAAGAATTCAACTAATGTTGTTCCACATTTATTATTTAAGCGAGTCGATTTAAACAATAAGAAATTATTTTTTCTCTCTTTTAAATGAATTTAATAACGAATAGATTTTAAAATTTGAAAGTGTCAATAATTGGGATTTTAGAATAATTATTATTACGTAGATTAAATTGAGTTTGTGCAACTATCCAATGGTTGACGAGAGTGGACAACCTGTTTATGGCAATTGTTTTGTAAATGTAAATTTGTTTTAAAGGAACCAAAGACAACCAACTTATCAAAAATAATGAAAGTGTTAACAAAATAACAAAACTTAAAGTAATTATAAAGACATAGAATAGGATGTCGGTATAATTGACGTAAGGTGAGGAACATGATATTTATCGCCCAAAAATTGTGAAATGATTCAATTTAATTAAATATTGTTCAGATGTATCGGGAGCCATTTTTCGTATTCCCACGCAGGTTGCGGATCAATGGCGGCAAGCCATGCGGAATTCGGGCTTCACGGCGCCCCAACAGAGAGTCCCGATGGAACACCTTGCGACCAGTAGAGGATGATGCACTACCGTTCAACGCGGGCAGACGAGACTGTGGCCGAAATCCGGCCCAAGAAATCCGTGATCAGGCCCGATCCCTTCTTTCCCGTCTCTAGGACCACCAGCACGAGGTCGACTTCCATGTGGTCAGGGCCCGGCAATATCTGGCGAATGTAGAAGATGATATCGCGGCCGGCAGAATTGCGGAGACTGACAACTATACGCCGCCGCACCGCCCCAACCGCACAAGAAACACAAAGCGACCAGTATTCGTATATCTGGAGCGCTTTTATGCTCGGCCGGCCTCAGAAGAACGCGATGGTGAGAATGACCGAACCCCACATTTTCAATAATGAATCGATGACATTTAGTAAAGTTAAACTTAGATTTCAAATAAATGTTTAGTTGTTTTTCTATTGTCTTTTCATTTTGTCGGTTCAATATTATGACTATTTGTATGATTAATTAAATAAATGAGATTTGTAGACAAGAATTAATTTTCGTTGTTAAAGAAATGAAATCCCTGAAAATTCTGCAGAAGGAATTAGAGCATTCCCGGAAAATCAATAAAAACTTCTACGAACAAATTATCCAACTGACAACGGAAATTCAACAAACGAAAGCCGCCTGGATGGAACCAAGGAAAGCAAAGGCGCTTTATCAAAGGCTTACAGCAGCCCAAAAGGGATGGACGGACGAGAGGCAATTAAATCAAAGTCTGAGAACCCAGATAAAGGGGTTAGAAGTAGCATTGTCAGCCTGCCAAGAGGGAGCGGCAGTGACATATCCCCTTGTCTTTGCCCCTGCCCAACTGGCCTACCGAGAGACAACGACGACAGGCCCAAAGTCTACACCGAAGGCTAGCGGTTATCGACCCGGTCGTAAAGAGCGGGCTAAACTCCGAGCCGCTCGAATCTCAGTTAACCCTGATGGACATCCCTAAATGTGTGGTTTTCTTGTATGAAATATATGTTTGTTGTCACTTGAATATTATTTAGAGTATCTGATAAGTAGTAAATGACAGAAAGTAATGTGGAGACATAAAAATGTGTGAATGAGAGGTCTTAGTGGGAATTGTAGATATAAATGATAAAATTAATGATATAAAGGGACCTAAAATGTAAAAGCGAGCACAGGTCTTCTAACGACAGCTCGTTGGACCCAGAAATCGTTCAGTCAATTACAGTATTAGCAATAGCGCTCACTTTTTGTGGACGATCTACCCACTCGAACACAGTTCCAACGTTGTTTAGCAACGGGTGCCAAGTGGCAAGCAAAAGAATATTTATATGGGGTTGTCTGGGTAACAACCATATAGTTTAATATTCGCCACCCAGTAACCCACCAATATTATTTCAATTAAATTAGTGACAGAGGGACCCATAATTAAAATGAGCTTGAATACCTTCTATGGTAGCTCGTGAACTCAAAGGTTTTCTAGGCCTTAGCAGTCATGGTAATATGGCTCACGTTTTATTAGAAACCGCGCATTGGAATACATTTCCTACGTCATTTTGACGGGTATCCAATAGTTATATCTCTTGTGCGCATATCTGGTGGGAATCCCTTGCAAGTGGCCGCGAAAATCCTATATCTTTTACCCATCAGGTGCTAGCACTAGGAGTTTGACATCGTTTATCTATTATATTTCTAGTGGAACTTCTTGCTTTTGTTTTATTTGTTGGGCCAGTACAAGCTTTTGTTTAAATGGATTGGAAACAGCACGCAAACACAACACGCACATTTCAAAATCGGACCCTTAAACATCTAATAAACACCTAAAATGCGAGAAAAACACATAATTTAACATATAAAATAGAAAACATAAAATTAAATTAAAATATTAACAAACGCACCAAGATACGCACGAATTGACATAGAAATAACACGATAACAAAAGATTTGACCGAAAAAGTGACAATTTACGAAAAATTAAAAGAGTTCATGAATAAAGCGAACAAAAATAAAATAATTTTAATCAGAAATGATTGAAATTAAAAATAAATGAGTAAATTGTAAAAGAAATCGAAAAATAATAATAAATTAGAAATAAATTAGACACATAATTGCAAGGTCAAATTTTGTTTAAACGCATAAAAAATAACACGCAAGGTTAGGGTCACAGAACAGGTATAAATACCAATCCATTTTCACAAAGTTTTAATGAAAATCACTTTTTTTCACTCAGTGAATAAATTACTTTTTGTCAGAGCAATTTTATTCGAAGGAGAAACTCTCGATAACTGTTTTCATTCTGCGAATCAAGTATCTTAATGTAAGCTCTACTTGATCGTATGTGTGGGAACCTCTTGTCGTATGTTGATATGTATGAACTATGAACGAGCTATGATGAAATTGTTTCAACAAATATATGTATTATGAAAGATGAATCTTCAGTTTTATGAGTAGAAATTTTTCTGGCCCACAGCCACACATCACACAAGAAAGTGAAATCATAACATAACTAGTCACACTGTGTAAGTGCGGTTTCTCCGCCTATAGTGTGTGCCCGTGAAAGCTCTGTCGTGCGTAACGACGGATCTCGAACGTAAATATTCTACCCATTATAGGGGCGGTGGGAAGATTGAGAACTAGTCTTTTGGCTAGCTCTCTTTCACCCATCTCCCGTAAAATCGACCTTAATATTTAACTACACATAGGCTAAAATGATAACACCGAGTAGTCCAGTGGGCACTCGTAAAATCTAATATGAACACAAGAACCTTAGGACTAAAATTAAGGCTCGGGTAGTGGGGACTTGAAACCGATGCGATGCAGATAAATTTAATAACTAAAAGGAAATTAAATTAATTTAAAGTAATTGAATCCATAACATTAAACTAGACGTGACGTAAATAAATTATTAAAATGATGAAATTATAACTAAATTTATGACCAGAACATACTACGACGAGAATGCTTTTATAACGTAATCAACAGATAATTTAATTAAATAAAATGATCCATAATTAAAATATTCATGTAACGAAAATCAAGTAAAATTTCACAAGTGTTAATGATTTGAATTATCCTCGGATTTAATCTAAATTTGCAAATGATTTATGAGTAAGAAGCCAGAGAAAATGGAGTAAATGAACGAAACAGCAAACGATAGAGTAGAATTAACTGATTCTGAGAAAAATTACGACAGGATATAGATCTGCTAACTTTTCATAAAAGTAATAATAATTAAGGCATTTGGCATTGATAAATGATAAACCAAATTAATGATTAGCTTTGAACCTTTTCCACTAATTGAAAGATAACTATGTAACCCACGAATCCAAGGATAATTCAAGGAGTTAAATAATAATATTATGCTACTAATAACCGATAAGAAACGACCAAAATAATCATATTAACCGTACCTGACACGAATAAATAAATTAACAATTCCACACAAGGATAGTAGATCAACGACAACGAAATATCACAAATAGTTCACAAATGTAAACAAAATAGCTCAGCTTTCATGAGAGAATCCGTGATAATTCGAATGCAATAGATTGCCCACGAATAGTATTGAACCTTTATAGCCGAATAAAACACGAGAGACGCCCTGAAATTGATGGAGGTAATAAAATCAGAGGTTCCAACCAAAATAGCAAACCATATAGTTCAATATCACGAACCAACTAAACATCAGAGTAGAGATTTGGACTCTTTCCAAACCCCGGTATTCTCTTCATCGAATAGCTGTCATCGAATATTCCACCCAGCAGTTTCTCCCTGACCAGCACGTACAATTGAACATTATCTCAGAAATAACAGTATTCCGGAGTAACTTGCAATAAAGTGTCTTCTTTGATACACCGACGTCGAATAAGAACAACAATTCAGATAGAGAGCACCCAAAAATTCCAATCATCAAGTTAACAATGAGATTAGTCACATACTAATCCATAGAATCAATAGAGATCAATTTGATTGTTATTACGCTAAATAAACTACAGACAGGTCATAGTCTGAGTTTACCGCAGAATAAATCATCTAAAATCCGACGCGAATGACAGGTCAATGACGTTAATCACATAAGATCATAATAACAAAGACGATGAAGCGATCAATAACAATGGACTTTCACCGCCGACCTGAACGAATAATAAATAATGGTCGACATCAAATAATAAATAATAAATAACTTATAATAATTATATTAACGTTCAACCGCGAGAAAGAATAAATTAAATGTCAGTTCACTCACCACACCACACCCTCGCAAATAATTTACGAATATAAAAGAAAATAGTAGAAACTCACATCTCATACCGCATAAGCTTCGAATGAATCACCAATCAACTAATACCAATAGTGGACGCGTTCGAACTCGAGACCCTTTACGAGATCGGATCTCGAGGAATGATACTCAGATGCCTAGTGAAGAGAGACAATCAGGTAATTTCGCACGCCACATTTCAAATTCCATCGTAACTAAAGTTCACCCATACCAATACTCTATAGAAATAGCATAAATCGCTAACACCCATGTTTTGCACGCGCAGGCACATCGTGAAAAATGATTGGTAATTAAATATTTTCACGTTTAGATCGCAGAGACCCGCATGGCAGTTGGAGTGACAATTCTCGAGTGACTCTACAGATCCCGAGCGCTTCCGCCGCTCGATACCGCCAAGTTCTGTGGGATAACGGATATCTGTTATCCACTTATGGAGACTCCAGTTGGCCGAGAAGATCAGAATACCAAGCCGAAGAGATCGAGTTACCAAGTATCGCGATTAAGCGCGAGCCGGGCCACAATCCAGCACGAGAAGCCCGCCAGCGAGCCGAATACGCGGCCATGAAGATGGAAGAGCTAGAAAGAAAGTACCACCGGAAAGCGGTGTTGGCCCGACAACGACCAGCTCAAGTAAACAGAGATATCGCAAGTAGTGCTATCTCGAGCACCGATGGATTCCCGCCAGAATATGGAGTGTCCTTCGAGTTAGACGACCCGAGGCTGACGCAGATGACAGCACCGACTAAAATGGTGATACCGGAGAACCTCGTGCAGTCAACACTTCAAAATCGACTCGGATCTCGTCAAACCGGCGATCATACATATGCGAGCAGGCATCCCCAGTGGAATCCCAAGCACAACAATCGAAGGAGGGAACGTTTTAATGGTCATGAATGAGTTGAATCGATATGTTTTAGTTTTGACGACAATAAATGTTTATGTCTCACGGGTTATTCAATTTCTAGTTTCATAAATTAACTACGTTGACATTTGTGTAACTAAAGAAATATAGATTTTCTACTCCTTTTGCAATAACTTTCCAAATATTTTATAGATAATAAATGATAGGAAAAGATAGAACGTTTTTGTCATTAAACTTGGACCAACCAGAGAGTTAACGCCAACTGAGACGCAGGAAACGCAGCCGATAATACATCGTAAAAATAATTAAGAAAGAGGATCAATAGGATTGAATCAACATTGTAAACGACTAATCATTTAAATATTGTAATTTTAGAAATGAAAGCCACGAAAATATTGCACCAAGAGCTGAAAGAACTTGGACGAGAAAACCAGCACCTGCACCGACAACTCCTACAACAGAGTCGAGAGATGCAACAGCTGAAAGCCACTTGGGCCGAACCCGAAAAAATGAAAGCATTGTACCAGCGCCTCACTGCCGCACAACAGGGCTGGAAAGAGGAAAGAGTGTTGAACCAGGCGCAGCGAACACAAATCAAAGGACTGGAGGTCGCCTTGTCGGCGTGCCAGGAGGGAAGTGCAGTGACTTACCCTCTGGTATTCGCTCCGGCACAATTAGCTTATCGCGACCAAGAAAAAGCCCATTCAACTAACAAGAAACCCAGATCACACGCTCGACCAGGTCGAACCGAGCGGTTGCGAAGACGCGCCCAAGGAGTGACCAAATGAGATAATAAACTTAATGTCCGATGATAATTTGATTTGTTTGACATTGTTGGGCCAGAACATAAACGGCCTTGAGGAGTGTTTAAATGGATCAGTAACACACACGCAAATATAACATGCAATTTAAATAAACCTATTGAAACACAAATTAAACCCTATAAAATATGAGAAAAAAGGGAATTAAAAATAAAATAATAAACATAAAAATAAATCAAAATAATAACAAAACGCACCAAGATTCGCACGATACCTACACAAACATAACAAGAAAACACAACAAATTCGACAAAATTGAAAAATTAATAAAAGTTCATTAAAGTGAAATTTAAATCGAAAAATTTGAATTAGTAATAATTCAATAAAAATTCTAAATGAAAAATTATAAAAATAAATCAAAAAATAATAAAATTAAAGAATAGAATTTACTGGAAAATAACAAGGTCGAATTTTGTTTTACTGCATCAAATTTAACATGCGAGAAAAATAGGTATATATACTGATCCATTTTCACATTAAAGTTAACCGTAAAACCAAAAACCGTTTTTAGCACTATTTTTGAATCTATTTTTCAAAGCTAACTTTGAGCTATAATTTGTTTAAAAAATCTATTTTGGAAGACAACTTTTTAGGTGAGAAATATTCATGTTGGAACCCTCTTTCCACGTCACATCCTTGCAACTCAATGGAGCTCTGCTTGGACGTCGGCGTGGGGAGAGAGGTATTTTGGTTTTATTTTATGATATGTGAATTTATGATATTTTATGGATTGACAATGAATGGTAAATATGTTATTTTCGTTTATAACTAATAAATATTATTATACATAAATTGTTTTATATATATTTCATAAATTAAACTGTCGAAATTTTTCCGGCCCACAGCCAACACATAACTCAAGTAAATAAAATCTACACACAAATCAGATTCGTGTAAGTGCGTGGAATATCGCCAATGATCTGTGCCCGTGAAAACCCGGCGTGCGGAACGCAGGGTTGGAACGGCAATACTATCCCGTATAGAAGAAGTGAGGAATAAGGAAGGAGTCTATTGGCGGCTTCCTTGTCCCTCGTTTCTGTAAAATCGACCTAAATTTATCTTACATACGGCTCAAAATCATCACACCGAGTAGTCCAGTGGGCACTCAGTAAATATAATGTAAACACAATGTGCGCTTAAGGCTTATTAAAGGGGAATGGTACGGGGTTGAATTAAATGGAAATCGTTGTTATAACTAATTTAGGTTAATATTTCGAACTAAATCAAATAAATAATAGAGATCATTAATAAATAATTCATTGATGTAATTAAAGTAGCCATTGCTTGAAAATAAAGAAAATTTAGAGTAACTCATTAAATTATTATAATTTAAATGTAGAGTAAATCTTTGAGTAAAAATAAGTAATTAGATTGTTTATAAATTATGGATTATTAGTGAAATAATCATCAAGTAACAATAAATATCTTATTGATTAAATTCCATGGAATAGAATAGTTATTAAGTAAAATCAAGGCAGCTCCTTGATTGACAAACAAAGTTTTCTTTAATGTAAATTGAGAGTTAAAACCGATTAATGTAAATTCGTTGACTAACCGTAAATTAATTCGTAAAGAGAGTCGTGAGTTAAACCAAGTGATTCCTCGATTTATATTAAATCCAGTTGAATAGAAGTAAAATAATGTACTGATAAAAATCCAACAAACTTGAGTAAAAGAAAGTAAAAGCTTTGATTTGTTAATTAAGAAGTAAAGTAATTGATAAAGGTACATCATCTATTAATCAAATAACCCATCGGCTTAGAACAAGAGTAATTCATCAGTTGAAGTAAAATAAATTACATAAAATTTCTGAGTTTTTATTGATTAAATTAGTTAATGAATCAAAGACAAAGGCAAATAAGTGAGAAACCCGTCGATCAGCGATCACTTCACAACCCACTAAAATTGAACCACTGTTAACCGTTATAGCATTATCGTAACGGAAAATCGATACCACTATTGAGAAATCGAGAAAAGCGTTGATAGGAGTTGTCGAATAATTCATGCATGACAGTGTGTCATTTGAAAACTTATTCCCAGTGAATTTTACGACTGAAAACCCAAATTCGACCCCTAAAACACAACGATTAATAACTAACCGATGAAAAATCAAACCTGTATAAAAATGTAAGACGATAAGACAATCAAGGCGACATGAAAAATTTTATACTAACATCACACTAAATATCAAAACTATAAGGAAGGCTTACCACTGATTTTTCGACCATATTGATGAGACGATCCGAATTTTTCCGAGAGACGATGAGAAAATTCCCAAAGGATAAATTCCAAATGATAACGTCCCCAATAGAGCATAAATCGAGAGCACGATACAGGTAATTTTTCCTTAAAAAACGGAGTTAGAAAACAATTCAAATACCACAAAAACATATAACTCACCGATAATCCACGATCATGCGATCTTAAAAGTTCATATACCCAAAAATGAATTTCACCAAATTCAAGATATAAATATAAACAATCCATTCGCTTGAAATAAATCAAGTAGATTATAGATTAGAAAATAAACAATCTAACCGTTGACGTTTCCGGTAATATAAATAGTCAATTTATCATAGGCACCCACTTCCTGTCGTTCGATTTTCAATTAAACAACCCGCATTATATTTATCATCAATAACCGAACATACGTCATTTTTCTCGTCTCATTTGTCAAACCATGGATTCGCCAAATATTTCCAGCAAGGAGTTAGAACTCGAATCCCCAAATATTACCGAAGATTTGTTGGGTGAATTTTAATTGATTATTGTCGTAACAAATTTGCGATCGCATTCGGGCTACAGGGACGACCCAAAGTCACTAAACCATGCTTGACCGAATATTTTTGCGACCCTTACCCCAGAGGAACCCAAAATCCGGTCATTCTACTACAAAACACGACAATCAATCTTAGTTACACACTTTCGTCAACCGCGAAAGATCTGCAGTGCTGCAAATATTCAATTGGAAACCATTAAGTAAAGATTCTGTCCCAGTCGCACTTGAACCGTCAACAATTTATAATTTTCGTTGAACAAATTACCCAAGTATTTCAATCGGTCAATGGGTCAAACATTATATATGTATCTTATAACCTTTAGCACGGTTTTATTTTCAAGTAATTAAACGATAACTGAAAGAATCTCTTTATCTCGCGCAAGTATCAAATTAGCGTTTTGTAAAAGATAACCCATTAAACTCTGTTAATAAATATCTGAAGAATATTTATTATTATCGTACTATTCCTTCATTTTTATATTTACATTTAAATATATATCTAGATTGCTTTGTAAATTGCCATTATAGAATCATTCATTCATTTTTATTTTTACATCTAAAAATATACTTAGTCAAATAATGGACACCTATATACTATCCTAGTGCTAGCAATAAACTAGTTGTGCGCTAATGTAAACGCGACCATGAATGATTTGCAATGTGATTCTGCAGCCCACCAAAGATGTTTTGAACGCACCCTTACGGCGCGAGAATGCCTGAAATACCAGTCTCCCTCTCTTCCAGACGCATTACTCGTAAAACACGTCCAACGTCAAGTCCCGTAAATTGTAACGCATTTAAGATCGAGTTAACTAGTTTCTTCTTAAATGACAAGAAAGGTTATATCTTTGCGAATCGCCACATTACCGTTCCTACCTAGAATGTCAGGAGAGATACTGAATAAAAACAAATTTTTCCATTTAGGACACACTGGAGCTATGGTTGATCTCCCGGCTCACATCGTGGAACAATGGAGGCAGGCATGGAATCGGGTGTATCGAGAGCGATGCCCTGACATGCCTGAAGACGATCCGCGAGAGGAAATATCGCCGGAGGAATTTATGAGACAGTTCAGGAAGAGGTCTGACGAACCCAATCCATCGCAAGACATCCTGACGCAGGCCCAAGAGCTTCTGGAGGGCCTTCTACAGTACCAGCGCCAAGTCGAGGCAGAGGTAGCACGGGCCACGGAATACCTGGCCAACGTCGAAGATGATCTGGCGGCCGGACGGCTAGCTAGTAGTTACCCGCCCTCACCAAGACCAATCCGGAATCTCAAGCGACCAGTATTCGTGATCCCTGGGTGCTCCCCTGAAGAAGGGATCAAACGATTCCTCGCCGACGAATAATCCTCAATGATTCGAACATTTGATATGATATTAGTATGATAAATTTAAAAAATTTCTGTCTCTTCTTGTCATTATTATGGCAGTTTTCGCTTCACAAATATGTTTGTGTTAAGTATACTCGTCTTTGTAATAGTCATCATCAAATTCAACCCTCACTATTTTAGAAATGGATCCCGTGAAATTACTCCAAAACGAGTTGACCCAAGCGAGACAGGCCAATAAGAAACTCCACGAGCAACTCGTCCAGATAGTCCGAGAAACACAGCAAATTAAAGCGACGTGGATCGAGCCCACGAGAATCAAACGATTGTACCAAAAACTAACTGCGGCCCAGAAGGGGTGGGCAGAAGAGAAGCAGTTAGTACAAGGCCTAAAAACTCAAATCAGGGGGCTAGAGGTAGCGTTATCCGCCTGTCAAGACGCAGCAGCGGTAACCTACCCTTTAGTCTTTGCCCCGGCTCAATTGGCTTATCGCGAAGCGAATCCGACCTCATCTACAACGCCAATCACTGTCGAGACCACTACTCCAATAACCCCATCAACAACTGGTCGACGACCTGGACGCAAGGAGCGGGCTAAGCGCCGAGCCGCTCGATTCGCTAATCAGTGTATTTAATAGACAAATAAAATATCATTTATATATATTGTGGTTTTCATGTACACTTTGTTATTTTCATATCATCTCGGGGTTTGAAGCAACATTGTCGAAGGGTTAAATAAACAGTACCACCTAGTTCATTGCTAGATTAATGACGATAAACTAGATAAACAGTAGCAACGGACACGCAAGGGGACCAAATAGTTTTAAAGCGAGCATAGGTCTTCTATCGACAGCTCGTGAACCCGAGGATTGTCCGAGCAATTACAGTATTAGCAATAACACTCACTTTTTGCGGGCAATCCACCACTTGACACATTACCAACGTTGCCTAGCAACGGGTGCCAAGTGGCAGTTAGCATCATTTTGTATGGCGTTACTGGGTAACCATAGGATAATTCAAACAAATGACGAAACCCTGTAACCCACCAACATTAAATAAAAATTGTTTAGTTTATTATGTTACTATTTGTAAATAAATATAGAAACGAAAAGTATTAAACAGAAAGTGATAAAGGGACCTGAAATAGAAGACTGACATAGGCCTTCTAACGGCAGTCCGCTGAACCCGACATAGGACTAACCCTTAGCAGTTCTGATATCGGAACTCACCTTTGGACGTCCTGTAACCAGTGGTTACATTACCAACGTTGCCTAGCAACGGGTAACCATTGGCGGGAGCAAATACTATTTTATATGATTGGGGTGAAGGTCATCCACACCACTAACCCCACATATTTTAAATTTATTTCTGTTTAATTAGTTTATGGTTCTGTTTTTTTTTATTTTATTTTGATTATTTGGTGATCTGTGTTCATCATTTTAAATTCGCTTGTTGCGCTGGATTTTTATGTTATGATACTGGGCAATTTAAACAATTCTCTTGCCAGTTTAGTTTTTGCACAACATAACAAACCAACAATTTTATAATTTCATTTTTCAGAAACATCGACATATTTATGATTTATATTTTGATTTAAAAAGTATTTTATGTTAAATTAATAATTTTCTATTATTGTGACAATTATGAAGAACTGCATTAAATTATTTTAATTTAAAATTAATTATTATACTGCGGAAATTTAGTTTTGTTTAAATATACTACATGAAATTTAGTAATATTTAAATTGAATTAAAACTATGTATCAGTTACTATGCATTCAATAGTTTTCGTAGTAAATTTCGGTTTTGGTTTGCATATTAAAAATAAATTATAATTTTATTTTTACTAATTTCTTATTTTATGCGATTTTAAATTTAGTTCTAATTGTCAATATTGGTTTTTTTTAGAATCAGTACAGAATTAAATTACATTCCAGCAATCTTAATATCATATGCTTAATCATAATTGCTGTACTTATTATCGTATTTTGTTTGATCAGTTTCGGGTATGATCCAGTGAGTGTTTATAAACGAAATGTATTTCGAATCAATTTTTTATAAATGAATAATTATATAATTTAGTTGGAGAGACAAATTATTCAATACGTATGAAATAAATTTTATGTATATTCCATATTTTTATATTCTTTCAACTATGTCGCTCGTAGTAAATGTTTGATATTTCCACCTGCAGCTTCAGAGACCTCATTATAATATTTTTATTTTCGTGATCGATTTTTAAATTTAGATTTTAAAATAAATTTCCAATTTGTTTTTAATTTGATTGCTGATTTTGGCATTGTTGAATTTGTAGCAGCCGTATTGATTGACACGTTCCGTGTGTATGATATTGTGTGTGTGCGTGCGTGTGTGCACGCGTATTTGATGATGTGTTCTGTGATGCCGCCTCGCTCGGTTGCTGATGTATATAAATTTTCAATTTCATGCTTCACAACTTTTAATTTCATTTTTTGTAATAATTATTTGTCTAAAATTTTAGAGAAATTGTTTATACGGAGGTGTTGCTATGGTTACTGAGTAACCAGTTCCAAGTGAGGGGGCGTTAGGGTGACACTTTAATGGAAATTGAATATTTTTCTGCTTAACAAGAGTAAAAACATTTTCGTAGCGACATTAGTTGGCAGGCGTAATGTATATAATTATTCAAATTGCACGTCTTAAACTATTAGCCTAAAGTGCACCAAATTTATCGCAATTGAATAAAATGTAAATTTTGACTGCTCTATGAACTGTATGCTGCATGACGACTTTGGTTATTGAACAATCATCTCGCCAGACCAAATATTTCTGCTCGACCGGACTTAAAAAGCTCACCAGTGTGTTTATTTTGACAACGGATTGATAAATATCAGCTGATATTTTCCAGACAGCACCCCGAAATCGAACCAATTCACAGCCACAGTCTTACCTCGCTTGGTGGAACCCGTCTCTTATTATACCGAACTCAAAATTTGTGTAAATTCATATTCTTCTGGCTGTGAAGAAAGTCGAGCATAAGCCTTCTAACGACAGCTCACTGGACCCAGTATGAGACCGGACCATAGCAGTCCTTGAAAAAGGGCTTACCTTGGTTCATGACCTTGTAACCTAAACATACAAAATATCATACCCTTCATTGGTTACCCGTTTCTAGGCAACGTCTGTAGTGTAACCAAAGGTATGAGACCGCCAAAAGTAAGCCTCTCTTCAAAGACTACTAAGGTCCGACCTCATAATGGGCTCGGTGAGCTGCCGTTGGAAGGCCTGTTCTCGTAGTCCACTTTTCGATCCCTATCGTCTTCACACTCTCCTTCCCATTCAGTTCCATTTACTTTATCGATAATAGCAACGTTATTTATAAAATGAAATGAAGAGAAGTAACAACAATTATATTTAAATGTTATTTGTATACATTTAATCAGTTTATCCTCAATTAACTTTCATTGAATTTTCAGCGAGTCGTACGCGCCTTTGACAACTTTACTTTGACAACAAATATGATAAATTAATCAAAATTAAATGTTTTTTAAATTAAGGTAATATTTATCAAAATATTTGCTCCTCAAAAATTCATGACGAAAAACAATGTCATTTAGTATAAAATATTATTTATGTCCATTTTGCGAAGCTCTATTCACTAGATCTTACGAAATGTTTTATAATAACCACAAGGAACACCTTACATCCTTTAAAACAGATAAAAATGAATTTTTTAAAAGTAATAGGATATATATTCAAAACAATAACATCATTGATATAGATGATGATGTTATTATAGTATCAGATGACGATATAGTAGAAGCGGTGGAAGCAGCAAAAGCGACAGAAGCGGTAGAAGATGATATACCTAAAGAAAAATTAGTTATTCAATCTGATTTAAAAAATTGTCACAGAATAATAACAATGACATTCAACAACATGAACGAGATAAATCAGCCTGAAATTCTTAAGAACAAACTATTAACAACAATAAAGGAAATGAAATCTGTAAAAGTTCAATTCGGAATAGATACAGATTTTGAAAAGGATGACGAATACAAAACGTCACGATTTTCTAATAAAGCAGGGAATGTAACTCCAGATAATTTTCAAAAGTTTTTAGCAGACGGTATTGAAAAATTGCATGAAAAAATTCATATCAGGTTCGAACTTGGAAGTGGAAGTGCGACTGATAAGAATAATCGAAATAAATTTCAAAATTACCAAGGTTCGCATAAAAATTTTACTACCATTACATGCAAACAAACAAAATTGAGGACCATGACTTAGAAATCCGAAACTATCCAGAAAACCTTAGATTCTTCAACATTCGAGGTCGACTGATAACGTGGCGAAACAACCAATGAGGCCCTATGAAGTGACATGCCTTGGACATAGACTTGTTTAATAAAATAAATATAGTTGAATATTTACATGAAGTGATTTTAAGAGTTTCATTTTCTTTTGCGTACAAACTGATGTCATAGACTTCAAGATAACCCAAATATCATGTTGTGCAAGTAGACTTCAGACCTCATCAAGTTATAGTAACGAGTTTCCATCAAATGATGTTTCCAGCATGACTTTATTGATTATTACTCAATGACACGTACATGATGATACTTCATCTATGTAATTCGATATTAGTTTAATACTAGCGATCTGAGAAAACAAAGATTCTAATTACATGCGAGTGATGAAGAATAATAATGACATCATAGTCGTAGGTTCAAGTGATAAGATCATTATGGAAGTGTCCATAAAAGGACGAGAATCGTCATAAATCCATCGCAATAATAACGACTCAAGGCCGTAATAGTATTAATGATCACAGAACTGAGTAGCAGAGTTTGAGACTAATCCGTAAAAATCATAGTAATAAACATGACCAGTTATTAAAATAAATTGATGGTAATATATGATACTCAAACCTATTTATCCCTATCTTCAATAGGCAGTACTCCACCCATAGACGAATCTTGGGATGATGACACCCGGGTCATGATCCGATTCCCAACTGGGAATGCTGCTCGATGCTGAAAAGCCTTATGGGACGCAGGGTACACAGTATCGCCGGCCCAAGGATCCAATTGGCCGGACTACTCCACAGATAGAAATTACAAAGTCGAACTACCCTGCGTTGCCATTAAGCGCGAGCCAGGGAGGAATCCCGCACGAGAGACTCTGCCGAATTCACGTTGGCCTTCTCGTCTACTGCGTCCAAAAAAGAGAGACGATATCTATTAGACAAATTAACTGCCTCATTTCATGATGTAAATGTAGACTTATACGAACCGATGAAATAGGTGATTATCTTTTCTATTTTAATCTTGATGTTTCATAATTTGCTGATTAGACAATCGTCATGAGGACTTTTCTACTCTGCTCAAAGCTCAGGCCAATTTTGTTCGAGCGATCATTAAACGGATGTATGAAGAGTGATTATCTCAGCGCCGAACTCAATGGCAGATTATTATGGCACGTCAACATCTTCACCGAATCAATGCAGATTTCGCAGCCGGACGGATCCCCAGTACCGACGGGTACGCTCCTGATTACGGAGTATCATACGAATTAAATGATCCGGCTCTGAGCGATATGGAGGCACCAACCAACGTAGTGGTGCCAAGGAGACTCATCTGAACCTCGGCTCTAGATCGTCTCAGTACACCGCGCTGGACGACGAGCACGCATACGCAAGTCAGCCAACATGGAAGGTTCAAACTTCAGGTATTACGGTCAGCAGAGGAGAGGAAAACGACTTAGAACATCAGGAATCATTGTGGAATCAATTTTGTAGTGAAAATAAATTTTTAGCTTAATAATCTTTGGATATTAGTTATTAAACTTTAGCTTAATAAACTTTGATAGTAATTGAAGGGAAAATCGGAATGAGATAAGAAGTTTGACTGTTATAATGCAGTCGAAAAACGTTGAGGAGGATACAAATCGAAATAATAGGCCACATAATAACGGTAAATCTAAATTAATAGCGACTCAAATAAAATTAAATGTAATAAATAGCGATAAACTTGTTTTAAATTACTAATAAGATCGAAATTGATAACCTGTTTAAATCCTGTCATAATTGTAGATATGGACACGCTCCGAGTACTATGAAAGGAACTGGTCAAATCCCGACGATAAAATGCGGATTTGTACGCTCGGCTACTACAATTGACCCGGGAGATACAAAAAATGAATGCGACGTGGATTGAACCGTCGCGAGCCAAACTGACCTATCAGCTACTGACCGCCTTCCAACGTGAAGTCGGCGGAAGAAAAACAGATGGTTCGAAATCAACGGACGCAAATCAGAAGTTTGGAGGTAGCACTGTCGGCTTGCCAAGAAGGCAAAGCAGTAAAGTACCCACTTGTATTAGCTCCCGCGCAGATCGCCTATCGGAATTTGAATCATCCTGTCAAACAAGGAGTGCTCAAACGGCCTCATCCTCGGCCGGGAAAAGCGGAGCGCGCAAAGCGACGCTTGCAACAGTCAACGAAAAAAATCCCGAACAATGGATCAACTAAATAAAGACATTGTAATTTCCTCATTATATTTAAATATAAAGTCTTTGATTTATCTTATGAATTTATAAAAACTAACTATTGAATTAATAATTTTCTGTAGTATGTAATAGAATAATAACCCGGAAGAGAATTGTATAGTGTTTAAACTAATACAGAAGGGACCAGAATTGTAAACCGCGCATAGACCTTCTATCGGTAGCGCATGGAACTCATCATGAGGCCTGCCTTATCAGTTCTAAGAGCAAACTCACTTTTAGCGGTCTTATAACCAGTGGATGCAGTTCCAATGTTGCCTAACAACGGGTAACCATTGAAGGGCAGAAAAGGTTGTATGCATGGGGTCAAGGTCGCGCACCACTAACCCACAGTATTCTTATGGTGTGGGGTTAGTGGTGTGGATGACCTTCACCCCATAACATACAAAATATCTTGACGCCCGCCAATGGTTACCCGTTGCTAGGCAACGTTGGAACTGTAACCATTGGTCACAGGACCTCCAAAGGTGAGTTCCAATATCAGAACTGCTAAGGTTTAGTCCTATGTCGGGTTTAGCGGACTGCCGTTAGAAGGCCTATGTCCGTCTTATCTTTCAGGTCCCTTTATTACTTACTCATCATTATACTCGTATACTATATTCATTCGTAAATAACAACATAATAAACTACCATGAACTTATTTATTATAAACTAAATTTATTGGGTTAAAACACGAATTTGCTGATTTATTTGGGTACTCCTTGGGCGCGTCGACGTAATGGTTCGGTTCGACCAGGTCTGGCGCGTGGACGAGATTTCTTGTTGGAAGATTGGGGTTTATCCTGGTCGCGATAGACCAGTTGTGCCGGTGCGAATACTAGGGGGTATGTCACCGTACTACCCTCCTGGCATGCTGACAGGGCGACCTCCAAGCCTTTGATCTGCGTCTGCTGTACCTGATTTAACGTTCTTTCATCTTTTCAGCCTTGTTGTGCTACAGTAAGGCGCTGGTATATCTCTTTCATTTTTGCCGGCTCTGCCCAAGTGGCTTTTAATCTTTGAATTTCCTGACTTTGTTGGAGGAGTTGACGGTGTAAATGCATGTTTTCTCGTCTGAGCTCCTTCAATTCTCGGTTGAGTATTCTCGTTGCCTCCATTTCTAAATTAGAATATTTAAACATTTGCCATCATCAACATTAATTGAATTCTATCGACCCTTTCCTTAATTATCCTCATGGTCAAAATGGTATGCTAACAGGTTATTTCTATAAATCTCGGGGTAGTCTGTATTGATAATCTGATTTATTAAGGTTTAGTCGGAATTCGCGACTCGATTTTCACGTCACTTACCTTTTATATCATGAATTTATGGTTTACTGAAATAGTTGAGAACTCAAGTTATTCGTTTATTCTAGTGTTATATTCGTAATAGCCAAAATTAAATAACTAATAAAACATTAACATTTATTATGTGACATAAATTAATCAAATCAATCCTCGAGTTCATTTAGGTTCGTACGTATGGACATTTTTACGACTTCTATCAGCAAAGGTCCATCGAGGATGACGACTGGTATGGTCTCCTGTTTGGCGGAATCCAAGTCGACTGCGAAGGGCTGGTTGTATCAACTTTTCAGGTAGAATTAACTTGGTTGGAGATGACATTTGCAACAGTCTCGGGTCATCCAACTCGAAGGAGACTCCATACTCCGGAGGAAAACCATCTGTACTCGGGATGACTCCACTTGCTATGTCCCGGTTTATCTGGGCTAATCGCTGTTTGGCTAGAACTGCTTTCCTATGATATTTGCGTTCCATCTCCTCCATTTTCATTGCCGTATATTCGGCTCGCTGACAGGCTTCTCTGGCTGGATTTCTGCCGGGTTCGCGCTTGATAGAGATACTCGGTAACTCCACTTCATCTCCTCGGTCTTCGGATCGTCGAGGCCAGCTTGATCCTCCATAGGTGGACAAGGTATATCCATTGTCCCATAATACTTGACGATACCGAGCGGCAGAAGCGTTCAACTAAGTCTACAACTAAGTCTACAACTAAGTCTACAACTAAGTCTACAACTAAGTCTACAACTAAGTCTACAACTAAGTCTACAACTAAGTCTACAACTAAGTCTACAACTAAGTCTACAACTAAGTCTACAACTAAGTCTACAACTAAGTCTACAACTAAGTCTACAGCTAAGTCTACAACTAAGTCTACAACTAAGTCTACAACTAAGTCTACAACTAAGTCTACAACTAAGTCTACAACTAAGTCTACAACTAAGTCTACAACTAAGTCTACAACTAAGTCTACAACTAAGTCTACAACTAAGTCTACAACTAAGTCTACAACTAAGTCTACAACTAAGTCTACAACTAAGTCTACAACTAAGTCTACAACTAAGTCTACAACTAAGTCTACAACTAAGTCTACAACTAAGTCTACAACTAAGTCTACAACTAAGTCTACAACTAAGTCTACAACTAAGTCTACAACTAAGTCTACAACTAAGTCTACAACTAAGTCTACAACTAAGTCTACAACTAAGTCTACAACTAAGTCTACAACTAAGTCTACAACTAAGTCTACAACTAAGTCTACAACTAAGTCTACAACTAAGTCTACAACTAAGTCTACAACTAAGTCTACAACTAAGTCTTTTACTTCTACTTTTTACTTCATATAAATGTAAGAGTTTCGTTTACCTCATTGATTCATGTTACTTGCATGTGATATATTAAAAAATTATATTTACATGAAATTTTCAATTGTTAATTATATTATTACATAAAAAATAATAAAATGATCATTAAACATAATAAATTAAGATCAAACTCGTCTTAAAAATAAATGTTCAATTCTAAATTATTTAGCTTACTGATTATTTTGTTAGTAGTATATTATATAACAATTTTATCAAAATAATCATAAAACTTTAATGATTTTCATGAAAATTTAAGTTTAAAACCACTATAGTATATTTAGTTAATTATTAAAAATAAGTCACTCAAAACTTAAATTTGAACACAGGATTTGCAATATTTTAAGAAACTAATTCAACAAGTTTATAATTTCAACTTAACTAAATATAAAAAATTAAATTATACAAGATTTACTTTACCAATTTCTATAAAATTTTAAATTTACATCAAATAAAATATACAGATTTATATTCTATTAAAAAATTTAATTTTGAAAATAAAAAATAATTCGCCCATGATAGGAGTTGAACCCCCAAACGAATTATTACCGACACCGCTGATGTAAGAATTTTGAAAATAACTCATTCAAGATAGAATTTAAACATTGGATTTATAAAGTTTATGAAAATAACCCATTATAGGGTTATCTACATGTAAATACTTAACCAAATTCTATAAATTTATAGCAAATATACTGTTTCTAATGAAAATTCAATATTTTGATAATAATTCACCAAGTTAGTCGGATACTAATTTACAAGTTCATCCGACTCTATAAATTATTAGCGATACCATCAACTAAATTCGTTGTAACAACTATTTTAGTGTTTTTATGAAAATAAGTCACTGGGTTTACAAATGAAAGTCACTGGGCTCACTATATAAATTGATAAAGAATAATCAATCCACGAGTTTTATATCAATATTTTTTAAAAATTCACGCATACTGGATTAATTAATGCTAATAATATTGCTATTGATAATAATAATTTAATTTTCACAATTAAAATGACAATTTTTCACACGTAAATTTATTACAAACACGCATTACATTATCAATATTAGTCAAGTGAATACTAATGATATCTAAATAAACTTTTGTTTTTAATAAGAGCTTTGATCTAAATACTAATTAAATGTTGATACCAAAACGTGTAAAATTAGATTTACATTCATTAACAACATGCTAATTAATTTCGAACATTAAAGCTTTATGTAATCAAAACTTGATTAAATAACCATTAAAAATTCATCAGGTGATACCTATTAAATATTTCAATAATTTATGATTCAAACTAGGTATATTATAATACTTTTCGATAAATTTATGGATAAACTATTACATGATTTGTTATAAAGTTATTTAAAAGGTTAAGAATTTTAACCCTATGTGAAGAAATATTTAATAATTTTAACCCTAAGTAATGAAAGAAGTAACAATTTTAACTCAAAGTAATGAAATATTTAATAATTCTAACTCTAAATAATGAAAGATAACTTTTAACCCTAAAAGATGAAAGATAACTTTTAACCCTATGTGATTAAAAGTTATAACCTTATGTAAACCAATAATTACTAAATACTAAGTAAACACATGTCTTTAATAAAGAGTAGTTGGTAAAAAACATACATATATTTAATAATCGTTGATAATTTTTAAGTACCAGTTAAAAATGGTTTGAAAATATGAATAAATATTTTAATTTAAGAATATTAAATTGAAAATCTCTATTGAAATTAAAAAGTATATAAATTTGTTAATCGTCAATTAAAATAAACTCGTAAAATTATTGATTGATTAAATGCTATTGTTAATTAGAAATATTATTGACTGAACTTATTTTTTAATAGAAAGTTATTCTTGAAACAACATAAAAATCATATTTCAATAACTTTTCTTTAAATTAATTTTGAAAAAGTAGAAATCACATACTTGATTTTGATTGGCTGTTACTATTGACAACGACACTATTTTTCTATAAATTTAGTTGCTAAACACAAAATACTAATAAATTTATTAAAATTATTACAGTTTTCTTGAAAATAATTTGAAAACGTACAAACCAAATACTTGATTTTGATTGGTTGTTACTATTCCTATTGACAACAACATTATTTTTCGATAAATTTAATCGCTAAACTCAAAATACTAATAAATATATTAAAATTATTACAGTTTTCTTGAAAATAATTTGAAAACGCACAAACTATTTTTCAATAAACTTATTATTTAACTAAAACCGGTTATTGAAAATACTAATAATTTTATCAATTAAAATAATTACAATTTTCATGAAAATAATAATTTGAAAATGAAATTATAGAATACTTGATTTTGATTGGTTAATTCTATTTATTACTGTTGGGCCAGAACACAAACGGCCTTGTGAATGTTTAAATGAATCGGTAACACACATACAAATATAAAATGCAGCTTTAAATTCAAACCTATGAAAACATCAATTAAACCTAGCAAAATATGAGAGAAAAGCAATTATATATAAAATAATAAACATAAAATAAATTAAAATAATAACAAAATGCAACAAGATCAGCACGATATAAATATAAACATAACACGAAAACCCAACAAATTCGACCGAAATTTGATAATCTAACAAAAAAATAAAAATTTCATGAAAATGAAATAAAAATCAAAGAATTTGAATTAGAAATAATTCAATAAAAATTTCAAATAAAAAATTATCAAATTAAATTAAAAATAATAAAAATTAAGATTAGAATACATTAGAAAATACCAAGGTCGAATTTTGTTTTACTAAATTAAAAAGAACACGCGAGGTTAAGGACAAAAAATAGGTATATATACCGATTCATGATTACACAATTTTAATCGTTTTAAGCGTAAAAATCATTTTTAATCGTTTGAAAACATTTACTCGTTTTTAAATCTACTTTAGGTGAGTGAGAGTTTTATTTGGAAACTCTCTCTCCACGCCACGTCCTCGCAACCTCGGTAGAGCTCTGCTTGGATGTCGGCGTGGGGAGAATAGTATTTTGTCGTATGATGTCTACATTTTAGCAAGTAATTTGTTATATTGTTTTTTAATATATTAATAAATATTTATAAAACATAAAATCAGTTCGTTTTTCAGTAATTAATTGTTTATTGTCGAAATTTTTCCGGCCCACAGCCAAGACACATCACAAGTTAGTAAAATCCACATATTATTCTGATTCGTGTAAGTGCGTGGAATATCGCCGATGATCTGTGCCCGTGAAGACCCGGCGTGCGGAACGCAGGGATTGGAACGTCAATATTATTCCATATAGAAGAAAGGAAAAATAAGTAGATGGTCTTTTGGCTACTTCCTCATTTCTCGCTTTCTTTAAATTCGACCTAAAATAATCTACATACGGCTCAAAATCACCACACCGAATAGTCCAGTGGGCACTCATTAAATATAATATGAACACAATGCGCCTAAGATCAATTAAAGGAAGGTGACGGGAAATAATAAAATGAAATCGTTGTTAACAAGTTGAATTTAAACAAAATCTTGTACTGGTCCAACATGGTAACCTACCGAATTCGAAATTGAATTCATTCGATTTTTGGTTTCCTTTGTCTGTTGGCGTATTCATTAATAGGGATTTAAATGTCTGTCCTTTGGTACCAATATGAAGTTCCTATACTCCAATAATTATTTTTAAAGGAAAATTTCTTTGTACTTATTCGTTTAAACAAATGTTCAAGGCCATTTATGACCCAACATTAATTTGCCAAGACTATTTTATAAACATTTATTATTTTCTTTATTCACCTTACTGTTAATATCGCATTTCATAATTCAATTGTTAATATAACACATTTCGTTATAAAATGTCATCGAATTGTTAAGAAGTTTTATTTGATCATAAAGAAACCATTGCTTGTTTAAGTAATTCAATTAAATATTATTTTTTCATAATTAGCTTTAATTAAACTTTTAAGTTTATTTCTAATTAAATTAAATGCATTTAATATTTTTTTAAAGTTTTCCCATGGAAAGTATTGAAAATATAGAAGCATTTGAACTATTGATAAAAACTTTATCAACAAAAATCAGTAATTCAGAAATAAAAATTCAAGAAATTGAAAATGAAATAAACGAAATGGAAAAATTGATAAACGAGAAAAAATCTTCAATTATTTCAGTTGTAGAAAATTCTATGTTATCTGACGTTTTAGATAATAA
This sequence comes from Schmidtea mediterranea, assembly GCA_022537955.1. NCBI lineage: Eukaryota > Metazoa > Platyhelminthes > Tricladida > Dugesiidae > Schmidtea > Schmidtea mediterranea. The sequence goes on from CM039680.1 coordinate 9,975,077, forward strand.
CAAGTATATTCGAAATTTTTAAGTGAAAATTAATAAATGTTTAAGAATTATTGAAGACTTATATAGTAAATTTACGTCTATAAAATTTACTGAAGAGACTGCAGATAATTACAGTGGATGTTATATTTTCTTTCTTCATATACATTCTAATTATTACATTTATTAGATATTCTTTATGACAACAAGAAAGTTCCTTTGGAGATCTCCAAAAAAAATATTCACAACGAAGATCAATATGATAAATTGTGGGAAATTTTAGAATTGAATATAATATAATGTCTTTTATCTTTTTTTTTCATTAGTTCCGTAATTTGTAAATAAAATATTTTTATGAAAGCTTTAAATTAAATACAGAAGCACAAATTTATTAAAACAATCAACGTTTTCGTTTCTTTTTTGTTTTTTCCTCTGATGAAGAGGACGAAGAGGATGATGATGACGAGGAACTATCACTTGACGAATCAGAACTGCTTGATGAAGAATTTGACCTTTTACGTTTGTTTATTTTCGATTTTGCCTGTTCTTCAGTCGGTTTTATTGATTTATTTTTCTTTGATTCCTCAAAGAAAGCTCTCATGTCGACAGTGAGTTTTCCCAGCTCGATTGCTGTGAAATAGTTGATAGCGAATTTTGTGTTCTTTAAATCGTCACGGGGGAAAATATTCTGATAATAGACAGCCATTTCTGGATCCTTGAACCGTTCACATAGCGCATTGGGCCCGAGATGTGTGAGCATTTCCTGGAACAGATATTTCAAGAAAATCCTCCCAGTCGAACTCGTGTCTTGTGGAGTGAGTTTAACGACAACAAAAACTCCCCAGGAAATCGTATCGGTCGAGAGGAGATGGGCGAAGAATTGAGCAATATTTTTGCATTTTGACACGTCCAATCGATGAATTCCCGCGTAATTCTCACAGAACAATTTCTCGAATTCTTCGACATATTTTCTGTTGACCAGGCACATTTGTTGGCCGAGATTTCCGAATTTGTCTTCGTAGATTCGCAACTGTGCACAGCAATCGAGAATCATGCTCGCCATCTCGTACAATTGATCCGGCCTCAACTGCAGTTGCAATAGAGAATGAGCAGCGTCCATATAAATCAAACTCGCTTGGATTTTCAAATAGATTTTCTTTCTCAATTCAATAGTTGACATGAAAGATTGGTCTTGAATTTCTACTGTTGCCGGAGTTTCTTTTGCTTCTTCTTCATTCTCCTCCTCATCATCATCGTCTTCTTCATCTTCTGATTCGGGTAAAATTTCTCGTTTCATTTCCTCATATCTTTCCTCATTTTCCAAATACTCCGGATCGTAATTAAAGACATTTAGGCCATCTTTAACATCAAACTCGTCTGTCAGCTCATATAAATGAGTTTGCTGATCTTCTGCATCTACTAAATCCAAACCTTCTCTAATCGGAACATAATCTTTATATTGATCTTTTCGGATTTGAAACAGAACTTCAATCATATAATTGACACGTTTTTCTAAAGTTCCTTCGTTTAATAGAAATCTGAATTTATCAAACAATGCCAAAGAGGCAGCTTTGCATTTTTTATCAATTGTAGCTCCGACTTCTTTCATTATGCCAATAGCGATTTCAACACTGTTATTAGATGGCTTTTCTAGCAGCAAAACCATAATCTCCATTATCAAAATTTCACTTAGCACATTTTGATTAACGAGATGTGCAAAAAATCTACAACTAGTTAAGCATCGCTTTTTGTCATTCCTTTTGTAAGCTTTTGTAAAATCATTTAGCAATCTTTCAATTATCAATTGTCCTATTTGAGGGAACTTGCTGTTAATAACAGCAACAGTAGCTGCGTGAACATGGGTTAAAGCTGGGGATTCAGTTTGAGCAACTATAATAGTTCTTGCTAAAATCCCACGACCCCGAATTATATTTTCGGATAGTAATTTCTTTATAATAATATCAAAGTTTTCGATATTTATTTTATTAATGAGACCATTTATGGTTTTTTTAAGAGCATCCCATGCAAGTCTTTGATAAGCTTCTGAAGATTTATCCGTAATCTTTTCTTGCATTAGTCTCAATTTGGCAGGTGGTATATATGCCCCACCGGTAATTTTATTTATATCATTGATATCCATTCTAAATAAATAAATTTTATATGATAATTATTCGAACAAATTATACCCAAAAATATAAATTGAAAAAAAGTTATTGAAAATTTAAAATGGTATCTCAAATTTTATAAATTTAAACACAAGTCCAATTAAAAATATAAAATTATATTCTTAATTTTAAAAATGTATATATAAATTTGTAGACAGAATATTTAATTTTTTAAAAATTATAATTGAAATATTACTAAGAGATTTGACTTTGTTTCAACTGGGATCAGTTATTATGTACATTACACAAAGTTAATTTAAATTCATTTGGAGGACGCTGAATAAACAATAGTAAACGACTTAGCCATAGAAAATAGTAAACATAATCTTAAATTAAATTGAAATAGTAAAATTTAAAATAATATTCTTAATTTTAATAATGTGAATTTTAATAATATTAAATATTTATTATTAGAATAATTAATTTTTAAAAAATTATTAAAATATTCCGAATTTAAAATTTAAAGTTGTATAAATTAGTCCACATCTATATGTTGGTAAAATACAATATGAACATAAATTGATAAATCTGTCTGATGACAGGGGTTGACAAATACAATATTTCCCACTCAATGAGGACTACCGAACAGACCCCAATAAATATCGAATTAACAAATATGCAGAACATAGGGAACCAGCCACAAACACTTCAATCCAACCCAACCCAAATCCCAATCGATATTACTGATTGTATAACAATGACAACGTCTTATAACAGCTCATTCTGTTGATTCAATCTCTGGCTCTTTGGTCGAGTCCAGGTTTCCTCCATTCGACGACATCTTCGTATCATCGATTCAGCTCGCTGGCTCTGTTTCAGGGCCTTGTTATGGGAAAGAGTAGCATCTCGTCAGAATCTTTCCAAGTCTAGAGTTTTGTTATTATTTTGTTGCACTAAAATAATTGATCAAATTTTAGATTGAATCGAAAATCGTGTTTGAAATAATTTTATAGCAATGAAGTTGATGAAAATTTACTCAAAATAAATGTATATATTAAGACAAAATATAATGGTTTGTGAAACGATGTAAGGTTTACGTAGAACTTCGTCAATTTCGAGGAGTTTTTGGTTGAATTTATTTATTCCAGGAGTAGTTCGGTCGAGAGACATATGTATAAGTTCTAATACCATGCTTTTAATCGAAAATCTGATTGAAATTTGGAAATTCGCATCCCTTTCCCCTTAAAACTCAGAATTCAAACCCTAAAAATTATCGATTTAAACAAGAAATTCCGTTCTATTTTTAGAACGGAATTTCATAATTCCGCATGCAAACTCTGGTGAGCTAGTTAAATTATTTTCTATCCATTTTATTTATTGATTATTAATTTAGATTTTATTTTCCGGAATTTAAAAAAACTTCTCTATTCTCATTTGATTTTTTGAGAATGTCCTCTGGATCTTTATCAGATTGGTATGGAGACTTGAATGTTTTATTAATAAATATTTTCTTTTCAATTAGTTATTTTTAATTTTTCTAAATTAATGTTTTAAGTAGAGTAATATAAGTAAAAATGATCTTTCTGGTTAAGTAAATTTTTTAAATTATTTTAGTTTTATTATATTGAATGCAATTTTTGGAATTCCTAAATTATTTCGACTTGTACTATTATTTTAATGATATACTTTTTAATCCGAAATATTTTCTCGATGAAATTTGGGTACATTTTAGGTGGTTAATAAATAACTTTTAATCATTAAATTTATAAAAAATGATCAATCATTAGACATGAAAGTTTTCAATGATAACAGTAAACATTATATTTTATGTCTAAGTTTTCTTTCTTCTATTTCTTTTTCTTTTCCTTTTAACTGTTGAGGCTTTCCACGACACTTCCTCTGCTTTGTCGTTGCTCCTTCCTACAGCTATTTTTCAATGATGGCAGAATTAATAAAAATTGATCGAAAATAATAATAATAAAAATATCAAATTTTAAATAGTACAACTGTGGAATAATAATTCGTTTAAATTTTGTATAGTCGGAATTAACAATGACCCAACGGACATGAATTTACTTGCTCCTGTATAACTTGAAATCTAAACATTTACCTGTGATCATTTGGAGCCTGAATAAGATGCTATAAACCTTTTTATATATAAAAAAATTAAAAAGGATCTTGTCATTTTTAATGTAATAATTAATATTTTTAAATTTGATTTCCAATTAGGAATTTACTATATGCCAACATACGTGTTTATCGTTGATTTCTATCATGCATTACTTGACCAAATAATACCTTCATTGATTGACTACTAAGATTTTAATTTCTGTTTTTCTAATTCTTCATATTTCTTATCAACGCTCAAATATTTTTTGCATTATTATTCTGGATAATCTTTTTACTTCCTTCTTGCTCATTAGTCTTTAAATTCTTCTTTCTTTATATGTATAGCATTTGATCCTTCCTCATGATCATTAGTTCTCAACTGAGGGTTTGACGTTGAGATTCTTGGAGAGTAGATCTGACCCAGAAACTACCATTCACTACGGGTACCTCCAACACCAGAGTACTAGTTCTAGACTAGCTGGTGAAAATTTAAATTTGATTTCTTGCATGTAGACGATCATATGGCTAACAATTGGCATATGATAATGATTAATAATAATGAATATATAATTAGCAATTTATGCATAATAATAATCAAAAATGATAATTAGAATAATTACTACAATAAATGGTTAATAATGGTATTATGTGATTTAATGATTTCATATTATTGATCATAATAGGGATCGAGTCATAAGGCATCTCGAATAGATCAAGTACCATGGAAGTGAAGCTTCCTTTGGAGGAAACTAGTTGGATATTATATATTATTAGAACATTTTAGAATTCGACAATGAAAAAAACAAATCATATAATTTGAAAATTGGCATTTGACACACACAACATCTATTTATGAATCCAAATCAAAAATAAACATAAGGTAGGGTATTTCCTAAGACCTATCTAAATTTTTGTATAATAAAAACAAATTCAATTGCATTCTACTAGAATCTAACATAAAATAATATATAAAAATTAAAAATTAAAAACAATATGTCGATAGTTTCTTACTTCCAAAATGATTTCGAATTTGGTACAATTCTTTTTTGGTACAAATCTCTAAAACCTTTATTTAAAAAATAGCATTAATTTGTGTCGATCTGGCATCGACTTATATAGGGGGTTTTATACGCATGTTTTTTATGCGGTAAAACAAAACGCCTACACGTCTTTACCATATTTCATAAATTTTCTCCTGTAAAACAGATTTTTGTGATTCTTTTTAATTAATGTTTCTAATTATATTTCAGGCTTAATTCTCATAGTCATTTTCTAGAATATAAGCGTTTTCGATGAATTTGGAGCCAAAGTGATGAAGTTGGTTAATTTTGTTAGTTTTTAATGATTTTCAATTCTTTTTAAATGTTTTTATTTATTTTTACATATTTCTTGCATTTTTCAACATTTTTTATACTTTTTGAATTATTTAATGCTAAATAATCTATATTTGATGAATTTTCGTCTATTTGAACTTTGCGCACCCCAAAGTTATCGGATATCGTGCCAGATAAACAACAATTTTTATAACCTTAGTCTTTGTCCAACACTTTACAAATACAATAACAATATTTTATTTCTGATAATGTCATGATTTTATGTGTTATTTTATGATAATGTTGAGGATACCTAAATAATAGAGTAAAATAATTAATAAAAATGTAAAATGATTGAGGGAAACAATGATAAGTAATTAAGATGTGGTTCTGGAGCTTAATAAAAAAGAATGAAAAAGAAATGTCGAATAACGAAAAGGGAATAAGAGAAAATCAATAAAAACAGATAATTGAATAAAAGAAGGTTATTTTATAATTAACAATTACAAATTTAGGAAAACAAAAACAAAGTTTGCACGTTATCTCGAAAGCCCTTTCAAGATAGGGGAAGGAATGTTCTTTGGGAATCGGGGAAAGAGCAACTCTAAAAACTTATTTATCTGGGCAGCTGCCAGTGATTATAGAGGTCCAAATGGAATTAGCGGTAAAAGATATTGGAAATTCTATTTGACATCAGTAATTATTATTGGGCGACGGAGTATAAAAAGAGAACGCAGTTGGAGAGAAAAGAGACGAAAAAGAGATTAGAGAGAAATTGGACAGAATTCGACGAATAATTGGAAAGGAGAAAATTACAGAAAATTATTGAAGAAAGGTATTAAAGAGAAATTTGGAGAAAACCTAAAGTTGAAATAAAGGAAAATAGAAATTTGAAACAGAAATTAAGCGAAGTCAAAGCAAAGCAACTAAATCAGAGTTACCGATCTCAAAAACTCGTCACAGTAGTCAAGTGATTGTGATATCCAATTGATCCGAAAAGTGCTATTATTCCCGAAGGGTCGTAATAAGCACCAAGTCGTGACTGTAACGGATAAATCTTTGTGTCATTTTAAAGTGAAGATAAAGTGTATTAATCAGTAAAGTTTATATCGTTTGGAGTTCATTAGTGTTGTTTAAAATCACGCTTGGAGTCAGATTGACAATACATCCTATTCAAATTCACCGACAACCCCAACAATATACTTTAATTTTATTTTAATACGTCTGCTGGGTAAGTGATAGTGAACAGAAAATAATAAGTTGTGACCACTTTCAACGGGTTTCCGTCAGATACACACATAAGAAATTTACCATTGGATACCCATCAAAATTGACGTTGGAAATATATTCCAATGGATAGTTTCCAGTAAAAGATGAGTCATATTGCCATGACTGATGATACCCTGGTACATCTTTTGGTTCAATAGCTACCATAGAAGGTTTCTTGCTCGTTTTTAATTCGGCCCTGAATCTAACATTGGTTAAAACAGTATCGTACTCAAAAGAATATAAACAGTTTAAAAATTTATCTATCTTTTAGAATATTTGATGTTAATTTCTTCATTTGTCCTAATAGTCTGATCGCTTTCTTTCTCGCTCGGCTTTTCCTGGACGAAGCTTATTAAGTTTTGTTTCATGTAATGGTAGTGGAAGATTTTGCGTTGGCATTATTTTGTTGCTGACTTGCGGAATCCATGGTTGATTGGTACCGGTTATCACTGTATTACCCCATTGTTGCAATATCCCATCTTGGATCGTTTCTTTCAACTTCAGTTGTTCATTTTACCTTTGAAACCACTCGAATTTCACCATTACTTCTACATATTAAGATTTTAACAACTTATCCGGATGTACTAAGTTCTTGGCTTGATCTGGCCTCATCTACGTTTCCCACATCTGTCGGGCTGATACAGAAAGACAATTTATTACATCAATGGATATTAATCTGATTTCTATTCGAAACCGGTGACTGGAAAAAAAACCTTTAGCAGAATTTCTGCCGACATCATTACCTTAATTTTCTGTGTCATTTATCGGTTATGATACTTAGCTCATTTTTTCTTCATACTTTCCTTATTCAAAAGTTTTCATTATTTTTATTTAATCTCTTGGTAATTTTATAAACACGAATAAAACAATTTGCCAATAAATAAAACATGCATTATAATCATTATATTCAACACAAATATTAATTTTTTTATCAGAAAGGGATAATTAGCTGTCAAACAACAAACAGAGTCGCAGCATGATACAAATACCTCTAAGAGAAATCGGATTGATAAACCAGAGACAGGATATAGACTAAATTAACAAATGATACATTCGAAGTATCAAGAAATCAGAAGGATTTCAATCAGGCTTGCCAGGCCTCCCGATTTCGTCGGGAGTCTCCCGATATGGAACGCATATTCCCGTCTCCCGATATAGGAACCGTAACTCCCGATATTGAACAGTTTTAGATTTTGAATAGATTTTACCCATCTTGAAAGGATTTTTTTTAAAAAAACCATAAAATTAAACGAAACTAAGAAAAATAGAGAAATTATATTTCTATCTTACTTATTGCTCACTATTTTTTACCATAGGCATTTGTGATTTCATCTTTTCCTTATGGATTGGTGTTACATTTAATTTCAAAATGACGTGCAAATGCTGATAAATATTTATAAATAAAATTAATTGTTACTGTTTTTTAACATAACAAAACTGAAGACTTATTTTTTTAAAATTTTTTTTAATATATTTTATTTATAAATGCATATAATAAATATGAATGAATTTATATTTTTTCACAAAATATAATTGATTTTTTTTGTTTTTTATTCCCGACAGGCTTGCCAGACCTCCCGATTTCGTCGGGAATTTCCCGATATGATTTTTCGAAAATCTGACATCCCTGATTTCAATATATTTCAATATAATTAACCAATATTATACACGTGAACAATAATTTCATTAATGACATTCATCTCAATCGTCCTCCGACCAAGATACTCACTTCGTGTAGGATTGATTGAACTTAGAATAGGCAAAACGTTTCTTTTGCTGAAATTCTTTCGAAAACTAGATTTCTTCAAAATTCAGCTGCCCAAAATTTTTTTAAGAATTGATCTCAAATTTGCTCGAAATCTGTTTTTATATCTACAAATTTACCCTAAGGTTACATGCTATTTTTACTGCAATAAAACAAATTTAACCCTGGGATTATTTACGATATCTAACTTAAATTTGTTTTAATTTTGAAAATCAAATCGAAAATTTATTTAATTATTTAAATTTTTAATTAGATTTTATTTATTTGCAAATATTTTTAAAAAATTTAATGTTAAGCATTTTTCTAATTTTTATGAACTGCCGATTTTTTGGTCAAATTAATTTGTTAATATGTTTTTTTTGTGTAAATTCATTTCTCAACTTGGGACAACTTATGTATTTTATTTTACTTTTGTGTTTAATTTTATTTTATTTTGTCGTTGGGGTTTAGTGCATGTGCAGATAATTTAAACAAATTCCAAGGCCCTTTGTCCTGGGCCAACACTTTCTAAAAAATATCACAACCAACGTTTTGAAAAAAAATCTTTAAAACCCTAAATTTTTTACTTTTGTCAATTCTTGTTTTACAATTCTTGTCTTGGACAAAACAAATCGCTTAGTTAAAAGAGTCAAAATCCTTTTACTTTATACCAAAAACAGGAGTGATATGAAACTTTCCAAGCAGATCAACATTGAAATCAGTTACTTACTTTAAAAATTAAAGTGAAATGAGCCCTTACTCAATCAGATGACCATGTAACCAAAACACCACCAAAAATCCTTTGATGGTTGACCTTTTGTATGCACAGTTCCTACTCTTACCATCACTCTCATCTATTATTGAAACAAAATACAAACATTACAAAAAAATTAGAAAATCATTCTAACTTGCTTTCGAAATTATTTTATCAAAAGATAAAACATCTCCATAACAATAAATTTTTGTCTATTAAAACAAAAAAGTAATTAATTTTCCTTGTTGACTTGGTAACTAAATATAGAAATTTCATTTTGATAATTTAATAATAGCTTATTCCAATCGGTCGAAATGAGACCATAAATTGGCTACCCCTTGTTTAAAGAAGTTACTTTCTCAGAAAAAATAAAATTTTAATTTTGAAGTATCATTCAATTTTCACTATATTATACAATATGTGATAAATCTATATGGAAAATCGAAATTGCTCCCATGTGCACACACAATTCGATGGCACTGGCAGCACTCTCAGAATTCCCAGAAAATTCAATATACACACACACAACTGATGACTCACCTTGTCCAAAATTATAGATTATTCTCTAACAGATAAAAAGAAAATCATAAAACTTGCCGAGTTTCAGCAATAAATCGAAAAATAAAAATCCTGATATTGCAAATTTAACAAATTCCCGAATAAACAAAATATTTTTATTATTATTATTATTAGACAGGTTTTCTAACAACAAAAAATTCATTTAATCAAAAACCAAAATTTTTAGTAAAGTTCATGGAAAAACTTTAAGGTCAAACTTTTATTATTATTATTATAATTATTATTATGATGGGAAAACAAACAGAATTTAGAGAATTTCTGAAATGCTAATTTCGACATTCCTTTCAAAATTGCACTTGTAATATTTTCGATGAGGGGAAATATTTCAGTTGAAACTATTTGACAGACTTTCCAGTCTTTAACTTTTAATAACTATCTGTTAATTAATTAATTAATTATTAATAAAAAAGCTAATTTAATTTGTTTTTTCTCTTCCTTATTTTTTGCGAGTTTAATTTTTGTTTCAAAAAGAAATATTTTTCACAGTGTAAAATGATAATTTTAGAGAGCAATTTTGTTAATTTTATCCGAAAAGAAACCCAAAAATACATCAAAGCACATTAAATAGCATAATAAAAAAAACTAACTTATAATAAATAAATAATTAAATAAATTTGGCAACGATTTAATTAAAAGATAAAAAATAAAAAACTCTTCGTACGATATATTTCGACAGCATAACTGTCATCTTATAATAAATGTTTGTGCGTCATAGCCAAAAAGTTGACATTAGATTGAACCTTATACTATTGAAAGATTAAAATTTCAATTGAGAAGATAAATAAATACCTGTAAACAATTATGGTTCACAAATACAAAAAATTACAAAATAAACTGCACAATGACATTAAATTGTCCTCAATTCTTAAATTTTAAAAATTAACTGGTATTTAAGCCATTGCAAAGAATAAACTATTTCACGCAGAGAAAACCATCGAAATATTTAAATTCTCCTATAAAATTTAGTTAACTTATCAAAATTATTGCAGAATATCTACCGCCAATAAAAAATGATTAATACAAGCTATTAAAAGTGTTTTTAGCAAAATCAAAAACAAGGCTTGTCTTTCAACATTTGGTATTATACTATTTGCCAAGCGGCCAACGAACAGCTACAGAAACCCGATTATGGTAATTAAAAAACTTTATCACTGTATATATTTTTTATTTAAAAAAATAAATCGATGTCTTACCTTTTTAGTGTATAAATGAAAAATTTTTAAAATTCATTTAAAAAATTTATAATAATTTAAGACAAAGAAAATTCTAAGTTAAAAATACATTTTAACAATTCCAGGGTGCAATTCAATGTCCTATCCAGTCCTATCAATTGCCCTTTGGTGTATTCTCACAAAGTAAACTGTAACAAATCTAATAAGAAATGGAAAATCCTACCGATAAAGAAAACATTTTTCATAAGAAAATGCCGTTGTCCTCATATGGGATAAATTTCTTTCACATTTGCCATCGAATGAAATTTTACCCCAACACAAATCCAATAGGAATCTACCAGATTTATTATTTGATTTGATTTTTACAAATTCAATTTGATTTAAAATTTTTTCTTTTGAAAAATTTCTTGTAAAAATCGAAAAAGTCTTTTAAAATATTTTTTTTTGGAAAGATTATTTTTTATTGCTTTTGTTAACAAAAGATTTTTACAAATGCTCGAATATTTTCCGGAACGTCGAAAATCGTCGACAGATTTGTTGCCTTTGCCAAAAACGGCATTTTTTCGCCGATCTCCGTCTCCATCGAAACGATCGTTTTCCGACTTGTTGAATCCATTTCAAAAGCGATCGAATGACGATTCGTTGTTCTTTATCGGTTAGAGGTGTTATTCGAGTAATTATTCATGAATATTCACAGAAAAACAGGAACCGTTTCCAAAACGACCGGCGAAACTTTTACAATCAACAAAAAGCAAAACCTCAATGGTAAGTTTATAATAATAAAATATTTTATCATCTTCACTATTGATCGATTTTTTTTCAATTAATTTTCTCAAACTGAAAATTAATAAATTCAATTTATTAGAATTATTCTAGCAAACAGTGAACCGAAAATAAATTTTATTAATATTTTTTTTGAATTTGTAAATTTTTTTAAAATTTAAAATTAAATTTTTTTATTTTTGAAAATTATTAAATTCCGAAAAATGTGAAAAATTTTTATTGACATTGATGGAATTTGATAGATTAAATCGTTAACGAATTTTTAATTAATAATGATGCCAATTAAAGATATTTGGTGACATTTTTGAATATCATTTAAAAATGTAATTAGGATTTTTCCCCTCGAAAACATCTGTTTTCCTACTAGGATTTTATTTTTAATTTCATCACGTGCTTCCGTTTGACTTACATTTTCCCAAGGAATCGTGCTGTTGATATTATTATTATTATTATTATTATTATTATTATTATTATTATTATTATTATTATTATTATTATTATTATTATTATTATTATTATTATTGTTATTATTATTATTATTATTATTGTTATTATTATTATTATTATTATTATTATTATTATTATTATTATTATTATTATTATTATTATTATTATTATTATTATTATTATTATTATTATTATTATTATTATTATTATTATTATTATTATTATTATTATTATTATTATTATTATTATTATTATTATTATTATTATTATTATTATTATTATTATTATTATTATTATTATTATTATTATTATTATTATTATTATTATTATTATTATTATTTAGGAAATGCTATTATTTCCTGTGACTACCTTACTGGTATTTAGTTTATTGGGATTACTGAACACGCAAGTGGGGGGTGGTGAGAAATGATTAATAACTATTTATAGAAACCGATCTGATGTTTATACTGATAACATAAATAAAAAAAAATTGCAAAATATACCAAAAATTCTTCACATTGACACAAACGAAGCGATTTAGGAAAAGAAATTCAAGTGGAAAACAATATTTTTAGGACGAAAAGATTATAATCGGCATCAGCTTTCTTTGGATGAATACTTTTCTCTAATTGCGATTTATTTTGATACAATTTTCACCATTTCCCCTATTTATTGGCAGATAATTTGTGGTTTTAATGAGGAAATATTTGTCAAGTTATTTCGCTGCTTTTTAATTATTTTAATTTCCCGACATTTTTTAATAAATTCTAATTTTGCAGGCATCCGGTTGCCACTATTGAAGTATCTCAATTATTATTATTATTATTATTATTATTATTATTATTATTATTATTATTATTATTATTATTATTATTATTATTATTATTATTATTATTATTATTATTATTATTATTATTATTATTATTATTACTATCAGATAAGTGAATAACCAAATAAGTCCTTGCTGCAAAGTAATAATTATATTGTTGAAAAAGTTTCGATTAATAAATAAGCATTTTCAGTTTCTTGTGGTAATATAATTATTACTTTGCAGCAAGGGCTTATTTTGCTGTTCACTTACCTGTTATATTAATTTATGCTGCTACCAAGGAATCACCGTTTTATATTTATATTATTGTTATTATTATTATTATTATTATAATTATTATTATTATTATTATTATTATTATTATTATTATTATAATTATTATTATTATTATTATTATTATTATTATTATTATTATTATTATTATTATTATTATTGTTAATATTAAACTAAAATATGAAAATATTCATTCATAATCGAAATTAAAATATATGTTTTAGACTTTGAAAATTTTTTCCGTTTTATTAAAATATCTTTCAATGCGAATCCATATTTTCCAATTATTCTCACAAGTGAGTCTCAGTGAGTTTAGGATAATTTTTTTAATTAACTGTATTATTTTTTATTACTATTTCATTATTCCAGGTTGACCTAAAAAAATAACCATTGACAGTTGTTTTCAAAAATTTAAAGTCTAAATAAATATTTTGACATGAGAAATAGAAATCAGGCTGGAAATTGTTTCAGAAGCGTGGGGAAAATTTTGAGATTTTTTATATTTTTACTTAATTATAGCTCTCCAAAAATTGAGCAATGTCTAGAAAAATATTTTGGAGTTGGAATAGATCTAATTCAGAGTCAGTAGTAGGATGTGAGCCCGTCAGATACAACCCCCTTGACTTACGTAATTATTACGTAACATTTGACCTCTACACGCGCTGTTGCTCCCTGGATATTGACCTTTGTCCACTAGTTGCTACCTAGTAATTGACCTTTGGTCAGTGACCTCATGATTACGTCACTTGACCACTGGTCAATCGCACACTTATTATTTCACTGGTCAGTCACTATTATTATGTTACTGGTCAGTACATACTTATTATGTCACTGGTCACTACTAGGAGACTAGTTACCTTACTGTTATTATGTCACGTAGTTGTGGACCAACACACCTACCTTCTAGAACCTTCCACACACCTACCTTCTAGAACCTTCCAAAAACCTGCCTTCTTAAACATTTCACACACACACACACCAACCAACGATCCGCACAGATCCGCAGAGATCCGCAAAGATCCCATCCGTACCCATCCGTACCAATCCGCACCGATCAGCGCCCAACACGCCTACAACTAAGTCTACGACTAAGTAGACTTACCAAAATCACTCACTAGTACTATTCAAAATTTTATTAAATATAACAAGTTTGTTTCACAGTGAAAAGAATATGCTCAACATGAAGCATGCAGTTCATACTGCAATCGCAGTAGAGAAGGATGAATTCAAATGTAAGTTATCAAGTATTTGATCAATCAGTCTCTTCTGCAATTGGCGTCTTCTGAATTTTTTTTTGCTTGATCTGATATGAGGATTCATCGGCGTCGTCATCCGGCATTGAAAATATAAATTATGCAGTAATAAATACTACGAACTAAGCTCTGATTTGATTTCCTAAGTTTTCTAAATTCAATTACGACTTTTACAAAGGCAAAAGTCAGGTTAATAATATTGAATTTAAAGATAATTTACGAATGTAGTCTGAATCATTTCAAACAAATAAAATAATTCTGATCTCAATGAAAAAGTTTAAGTTAGTTTAAATATCCATTATTTTAAATTAATTGCAGAAGTCTGGTAGAATGCCGTGCACATGGTAATACCATATTTTAGCTGAGTGCAGGATATTGCTCATTGCACATTCTTTAAGCAGACCTTCTGTTTGAAGTGGTTCAATGCCAAGTTTACAAAACAGATCATAAGTTGATGGAGGAATCGACCCTAATGCACCAATAATACAAGTGTAAAGCTCTACCTGATAATCAGGTTTGGCTACCTGTAATTCACTCTGAAGCAAGCTATATTTCTCAATATTTGCCTTATCATTCAACTCAAAATGTGAAACAGAATCAATTGGACACTTAATATCAATCATGAATATTCTTTTTCTTTCAGTATCAGTTATTATAAGATCGACGCGTTGTTTAGAATTCAGGACAAGAGAACAAGAATGATCAACCACGACAATAAAATTAGGATTTTTTAGATTATTCGTTATTATCTTTATACAGTCATTGTGTCTCTCTAATGTTAGTATTTGGTGAATCTTACATGACTGTAAGGCATGAGACATGGTTTTATCCTCTTTCTCACAACGTCTACAAAGTCTAGAATCCCCTTTTCTATTAGGCTTTGCATTGATGTTAAGCGTATTAGTTCGCGCTCTATGTATAAAGTTCCATGCAAACTCGCCAAGTTTACTTTTAAAAACTGCTTTATTTATTTGAGGAGATAATTTTATAGCCGCTGCAATCATGTCGCTTTTATTACTCAGTTGCCACTTTTGCATATATGAGTCGTACAATGCAGAGTGAAATATCTTAGAAATTGCTTTTCGAAACTTAGTCGTAAGTATGAAAGTTCCATGACTCTTTGTTATCAGATATAAAAAAACTTGCTCTTTAACAATATGAAAAGATACGGAAATTGAGTGTTCTCTTTTAAAGTAAATTATTGAAGTACGTGCACGTTGAAATCTCGTTTTCCTTCCACCATGATTCAATTTAGTTTCAACACCATTAATCCAATCAAAACTTTGTTGTAATGTAGGCTCTTTGATTCCAAGACGAGGACCCGTTACAAACTTTAGAGAGTCAATATTAACTTTTCTCGAGTAATCACAATTGGAAGTAAAGAGTCGGAAAAAGTGCACAATTGTTTGAGTATGATATTCATCAAGCAAATCGACACACGAAGTTCCACCATTTTCAGTTGAGTTGTATAAATAAACTGTCTCAGAATTGTGCGGCAAGTTCAAAATTCTTCTCAGATAGCCACGCAATTTACTTGAGTTATTGCCACAGGGATTAGTATTTCCTTGAGAAGCTGATAAAGCCATAGTTTTAATTTCACGTGTTTGGAATGCAAATGTTAGTCGAGAATGAATAAAAATCTTATAGGCCTTGAGTTTTTGCCAACCAAATAAACCGGAATCTGCAATTGTTTTTGTGTCACTAACAACTTTATCAAGAATTGCATAAAGACTTTGATCATTGTCCTCGCCTACTGGAACACCAAGATATTGATAAAATTCTTTTGACAACAATTTTTTGATCTCCTTTTCATTTATCAAGATCTCACCATTGATGTTAACTCTGGGAAGCTGCATGTAGCCACACTTCTCCGATCGGTATTCAAATCCTATTTCTGTAGCAGCTTCAACAGCAACATCAACAATTTTTTGAAGGTTCTCGACATTGTTTGCAACAAGTGCAATGTCATCTGCATAAGCAAGAACTTGAACGGGCAAATCACCAATCATAAATGGTTCAATACATGATCTACTTATTGCTTCAAGAACAGGATTAATGGCAATCGAGAAAAGAATCATTGAAATTTTGGTTTATTTAATTTTCTTAATCAAATTTTCCCTCTAAATGATTACACAAATTTCTAAATAAGTATCATTTGCGTATATGTACCAATAAAATTATTTAAAATCTGTACAATTATTGTTATCAACCTAGATCAATAACATTTCTTATTATATAAGTAGTTTAAATGAAGTTGGGATTAATTTTAAGTCAGATGGTTTAGTATGTCTAATTTTCACTCTAATTTTTAAAAATAATCGACATGACTTTGTATGCTACAGCTTGAAACATAGGGAAAGTGTTAGATTTTAACAAATTTTATGTATTTTAAATTGAATACTAGTATTATTATCGACTTTTATCAATTTTAATGATCAATTGATCATTCGGATAATCTTTTAGTATTCTAGTAACCTATGCTAAAAAATATATGTTAATATTCTTATATATTTTGTGTTGTTTATTAAAATTTCTAGTAATTTATGTAAATAATTTATTGTGAAGATTTAATTAATTTCGAATTTAAAAACTGCGGTAAATAATATTTAAAATTTGTGATATAATTCTATTAAAACAATAAAAATATTCAATTATTATACCTAATTAAATTAATTAATAAAAATGATGTTTTAGAAAGAAATCATGTTTTAGTTCAATAGAACCATTCCAAGAAGCTTGTGTGTTATATTTTAGCGAAAATTCATATAATTATGTAAATATTTTATTTGCAAATGAGATTTAATTATTTACAAATATTTAAATATTGCGGTTAAATAAATTTAAAAGTTTGCCTCAAAAGTAAACTAAAACAAAATAAATTATCAAAATGATTATTTTCAACACTATATTATTTCAAATAAATAAAATGTAAATGTAAAAGATTGTTGAATGAACAGAAGTAGTTTGAAAATAAACCGAATATTAGAAGTAAATTTCAAGGTAACAAAAGTTTCTAATATATCTAGGTTATCTGGACATAGTTATATTCCAACACCTAAAGCTCTAATATGTAAAAAGGTAATAGTTAACGTACAAAATACCAATAAATTATGTTTCATATATAGTGTTTTGGCTGTATTGAAATCTGATAAAATCAAGAAAGATAGACCAAGAAAATATTTACCGTATATGAATGACTTGATATACGATCCTAACGATATGGCAATGAAACTGTGTGATATTCCAACTTTTGTGAAGAAAAATCCTGGTTTAACAATTAATGTAATGATTTAACGAAAATTTTGAGGATAGAGAAGAACTTATAACGAAGCATCCATATTTAAATATAATTCACCGAACAAAAGTAACTGGATTGGATCCAATTTATTTATTATTGATAAAGGAGGGGGAAAAATATCATTATACAGCAGTAACTAATTTACAATCCTTGATGAATTGTCATAAAAATAATGATTGTAATGTTCGAATTTGTTGCAAATGGTGTGAAAATTGTTTAAATGGATTTCGTAAGCCAAAATCCTTTGAAAAACATCAAGAGTTATGTAAGAAAAATCAGTTGGGTACTACGCATTATACATTACCAAAAGATAAATATTTGGAGTTCAAAAACGATAACACCTCATTTCGTTATCTATGCAAATTTTGAATCTATTTTTACCAAAAGATAACATTTATTTTCAAAAACATTTGCCAATTTCTGATGGACTCTTATTAATCAACAACTTCACTGATATGACAAGTTACCATCATTTCATTGGTCAAAACTACGTTTATGAATTTTTGAAGAATATTCATTTGATAATTGTGAATATTGTTATTTGTGTAATAAGAACATAGTAGATAAGGTTAGACCATTTTACTGGAAAATATATTGGTCCAGCATATAAAAGTTGTAATGTTAATAGGAGCATCAAAGAATTATTACTTGTAGTGTTTTACAATGCATATAATTAGATTCGGATATGTGTTAAATAAAATAAGTCGGTGATTAGCAATAAGTTCAACATTATATTAATTTAAAATGACTTTTGTTGATTTATTTAAAAAGATTAATGAAATTATGTTCGATTGAATAGTATGATTTCCTATCAATGCGGTACCAATGATATTTAGAAAATAATTTGAACATTAAAATTTGAATTAATTTGAGTCGTTGCCATTGGTAATAAATAGAATTAATCAATCAAAATCAAGTATTCTATAATTTCATTTTCAAATTATTATTTTCATTAAAATTTTAATTATTTTAATTGATAAATTTATTAGTATTTTCAACAACCGGTTTTAGTTAAATAATAAGTTTTTTGAAAAATAGTTTGTATGTTTTCAAATTATTTTCAAGAAAACTGTAATAATTTTAATATATTTATTAGTATTTTGAGTTTAGCGATTAAATTTATCGAAAAATAATGTCGTTATCAATAGCAATTGTAACAGCCAATCAAAATAAAGTATTTTGTTTCTACTTTTTCAAATTATTTTCAAGAAAACAGTAATAATTTTAATAAATTTATTAGTATTTTGAGTTTAGCGATTAAATTTATCGCAAAATAATGTCGTTTTCAATAGCAATTGTAACAGCCAATCAAAATAAAGTATTTTGTTTCTACTTTTTTAAATTATTTTCAAGAAAACAGTAATAATTTTAATAAATTTATTAGTATTTTGAGTTTAGCGATTAAATTTATCGCAAAATAATGTCGTTGTCAATAGCAATAGTAACAGCCAATCAAAATAAAGTATTTGGTTTGTACTTTTTCAAAATTAATTTAAAGAAAAGTTATTGAAATATTATTTTTATGTTGTTTCAAGAATAACTTTCTATTAAAAAATAAGTTCAGTCAATAATATTTCTAATTAACAATTGCATTTAATCAATCAATAATTTTACGAGTTTATTTAAATTGACGATTTACAAATTTATATACTTTTTAATCTAATTTCAATAGAGATATTCAATTTAATATTCTTAAATTAAAATATTTATTCATATTTTCAAACCATTTTTAACAGGTATTTAAAAATTGTCAACAAATATTAAATGTATGTTTTTTTTTTACCAACTACTAAAGACATGTGTTTACTTAGTATTTAGTAATTATTGGTTTACATAATGTTATAACATTTTAATCACATAGGGTTCAAAGTTATATTTCATCTTTTAGGGTTAAAATTGTGTCTTCTTTCATTATTTAGGGTTAAAATTCTTAACCTTTTAAATAACTTTATAACAAACCATGTAATAGTTTATCCATAAATTTATCGAAAAGTATTATAATATACATAGTTTGAATCATAAATTATTGAAATATTTAATAGGTATCACCTGATGAATTTTTAATGGTTATTTAATCAATTTTGGCTACATAAAGCTTTAATGTTCGAAATTATCGGTTACTTTCATTTGTAAACCCAGTGACTTATTTTCATAAAAAACACTAAAAACACAACGAATTTACTTGATGGTATCGCTAATAATTTATAGAGTCGAATGAACTTGTAAATTAGTACCCGACTAACTTGGTGAATTATTATCAAAATATTGAATTTTCATTAGAAACAGTATATTTGCTATAAATTTATAGAATCTGGTTAAGTATTTACATGTAAATAATTCTATGATGGGTTATTTTCATAAACTAATCCAATATTTAAATCCTATCTTGAATGAGTTATTTTCAAAATTCTTACATCAGTGATGTCGGTAATAATTCGTTTGGGGGTTCAACTCCTATCGTGGGCGAATTATTTTTTATTTTCAAAATTAAATTTTTTAATAGAATATAAATCTGTATATTTTATTTGATGCAAATTTAAAATTTTATATAAATTGGTAAAGTAAATCTTGTATAATTTTTTTTTTACATTTAGTTAAGTTGAAATTTTAAACTTGTTGAATTATTTTCTTAAAATATTGTAAATCCAGTGTTCAAATTTAAGTTTTGAGTAACTTGATTTTAATTAAATAAACTATCAATATACTATTATAGTTTTAACTTAAATTTTCATGAAAATTATTAAAGTTTTATGATTATTTTGATAAAATTGCTATGTAATATACTACTAACAAAATAGTCAGTAAGCTAATTAATTTAGGATTGAACATTTATTTTAAGACGCGTTTGATGATAATTTATTATGTTTAATGATTATTATATAATTTTTTATGTATTAATTTAATTAACAATTGAAAATTTCATGTAAATATAATTTTTTATAAATTATTAATTATTAAAGTTTTATGATTATTTTGATAAAATTATTATGTAATATACTACTATCAAAATAGTCAGTAAGCTAAATAATTTAGGATTGAACATTTATTTTTAAGACGAGTTTGATGTTAATTTATTATGTTTAATGATTATTTGGATAATTTTTTATGTAAAAATATAATTAACAATTAAAAATTTTTTATAAATTATTAATTATTAAAGTTTTATGATTATTTTGATAAAATTGTTACGTAATATACTACTAACAAAATAGTCAGTAAGCTAAATAATTTAGAATTGAACATTTATTTTCAAGACGAGTTTGATGTTAATTTATTATGTTTAATGATTATTTTATAATTTTTTATGTATTAATTTAATTAACAATTGAAAATTTCATGTAAATATAATTTTTTATAAATTATTAATTATTAAAGTTTTATGATTATTTTGATAAAATTATTATGTAATATACTACTATCAAAATAGTCAGTAAGCTAAATAATTTAGGATTGAACATTTATTTTTAAGACGAGTTTGATGTTAATTTATTATGTTTAATGATTATTTGGATAATTTTTTATGTAAAAATATAATTAACAATTAAAAATTTTTTATAAATTATTAATTATTAAAGTTTTATGATTATTTTGATAAAATTGTTACGTAATATACTACTAACAAAATAGTCAGTAAGCTAAATAATTTAGAATTGAACATTTATTTTCAAGACGAGTTTGATGTTAATTTATTATGTTTAATGATTATTTTATAATTTTTTATGTATTAATTTAATTAACAATTGAAAATTTCATGTAAATATAATTTTTTAATATATCACATGCAAGTAACATGAATCTATGAGGTAAACGAAACTCTTACGTTTATCTGAAGTAAACAGTATAATAATAATGATTTTGGTAAGTCTACGACTTAGTCGTAGGCGTGTTGGGCACTGATGGGTGCGGATTGGTACGGATAGGTGTGGATCTGTGCGGATCTGTGCGGATCTGTGCGGATCGTTGGTTGGTGTGTGTGTGTGAAATGTTTAAGAAGGTAGGTTTTTGGAAGGTTCTAGAAGGTAGGTGTGTTGGTCCACAACTACGTGACATAATAACAGTAAGGTAACTAGTCTCCGAGTAGTGACCAGTGACATAATAAGTATGTACTGACCAGTGACATAATAATAGTGACTGACCAGTGACGTAATAATAGTGACTGACCAGTGAAATAATAAGTGTGCGATTGACCAGTGGTCAAGTGACGTAATCATGAGGTCACTGACCAAAGGTCAATTACTAGGTAGCAACTTGTAGACAAAGGTCAATACCCAGGTAGCAACAGCGCATGCAGAGGTCAAATGTTACGTAATAATTACGTAAGTCAAGGGGGGTTGTATCTGACGGGCTCACATCCTACTACTAGAGTCCACAACTGATATGTGAAAAAGTGAAAAATGTTTTGTCCAATTGCACAAAATGAATTGATAAATTCGAGTACAGCTGTATCTAAATGTTTTATCGGGAATTATCGGCAGCAAAAATACTTTTTTATATATCTTTTTACATCGGTTGAGTTTGGGCTAATAGTTAACTTCTTTAAGCCCGTGGACGATATTCAAGTCTTTTGAAATATTGCTATCATCACTTCAAACAATGCATTTTTTTCCATTTTATTTGGGTTAATGTTCATTGAAAAATCAATAAAATAATTCTGAATTGTAAAACGAAAAGAGATCAAGTCAAAGAACCTTGTCTTTCTATTCATTAATATTTCCATAAATTTTCCAGATTTCCAAAAAGGCCAGAAAACTAAAAAATCAATAATTAAAACATTTTAAAACAAAATCTTCATCTTTTTTTGTAAATTAAAAATTTTTGAAATTAAATATTAATTAAAAAAACTAATAAAAAAACTAATAATTCAAACAAATTTATTTCAAATTTAGGTAAAATAAATTTTCCATTGAGTAATGGATCTTAAATCTTTTGTTTAGTTATGGGAAGCTTTTAAGTCTTTAAACCACTTCAAAGAATTTGGTAGTTTCAAATAGAAAAAAAGTCACATAAGTAAAAAATATTTTTCAACCTCATTCCTGACGGAAGGGTTCTTGCCATTGAAGTATTGTCTAACAAAGGAACTTGATACAAGAGTTCTTGGTGGGTTTTGTATCGTTGGTTTTCCTAAAGTATAAGATCTTTTGATTTGCCATTGATAATTGTGAAAACCTTTTCTAAAATAAAAGTAATAAATACTAAAATTTCAGTAAAATGAAAAAAAATTATTACGTCACTTCAAACCTTATGGATATCAATTTGAATAATCGCTCACATGTTTGAATGTTAACCAATAATGCATCTTTAACTCTATACTTTTAATGCCATGCTACACCTGTTTCAGCTGAATAGCAACTCCTATAATAAAATGAAAAAATCAATAAACTTACACTATATGGCATACATACTTACTTGTGTGGTTATGCAATTTATTCGAATGAATAGCAACTTATACTATAGAAAGTCAGAATGTATAAGAAAATATAAATTTAACATATAAACACAACACAGTAAAAACTGAACTCAAATTTTTAAAATTCGAAAATGTTCAGATGAATAACAACTCTATATATTACCATATTATAATTATAAAGTATAAATTTTGACTTAAAATTAAAATGATTTACACTTTATGAAATAAATCCAAAACTAGGATATCTCTATTTCTAAAAACCTAAGTAGTCATTAAAATAGCTGATACATAAATTTCACTAAAATTGCATTATTTCCAGTTTTTATTTTTGTTATCAAGTTAGATTTACGCGTCAACTTGTTATACAGCTAAAACAAGTGAATTCTTTTCTACCAGTACCGGATAAATGAACACTTGAGAAAATGAACATAATGGTTATTCAATTTTTAAAACCTTTTATGGTTTTCTAAAAAAATACTTCTTACAAACAAAACATAAAGAAATAATGTTTTATTAAGTAAGCATCCGTAGTACATTAATATACTTGAAACACGGATTCAATGATCAACGACAGCAGATACTGTTTTACAACAATGACAAGTTTTTTTACCATAATTGTAAGCGTACTCTCCTCGAGGTCCTAATTTTGGTGTATACATTTACTGACACATGATTAGTCATTTTCGAGATAAAAGTAAAGAGAACTTGAGTGAATTATCACAGTGATGAGTATTTGAGGTTATCCTTCAAATTACCACCGTAAGATCTTGATAACCTAAAGTAAATGAAAACATGCATTTAAGGTCTAAAGAAATTGAAAATAGTAAAAGTCGAAATTATTTCCGTGAGAGGATTACACTCATTTCCTTTACACAGAAGCCATAATTTTTTAAATGGAAATTA
This sequence comes from Schmidtea mediterranea, assembly GCA_022537955.1. NCBI lineage: Eukaryota > Metazoa > Platyhelminthes > Tricladida > Dugesiidae > Schmidtea > Schmidtea mediterranea. The sequence goes on from CM039680.1 coordinate 9,999,291, forward strand.
ACTAAGACAAGTGAATATAAAAGAAACTAAGTGATAACAAAAGGACTGGCGAATAAATGAAAGACGTATAACTTAACTCAATTGAAAATTATTTCATTGGTTTAACCGTATCACTGTCAAGGCCTAATTTAAGCTTCAAATTTCAAAGCACAAAATAATTCAAACCTAATTTTGTTTTTTATAAGAAGGGTCCATTTGCCTGTTCTTTTAAATAAAATATCAGAAAACATCGGTTACACAGTATTATTTATTCAGGAAAATATGCACTAATTAAATAGTCCTTTATACCACTCTTGATCAGTCGCCTTTGATGTCGGTCTATTTCTCCTATCATTTTTTATCCAGGCTCGTTGAGTAGGCCAAACATCAAATTGGACAACCGGATGAATGTTGAAATGTACATGCAAATACGCATCAACTGTTTTGGAAGACAGGCTTCAGCGATCATCATCTTTGATGAGATAATACGCACTAATGAGCCTTTCAACATCATATGAGTGCGGTTTCGCCGCATTAACTCTTGCGATACCAGTTGCAAAACTTTTCCAGTCTTCATTTGACAAACTGATAGCCAGAACATCTTGCAGTGCTCTGTTGCCTATTGTGTGGATAAGTGTGTTTGTTTGTCGATAACTGGCAAAGAAGTCTTTCCGCTCTTGATCTGCAGCAATCAGTCTATACGCTTTCTCAATCTGTTCATCAGTTGCACATCTTGATTTTAAACCTTTTTTTTCAAAGCACGGATTTTACTTTCCAAGAACGCCCGCGCCTACAGGCACGCTAAATTAGGCCCTGATCACTGTTGAATTCCAAAGCCGTTGTGTTCAAATTGGCATGAACTGCCAAGTGACATAATTAACTGGAATATATTGAAATTATTGCTATTGAGAATAATATCTTGTTTTGTGAATTTGGTATCAATAAATCTATATTTTTTTGGGAGTTCGTTGATTTAGTATCTGAAACTACAAGTTGCGGCGGAAACAAATTCAATAAATAATTTAATCATTAATTCAAATAAAAACCCAACAATAGTTTCTCGAAGGAAATTAAAAAATGTTTAGATGAATTTTTAATGAAAATTTAAAAATGGTTTTAAATATTAAAGAAAATTTGAAAATTATGAAATATTTCAGTTGTTTTGCGAGAACAAGAAATATTATTTAAATTCTTTCCTTGTAAATTCAGAGAAATATTTTGACTTTCACTATATTTAGATTTGCCATAAAATATGTTAAAATTAATTTCATAAAAAATAGATAAAATCAAAAAATAAATTAGATTATTCAAAGATATCATTGAATATAATTAATAAAAATTCTTTTATACAAAAATTTCGATTTCATGATTAAGCCGTAATTAAGACCCCCAAAAGATTATGCTAAATAGATTTCCTGCCCCCTAAAATTAGCGATTCCCCCTAAATAGTTTTAACATATAGTCAGTTACCAGTTGAATCAATTGCAAGGCCTCCAATCAAGTGACTTGACTTGGATCCCCCTAAACTCTGAGCAAGAAGAACACATTTACAGACGTCTAGTCTCATTTTCAGGAAATCTTTGACTTATTCTAGTCTTTTAACTAGATACAATTATAGTTACTAGTTTAATTGTATACTTTAAAAAATGATACAATAGTCGATAATATTAGGCCCTGATCACTGTTGAATCGACTTACCTGTGGGTTGAAGATCTTGTTAAGCTCAGTAAAGTCTTTAAAGCTTTTTAAAAAGTTAGAAAAAATAAATGAATACACAACTAAATTTGCATAAACATAAGAAATTCGGAAAGTGATTTTGAAAATAAATGTTAAAAACTTAAAAAAGAAAAAAAACTAAATATTAAAAAAACATAAATATTTTAAAATTATTTGAAAGATTTGATTCTAAATATAATATTAATTTAAAAATTTTTTAACTACAATCAATTCTCTTTTTATTAAAGGTTATTAAATTTTATATTTATTATTATGTAATTTTATGGGTTTTTAATTTCACCGCCAACTCTTAATTTATTTGTATTTTATGTGCTTTTCGAAAATTATGGAACATATCTCTATTTATCTAACGTAAGTCGTGTCTTTTTTTATGCGGTTTTCTGAGGAACAAAGCTACCACATAAAAAAAGAATTGAGTGTAATCACGGTTTTGGATCAAATAAATTTGCATTTTATAACATAAAGTTTCGACAATCCTTTTTATAAAATAGCACTTGAAAAAGGCAGTACCGAAAATTAGTTCTGGATAGGAAAATAAAGATTCATTTAAAGTCATAATGAAATATGAAAATAAATGCAATTTTAAAATAAATTATAATAAACAAAATAAAAATAACTTTATGTAAAATTGTTCGAAAAAAGGTAGAATTACATGCATTTATTATGTGAGGATAATATGTAAATGATTAAACAATGTTTTTATTCTTAACATATGGTACGTATCAAAATAATCCACAATACAAAAACGCAATGGAATGAAACCGGGAGCAACAACATCAAGTGAATCAAAAATTGTAAATCACGTGATTGATTTTTAAGACTTTGCTATAATGGTAAACAAAACACAGAATATAAATAAATAATTAACATAACCCTATTTGTTATGCAAACTTTCAGGCCCCTATAGTGATTCGGGACCGGGGTACTGGTCATCAAACCGGTGGCAATACTGTTCTAATGTATCTAATTGTTTTACATAAAATATTATTTGTAAAGGTAAATTGAAATAATATGTATAAAATGATGCAATTGTAAAATCATATATTATGAAAGTTTGAATGAAAAATATTTCAATTTATTACAAAATATTTGTTATTTTTAGAATTTAAAATAAAAATTTATTTATTAATAAAGTATATTTTTAAAAAATATTTTAAAATTTTATGTTAATAAATAATCTAAAACATTTTGGTAATATGTCCAAATAAATAATCGACCTTATAATGAGAGTGAATCTGTTGAAATATATAGTAAAGGTTTTGTTTGATTGGCGTTTACTAATATTTATATCAGTGCTATGTTTATGTTATATCTGTTTCGAATGATTTCATTAGTTATAATTTTTACTTAACCTTTTTTGGTCGATGGATCAAAATACTTCGAGTGCTCACCTAATTAAGCATCATCTATTGACGACACACTCAAAGTGTTAAGTGGTAACTACTGCTTTTGAAAGGGCATCAAATGAAGCGAAAGAGGTTAAGCAAAGTTAGGGAAAATCATAGAGGATAATAAACTCTATTTTGATTATATTGCTAGAGTTTGAAAATTGCGGTTATTTTAAACAAGAAACCAAAATAAAATCATGTGATGAAATAATTCCGATCCTGGATAAAATCTGGAATCAAGACAAACATATGCTGGCTTGAATTTATGAGATCAGATGCCAACAGATGGCCAAAAGTTGCGTAAATAATAGTATTCTTTTCTTAACTTTGATTTACGACTTAAGGAATCTTTCCATCTAGTTTTAATGTAATCTTATGAAATATTATTGACAGAATGTAGGTTTAATTATAGAATTATAAATGAATATATTGGTATATTGCTTCCTTAAACATTCCGACGTTCTGAAACCCTCTTAAATGGAATGCTTCAACAAAATTCATATTTATATCTTGAGCTAAACTTATTCTATGATAATTATTCTGTTACTGCTTTTGTAAATGTTTAGCATTTGATTTTACAAGTATTTAACAAAATAACAAACATTTTTAATTTCACGAGGAAAATATTTTGTTTTAATCAAGTTACATTTATTGTAAACTTTTCAAATTATATCAGTAATATATCATATTCAAATTGTATTGCTAAAAGCAGAAAAATACGAACAGTCCACGATGCATGCACACATATGCTTTGGTGGCATGGAGGTAGAAGCAAACGTATAACTAAATTTTATCTGATATAATAAATACTCAAGAACTTCATCCCAATCTGACGCGATGTTTTGAATCTTTATGATTCATTCGTTGTGTTACTAACAATGACTTTAAATTTCTAAATTGAAATTTAATTAACTATTTGGCTGAATAATACAGTTTACATTTGTTTTATGTAGGCATTTTAGCAAAGAAAATTTTCATAGCAATTTTTAACAAGTTAAAATTGCTTATGTCAACTGGTTAGTTTTAATAATCGCAGCAAGCTAATTACTCCTGTGGTAATATAGCATAACTGGCTAGTGTACAATTTTTAAAAGCATATTTTCACAAGTTAAAATACCTTAACCGCCGCAAGCTGATTACCCAAGTAGTAACTTGGGTAGTGTTTAGTTAGTACTAGTTAGTAGGTGTTTAGTATATACTTAATTAATGCGTATATACACTGTACTTTCTAAATGAACAATGTTGAATTGGTTAACGGCGGGAGTAACTATGACTCGCTTAATATGAGTTAAACTTCTTGATAAGTAAAAATTTATTTGCATGCTTATTACAGTTAAATCTGTGGTATGCAGGCATTTTTCATAAGAAAATTTTCTAAGAATTTTAAGACGACCATCCGGAGTATTTTTAGCTATGTAGCTTAATCGAAAAAATCTATATATATATATATTAATCTTCATCACTGTTATTTAAGTTATTTACACCTAGATCCACAGGAAAACATTTTCTATAATTAAAAAATCAATAAATTTTCCAAACTCACAAGTCATCTTGGGGTAAATATGGTTAAGTAAGAAGTAGCTTAAGAGCTAGAGGATTAAAAATAAAGATAACTCATAATTTACATATATCAAGTTAGATATTTATTTAAGTATAGAATAAATTTTACTTATTTATTTATATTTTAGCAAAATATTCATATAAACAATAACTAAATTTAGGAAATCATATTTGTTCAAATGAGCATGTTATTTAATTGTACAACATTAATTAAATTAATCAATTAAAGCGCATGGAATAATTAAAACATGTATAAGATTTACTTGAGTGCCTGCTGCTAATGATTACTATTTTCTCCAACGGCAATACAACCGCCTTATGGCGCGTACTTATAATCGTAAAAGGGAAATACGTTTTTAAAATATTATTAAATTAAAGTAAATTTTGGTTAAATATTATTACTAAGAGAATATCAATTTCAGACTAGAAATAACTGTGAAAGCATCACTGAAATTTTACAGAGCTATTCGGCCGAAAGAGTCTCCAATCCGATTGACAGTGCGTATTCATTCATAGATGAGCTGACTACCGAAATGCCCCAGGAAATGTTTCATCGTCAAAATGTGAGTTAATCATTTAAAATTTAATTAAATGAAAATCTCTGACCGTTGATGTATTTTCCTTTCCATATATCATTTTAATGTCGACTTTTTTCAGACCGAATCAACTAATGAATCCAAAATCCGAAATGAGAAATCTTTCGTGATCTGGGAACTTATTACGTCGGAAATCGTCTATTTAAAACAAATCCATTTCATTGTTAAGGTCATATTTTAGGTCCATCACTGACAAAATTTTATTATTCTTTTATTTTAGACTCCTTTACCTATCCTGATTGATATTAAGCAGACGTTCTTTCCAAAATTAGATGTATTTTCAATATTTGGTAATATACTTGAGGTTTTTCGGTCAAATGTGATCTTTTGGACAGAGTACATGGAAGATGTGTTTCAAATACTAAAAAATTGTGACAATGTTCCAGACATCAGGCACATGATTTCAGGATTCAATAATGTAATTTCTTTATTGTTTTATTCGATGATTAAATAGAAATTAAGGATATGTAGAATATTCTGTATATATAAACATTTTTTCATAGTAATTCAAGATCACTTATCTGAATGTTTTCGGTTTTCAATTGATTGAAATAAATAATAACTTAGAAATTTATCAAAAAATAAGCGTCATTCAAACACTCGTTTACGATATAGTTTGACAGATTCACTATCATCATCAGGTAAAAAACCAACCAAAACAATATGGATTTAATTAATACATTTTGAACAAATAATTATGTTCTAAATATTTTATTCTATTTTTTGTTTTAAAAATATTTTTACATTTAAATTTTTTTCACTAAATATATTATTCACTTTTATAAAATCTCAAATTAAAATTAGAAACTAAAATTGTGATTAATTTTACTTTAAGTAAAATAATAAAAGTAATATAAAAAATTTTAAAAACTTTAAACAAAAAAACATAATTTTATCAAAATTTTACATAATTTAACTATTTAAAAGCATTAATAACATTGTTACTCAGTATTTTGCACATCAATCTTTAGATTCAATCATCTTATCAACAATGCTTCACATATAACACGTTCCCAATAATTATCAAAACTTTTTAATCAAATTTTAATATGATGATTTTACTCATACAATTTCTATTGTGCCACTAATATTGCTCACTCGAATAAAACTCGAATAATCTCTCTCTCTCTCTCTCTCTCTATATATATATATATATATATATATATATATATATATATAGAGAGAGAGAGAGAGAGAGAGAGAGAGAGAGAGCAAGTGAGATAGATATCATCAAATTTCGTTAAGATTTTACTTAGCTAACCTTTAGCGTAATGTATATTTTTAAAACCTCTACTTATTTTTAATAAATTATGAATGTTTTAAACACTAAAGTACCGATAAAATCTGTAGCTCTAATAATCACAATTCCATTATCACAGCAATAAAAATAATATTCTTTTTTATTTACAAGTGTTTTAAAATTGTATTCCATTTTCATCAACTTTTCCAATCTCCTTTATTTCTACTAGGTTTTCCTAAAAACTTATTTCCTGGGTTTCTTTTATTTTTATTTGGGACTTATGTTAAATTTCTGAAGTTGGTCTCCCATTGTATAGTTAAGTCGGCTGTTTTATTATTGTCCTCTTTCTTAATATCCTATTTTGACATTCTTCTTACATCAATCTCGCAAACAATTAATAAAATAATTAATGCTACCTAAATTAATATCCCAGTTTTAATCTTTTCGCGCCGGATTCTCATTAATTTTGCTATCATGCAAATTTTCCTATAAGATTCAATTTATTTTGTTTAACAGCTTGTTTGCATATAGAGATTTTCTATCTAAATAATTATTTAAATAATCAAAGATTTTGTGTTGTGAACAATTTGTGAATATGTATATATTTATTTAATTATAAATTACATTAAATTAGCATTTTCTACTTCTCTGTCTCTCACTCTCTCTCTCATGCTCATTTCCGTAAATTTGCAAATGTCTTTTTAATTTTTCACAACAAATCAAACTTCTTTCAATTTTTTAGCCTATTATGTCTTTCGCATTCAATTTTTTAAGATGTTTTTTATTTAAGATGCTTAGTTATATTAGAAAAATCATTGATCTTTTCTACTTTTGATTGAGTTTTTTCAAATTTTTTTTCTTTATTTCTTCTCACTTTAAATAATTTGGATTAAATTGAAAAGGACTTTTTTATAATTAAAAATTCTCTTGGAAATAAATTTGCTGAAACTGCAGTTTAATAATTACTCATTAAATTTACATAATTATTTTATTGTAATTATATTTATTATTATTATTATAATTATAATTATTATTATTATTATTATTATTATTATTATTATTATTATTATTATTATTATTATTATTATTATTATTATTATTATTATTATTATTTATAAAAACAATGTATTTTGCTCGACTCACTGTCATAATCAGGCAGAATTTAAAATTAAACTATATGGAGTTTAATTGCATTTTCAAACAAATTAATTCATTTATGTTTTAAAAATAAATTCTTTTTTGTAAAACTCAAATTTTATAATTAATTTAAAAATTATTCTTCGACTGTTCCAGTATTTAAAAGAAGGATCTTAGAATTAGGGAAGAGATATTGGAGTTCAATGAATGAAAAGCTATCAATGGTTGACTTGGCTTTGTGTGATATAAATAATGAAGTTTGTTTGTTAGTCTGTTTTTTGCATTATAAGATTGTCATCGTATTTTCTTATATGTAAATCAGTACAATTGATAAGTGTAAGTTATAAGCCATTCTTCTTCTTCTTCTTATATTATTATTATTATTATTATTATTATTATTATTATTATTATTATTATTATTATTATTATTATTATTATTATTATTATTATTATTATTATATTGTTATTATTATTATTATTAAACAGAATCACACAAAATTGGCAAAAAACTAAATTAAAGAATAACAACACCAATCCAACAAAAATATATTCAGCTACAATATATTTCGACTGAATAACAGTCTTCGACAGGTAGTCTTGAACTTTAAACTATTTAGAATAAATCATTGTTATTTAAACAAATTTCTGTTTTTAAATTCTCAAAACATTTTATCAAAAATTAAAAATTTTGCTTTTTTAAATCACAAATTCTACAAAATGTTAAAATAATTAATTTTTAACATTTTACAAAACCGAGACTTTAATAAAATTTAAATATAAATTTTCAAAAAAAATACTTAAAAATTTTTACCAAAAATATTTTACATTTTCAATTTATATGTCATGGGTGTAATACCACATACATTGGAATGACTGCCCGTCATTTCCGCTCTCAAGGTTTTGATTACAGTCGACTTATGGAATTGATTTATATTAGTAAGTGCAATTTTTTGATACAGGATGAAACAAAATGTAAAATAGGTTTAATAAAAATTTTTAAATAGTTTTGTTGAAAATTTTATTTATATTTTGTTAAAGTCTCTGTTTTGTAAAATTTTAAAGATTAATTTTTTTTTTAAACATTTTCTAATATTTGTGATTTATCAAAAGCAAAATTTTTAATTTTTGATAAAATGTTTTGAGAATTTAAAAGCAGAAATTTGTTTAAATAACAATGATTTACTCTAAATAGTTTAAATTCCAAAACTACCTGACAAATTATTATTATTATTATTATTATTATTATTATTATTATTATTATTATTATTATTATTATTATTATTATTATTATTATTATTATTATTATTATTATTATTATTATTATTATTATTATTATTATTATTATTATTATTATTATTATTATTATTATTATTATTATTATTATTATTATGCAGTTCAGTAAACAGTTCGTTCCTTACAAATCTTATTGTATGAATATTTCGGCATATTGCGAATACATAACCAAATTTGAGCTGGAGTCGGATTGTTTTCGATTATTCTTAGAGGTAAAAGTTTTGGTTCAACATTTAGATTTAATGATAAATATAACAGTGGTGTAGAAATTCTGATTCCTCCAACCGTCTAGGCCTGGACACTTTCATTACGATGCCTTTCCAGAGACTAACAAGATATTCTCTATTTCTAGACAGAATAATGAAGGAGTGCTCGGACGATGACGAGATCTATGAACTTAGTCAAGCAGTAAAATTTAATGTTAACAAACAAACTTTACCAGTTTTTTCTAATTAATTTTAGATATCTGAAGTTGACAAGTTTGTAAATAACATAAACAAATCTATAAAAGTCAAAGAGATGACATCGAAGCTGCGATATTTTCAAAGTATTCTTTGTGGATTCCCGACAATTGAAGAGTATATAAAGGCCATATTTCCAATTCCTCCATATCCCGTGTTCAATATGACTTGTCCCATGCAGGTTGGATTGTTTGTAACTTGTTCATAAACAATTTTTTTCCTTGTTTATCAAATGAAATATTTTTTATCAGTGGAATTTAATACTTTGCTGTTTATGAAGTAGGCGAGGAATTTCACCTCAAACTTTTTTCGTGCTCTGCAATCACTTTCCAAGCTGGGTTTTGTAGATTATTATCTTTGCTTTAATTAACAGTAATTCACATTAATGAGGAAACGGGCGAAAATTCATCAACATTTTTCACAAATTTTTAACCATATGTTTATTTTCCTAGAAAAGATAAGTTGAAAAATTAGCTTATCTATAAATTTTTCAAATATTTTATAAATTACTTATAGCTGCTAGTACTAGGAGAAAAGAAAATACTTTTAAATAATTAATTAATTAATTAATAATAATTAATATTAATTAATAATAATAATAATAATAATAATAATAATAATTATTATTATTATTATTATTATAATAATTATAATAATAATATTAATATTAATAAATGTAATTTTAAAAATGGCTATTTTATGTTTAAATGAGAATTAATATTTATTAAAGACAAATTTTATTTTCGGCCACCCACTAAAAACGCTTTTATTATTTACATTTAACATCGAATAATCTGATTTTGGGATAAATAATTAATTAATTTATGAATATTGCATTTGTGTTTTGTATATAAGTGTGATTATGGACAACGTACGGGTGGTCAGTCAATTATTAACTCGGTTTCTTGTTCAAATGGGATAAAGTGATATTTTTAAATAATAAATCTCACTATTTTGGCTTCAAATGACTGGGATTGGGAGGATAGTGGATGAATTTGGTGCTTGTTACGACTCTGGCGATGTCCTGAGTTGTAAGAAAAAGCACAATAAATCGCAAATATAATGATCTATTTCAAACTACTCTTAAAACATTTTTTTAATCAGTACCGTATGACTACTTTTGAGTATTTGTGCAAAGTAAACATAGAATGTGTACTTATAAACAAAATGTGTAGATTAAACAAAATATAACGAGAGAAAATATTTATTATTTTATCATAAAAAGATAGAAAAAGATCGGACAGTCAACTCATTAAGGCGTAAAACTTTCATTAGTATAAACTCGGCGCGCACAAATTCTACCAATCGGATTTCTTTATATTCCGCAAGTTTGTTGATGACAATTTTATTAAAGATCTGTATAAGACAATAGGAGCAGTCAAATAATCAGTACATTCATGTTTATTCAACATTCAAACATTTGAAATTTCTTAACAATTAAGATATTTTCGTTACAACAAAGCTTCTCTTCGTTTCTTTCATCAAAGCACAGTTCTTCAAAGTCAAAGGCCATTGCCTAAAGCTAAGATACTTTCAATCTGTATCAAAACGCCTCACCTTCTTCATTATGCTTGAAATTAAATGTTTATTATTATTATTATTATTATTATTATTATTATTATTATTATTATTATTATTATTATTATTATTATTAATATTTGTCATTTTAGGTAAAATCAGAATACGAAAATGAGGTCCGTTGTTTGATTCATCAAGACACGTTGAGATTAAAGCAAATCCACAGAAAAGTAGTTATAATTTTAAAGTTTCGTCATACCTGTAATAATAATAATAAAAATAAAAATTTTAATAATAAAAATAATAATAATAATAATTAATAATAATAATAATAATAATAATAAAAATAATAATAATAATAAAAATAATAATAATATTAATAATATGACTTTTTTTGATTTTCACTTCTGATTTCTTTTTATTTATAAAAGACATAATATTTTCTACAAAATTTGACTATGAATCAGATTTATTTAAGGTATTCATGAATTTACGGCACAGCTTTTTTCAAGTGATTTAAAAATCGACATTTTGTTTTTTTGATAAATCAACATATTTGACCATAAAAGGCTGTGCCAAAAATTAGTGAATACAATAAATAAATCTGATTCATAGTAAAAGTTTCTAAAAAATATAATGTCTTTGATAAATAATAATAATAATAATAATAATAATAATAATAATAATAATAATAATAATAATTTTAAAAATAGTAGTAATTATTTCTAATTTTAGACCATTTCAGTCAAAGTGTTGTTATTCACAGATTTACTAATATTTGCGAAACCCATAAAAAAGAATCAACAGTGCCGTCTACAATTATTGGATCATCCAATAGCTCTCGATCAACTGGTGATCTATGACTCACACGCAATGATCGGTTAGTAAATATTAATTGCCAAAACAATTAAGATTTATTATTCATAGCCAAAACGACATAAATAAAAATGTAAAATCCTACGAAATTCTCGTCGAGTTTCACTATGCACACTGAGACGAGAGACATGTTATGATACATTTACTATTTGTTGTAGAAATAAACATATATTCATGCACTAGTGATACATGCTCCAATTTTTGCTTTATGATCGACTTTGTCGTTTAACGTCAATCTCTATGATCTAGAGAGAGAAAATGAGAGAAAGAGTGCTTCTTAATGAGACAGTCGGTGATTTTGTGTTGAGATTCAATCGGGGATCTGCAACCTGTAATGGATCGGCTTCCTTCTTTTTCTTATTGGAGACACTCTTTATTTTTATTTATCCCATGTAGTCTTCCCACTAGTCATGTGATCGGAATATGTGAAAATCGCATGTAATTATTAAAAAAATAATATTAGAAGATTCTGATTTTTGAATTATTCATTCCAAAATTGCTGAAATTCAATTTTTGGATTTGGGAAGACTTGATCAAACAATTTTTTATTGTACTAAAATAAATATTTTATAAAAGGAAATTTGACTCATAATGAAAAATAATATGCTAATAATATTTTTGGAAACAATAAATGTACTTTTATCAGAAAATTTGAAGATAATTATATTATTTCTGTCATTATTGTTTCTATTATAATTAATTTTTGATATTATTATTATTAATATTATTATTATTATTATTATTATTATTATTATTATTATTATTATTATTATTATTATTATTATTATTATTATTGTTATTATTTGTGAATACCTTAAATAAATCTGATTCATAGTCAAATTTTGTAGAAAATATTATGTCACTTATAAAGAAATCAGAGGTGAAAAACAAAAAATGTCCTTATAATACTATTATTATTATTAAAAGATAACTTTTCGTACGATATATTTTGACATTATAACTGTCATCTTCAGGTACACAAAACCAACTAAAAATATTATGAATTAACATTTAATTTAAACAAATTATTTTTTATTAATTTAATTTTGTAATAAATAAATATTTAAAAAATATATTCAAATAACTTTTAATTAATTTAAAATTTCTAAAATCAGACATTCCTATTTCACTTTTACAGCCTCTATTGTGCTCACTAATATTGAAATAAAAAAACTGAAATAGGAATGTCTGATTTTAGAATTTCTTTGAAAAGTTTTAATAATTGTTGGGAACGCGTGATATATGTGAAGCATTGCTGATAAGATCATTGGATCCAAAGATTAATGTGCAAAGTGCTGTGGCTACGAATGTTTTGTTTTTTAAAAAAACTTTTTTTTTAATATTATTAAAATAATTGAATTTTTAAATTACATTACTTTTTAAAAATTATAATATAAATAAAAATTATGATATTTATATTAATAAAATTTTAAATTAATTAAAAGTTATTTGAATACATTTTTTAAATATTTATTTATTACAAAATTAAATTAATAAAAAATAATTTGTTTAAATTAAATGTTAATTCATGATATTTTTAGTTGGTTTGTGTACCTGAAGATGACAGTTATGCTGTCGAAATATATCGTACGAAAAGTTTTTTATTTGAGTTATCTTTTAATTAAATCGTTGCCAAATTTATTTAATTATTTATTATTATTATTATTATTATTATTATTATTATTATTATTATTATTATTATTATTATTATTATTATTATTATTATTATTATTATTATTATTATTATTATTATCATTATTATTATTATTATTATTATTATTTAGAAAACGATCAAAGTATATTTCTGGCGGAAATAAACCAATTTCAATGCTTTTCAACTATCTACAAGTTATCAAATGATAAATCTTCTAGTTTTAAAAATCCAGTGAAATATTTCCTGAAAAAGCTGAGTTTTGCCAAAGTAAGTGAACTGAAATTGAAAATCTTTCTGTTATGAAGGCTCTTTTTATAGATGCATTATGAAACAATAATGTTGCAAACGAATCAAACCAATGTTCACATCAATGTGGTCAATTCTGACAGGAATAGTTTGAATAAAGTACGTCCTTAGCGCTTAGAATAGTTATTTAATATGCATGTGGCTTTGTTTTTTAGTTGATATTAAGAAAATTATGCATTTATCTACATTGAAAATTGCAATTGTTAAATTCGGAGTTCATGCTAAAAGTTAAAATTTATTAGAAAATAAAATCAATTTCTCCCGAAAAAAATTAAATCTTAAGCCAGTTTCATTATTCGAACAAATTGAAGAGAAAAAAGTTCAATTTCATCAAACAGAGCTGTGATTAAAACTTCAAACGTTCATATTAATTTTGGAAAGGATTTTTCAAAATATTTAATTAATTAGTATTATATTCTTTAGCCCGGAGGCTTCCTGATGTTTTACCTATTTTTTCATTTGATTATTTGGCTTCGTTGCTCTGTGTCAAAGTCTCAATATTCTATATATGTAGAAAGTATGTAAGGTCCCAGACGAGTCACCTGTAAAATGAACTGTATTGGGACGGTCTGGTGTGAATGTTATGTTGATTTATGTTAACTATTAACTACAATAAGAAACAAAAAATAAAATATTTGTGAACAAAGTTAAGAACTTGTATTATCAAACAATAAAAACTAAAAATAATAATAATTGTCTTATTATGTTTTTTATTCTTTATTGAAGGATGCGCGTTGTTTCTGTAGGATAAATCGACTTTAGATAGCCTTTCTTTATTGGAAGTAGAAGATTGTTTTATCTTTTGTTGTCTTTGTTCTTGTTTTGAAGGAAACGCGGTATTTGAGGATGGCTTTGATTTAGTAATCCTTTAATTTCGATTCGTAATCTTTGAATCCTTAATTTTTATTCGGAATGTTTGCGTTGTTACTTGTATGTGTCTTTTGACTTCTTTAATTTCTTTCGATCAATATTTTTAATTTTTGAGATTATTGTAATAATTTTCTGTATTTTTTTATTCGGACATATTATACTTTGTGTAATAGATCTGTTCAAGTTATTTCGAATTATTCTTTTAACAATCCATTAATGCAACGGTTCTCAACGTTTTTATTGCTGTGACTCACTGATAACATTTACTAAGTTGCAACGACCTCAACGACAAAATTAATTTGGTTACTTCTACTGCACTGCATTTTTGCAGTAGTCAGAGTAGTAGTATTATAGTTTTAATTAAAATAATGGTAAGAAACCACAAAAATGTAACCCCATCACAGTAAAATCTTGTAACTTGCAAATTAGCGTTTTTTTATTTTAAAAATTAATTTTCATCTCTCAAGTGACCCCTGGCAAATTGACGTGCCACCTCTGTTGAGATCGAAACTCACAGGTTGGAAACCACTACATATATGTAATCTCGAATTGTATGAACTTGTATTTGTTATTCCTATCCAATTTTAAACATTTTTGATATTTTTTTTTAATAATGTTAATCGCTTCGTCTTCACGCGTTAACTTTTTGTGACTTTGTGATCCATCATACAATTTACGCATGTCCCGCCTGTTCTTTTGGCAGCATATCTGTATTAGAACAAGCAATAGCTTTTAAAATGTTAATTTTATATCCAAACTGCTCAAATAGTTTATCCGTGTCTAAAATTATGTCGTTGTTGTCTTTTTCGTCGTTAACATAAGGCCATTGCCTTATAGCCAGTTCATAATAAAACCTTTTTTCCCATATAAGAAGTGATACAAGTGTTTGTAGAAATAATATTTCATTTGCGTTTTGACATCTGGAAAGCCTGTATTTGCGTAATATTTTTTACTTATTTGAAATCTAATCTGATCTCTTTTCTTTTTTTCCTATAATATATGCGTGAATTGGATTTCCTGATAATTTCAAGTTTTTTATATTCTATGTTTTCTTTGGATTTATTGAGACTCTTCTAACTTTTATAAGTATCGGTTGACCATTTGTATTCCCATTTGTTTACCATACATTTTGGTCTTTTTCATGATTTCTGTATCCTTTCAAAATATGTTGTCTTTCTTCCGAATCTTACTTCGATCTCGCTAATAAACTCAATCTATCAAATTTTTAGTTTCCTTGTTCTTTATTAGACTTCTTCAATAACCGTATTACTTCTTACCCAACTTTACTTTTCATAACACCAATTTTGACATCCATGTATATTTTACCTAGGCCTTCTAATTTGCAATTATTTGTGCATTTTTTCTACTGTTCTTTTAGACTACCAGATGTCATTGTCTTTTCGATTTGTCTAAATAATGACATCAAAGTCTTTGAAAGTGAAAATATTTACAGAATTACGGCGTCATATACGAGTTTATGGCATTGGGAAACCACAAAATAGGAACTATTTTGTACCGACAAGAAAAAGATTGAAAAAGTACTTTGTAAATCATGTTAACCCTTATAGGGTCAAGGGACCCAAATGTTCCTAAAAAAATCTTGGTTGTCTGCGGAAATGTAATTAGTTAAATATTAATGCAGAAAACTGTGTTACCTGTTGAAACAAAAAATACATATAAACATTGAACTACTCTTTCTAGTGTTGAAATGGTAACCAGAAAGATTGGTGGTTACATTTGTAAATAAATTCTAACAAAAAGCAAATCTTTTATCTTTCTCTCTCTCTCTCTCTCTCTTTAACAAAATTGTAATTATTGTTTCCCATGGTGATAATTATTTGTATTTAAACAAATTTAATGAAAAAAGAACAGAAAATGATAATTTGTTATTCTCCCTCCACAAAACTTTAAGTGAGGCTGATGGCTTCAATTCTCGGGTTTCCATTGAATTATTAAAATTAGATAAACAAATATTTTATCATTATGACATTGCAGATAATTAAAATTTTGTTACAAATTGTTTGTTTTATTAACCGATATGATTTCAAATACGATTTGCCGCATTAACATTATAATTGTTGCCGATTTTAATCTTTCTATTATTATACATTATTATTATTATTATTATTATTATTATTATTATTATTATTATTATTATTATTATTATTATTAGTATTACTATTATTATTATTATTATTATTATTATTATTATTATTATTATTATTATTATTATTATTAGTATTACTATTATTATTATTATTATTATTATTATTATTATTATTATTATTATTATTATTATTATTATTATTATTATTATTATTATTATAAATATTAGACATTAGATGAAGTTGCATTTTGTGAATTGTTGAGGATTGTCACTTCTAATGTTGCTTTTCTTTTTAATGATAAGTGGTATCAACAAATTGATGGAGTAACTATTGGATCACCTTTAGCTCCAACTCTTGCATCAATCTTCTTTCAAAATTATAGAAAAAGATTTTTGATTTTACTTTTGTCAAACCTAAGATATATCAATGTTACGTTGATGATATCATTTTAGTATTTTATAGTCCAGATGATGTTGTTCCTTTTTAAAATTATGTAAATGAACTTCACTCAGATAATAAGTTAGCAGTGAAATGAAAAGTTAATTCATTTCTTCCATTTTTAGATTTATTAATCGAAAGAACGGCTAAGGGTTTTGAATCAGAAATATATATAAAGCCAACAAATATAGGCCTGTAAAATACTTTGAATAGCTTTTGTTACTTTAAGTATAAGGGAAATATGATTAACGGTTTGATTTTTAGATCTTGCTCATTATCTTCTACGTTTGACAAATCCAACAAAAGTATACAAAAGCTCGTTTCACCTTTAAATAAAGATTGATATTCTAAAGTGTTTGTAGAAAAACTGACCAAGTAAACCCTTGATCACCTTTTGATTGCTTCTGATGAATACAATGGCAATTATAGTTCACCTAATGATGGTAAACCCATAAAATCTCAGACTCCAGTAGGTTTAGGTTCTGATCTAATGTATAAATGTCCATTTAATTGGTGCAATGTCATATATACATTGAAGAGACCTTTCGTTATTTTTGCACACGGGTTTAGAAAAATAGCGGATTATAAACTCATTAACGGTTTTAGAACAATTAAAAACAATAGAAAAATTAACACATCATTAACTAGAAAAATAACAAGAAAAAATTGTTATCGATCTAGCACATCACAAGGATAGTTTTTTCGAAATATATTTCTTTTATTTTGCTTTCTCGTGTAATTATCATTATTATTATTACGATTATTTTTAATATTATTATTACTATTATTATTATTAATAAATAAGTAAATAAATTTGGCAACGATTTAATTAATAGAAAACGCCAATAAAACACTCTTCGTACGATATATTTCGACACTTTAACTATCATCTTCAGGCCCCAAAAACAAACTTAATATTATGAATTATTTATATTTATTTAAACAAATTATTATTTTGTTTTATTAATTAAGTATTCTAATTAAACATAATATTTTCTACACAATTTGACTATGAATTAGATTTATTTGAATTCACGAATTTTCGACACAGCCTTTTTCAAGTGATTTCAATCATTACTTATTTATTTAAAAAATAAGAGAAAAATTTATATATTTTGTATATTTATATATTTTTATATATTTATATTAATTTCAACCAAAAAAATCATTAATGTTATTAGAAATAAAAAAATAATTTTTTACTTAAATATTTCAGGAGGAAGAAAACTGTACAAATGAAAGCTCAACGAGTCACCAGAGTGGATCCTCGTCTGTTTCCGACAATGAAAGTGAAAATGAATATTTAGAACTGTCTAACAAGTCTCTTTCGTCGAGCTCCTGGATTGATTTAGAAAATAATTTAAACTCCTGCATCATTAGTGATCCTTTTATAAACTGTTTCGACTATTTCGACAACACCGACGGCGGATCTCATAGGAATACTTACCGATATTTGTTACAAAACTGTACCGACAAATTTGGGAAGAGAAAACATGACTCTATTCAAAGTTTCGGAGGTGAATCAACCTCAACAAAAAATGACCTTGCCATGAACATGTTTAGAACATCATCTTTAGGAAACAAGCATGTTATTCAATGTAGCACTGAAAATGAATGATTTAATTTTTGTATAATAATTTATTATTAACAATGATTTAGTCTTTAACACAATTTTGTACAAATTCATGTTTTAAATAAACTGATTTCTAATCTATTTTTTATTATTATTTTGAAGTTTATCTAAACCAGCTCCAATCAGACAAAATGTCGAATATCCAAAATTTAGCAAAGAAAATTTAAAGATTGTATTAATTTACTCAGATTTTAATATTGGTAAATAAAAGTTTGTTTAAATTCAAATATATTTTTAAAAGATGTGTAAGAAAAAGTCAATCAGTTAAGAAGCATAGAGCTAAAAATTTGTTAAATTTTGTTTTGGAGTCATCAGAACCTATTTAGGTCGTAATATTTCATTTTATAAATAAACACAGCGGAAAACAGTTTACATAGTTATTTATTTAAATTATATTTTTATAAATGATTCCGCAATGGACAAGCTATTTTAAAGTTTAAATTATAATAATAATTAATGTTATTATTATTACACCATAATCTTTTTGCTTCTCTTCAATTTTTTATTGGACATGACTTATTGCTTTAGAAAATGAAACTGGTGCCCAAATGTTTCAATGATACTAAACATTTTCATACACGAGCCTTCAGTCGATTTTATAGAATAGGAAATTGAATTAGCACGGTGGTACTATAAGCAACATACAGTAAAATAGGTGTGTATATACATATACACACCAATACCTCGCTTTGCACCATTTCGTTATGCGATTTTTTGAAGTTGCGTCGCTGCTGAATAAGTACTAATTTTCACTGTGCGTCGTTAAATTTCCGAAGTTGCGTTATTTTGGGTTCGAGTCTTTAATTTGTTTTTCGAATTTTTTTGAAATTTTCTTTTCTTCACGACTTTAGTTCTAATTGCACCATGCCATAAAAACTCGGGGATTCCAGTGCTAACTGAAAATCAACGCAATTTTAATACACTTTTATTTTGACTTTGTTTTGCTAATTTTAGAGTTCAGTTTTAATTATGTATACATACATACTCTATTTGTTCTCAAGAGTTAGCGCAAGTATACAGTGGCCATCGCGTGACAATCGCGTGCGTTAAAAGTATGCTTTGTGATTGGTTGTTTACTAGCGGGGATGCAACGACGCGATCTATTTAACAGGACAGTATTGGTTTGCTATTCACGAGGTTCGGTTGGCATGTTTTTGATATAAATTAATGATGATAATATGTTAAAAAAAGAGTTATTAAATATAGTAAAGAAACATAAACAAAAAGATAATTAAATATATAATTAATGAAATGTCAATATTACAAAATAAAGTAGTTTTAAGACTTCCTCCATATCAATTACGACAACAGCTACTATGGACTCATAAGACAGTAATTAATTATATTTTGTTTTTTTAAATTAATTGAATATTTTATTTTGTTTTAATTGAATTTGTTTTTTGTATGTATGTAATAAAATTTTATATTGTTTTTATTTTTTAAATATTTACTTTGTTCAATTTTATTTTTAAAAAGTAATATTTTCGTAACCCTGGAACCTATCTTCGCTCTTTACATGGTTTGCTATAGGAAATCATAATTCACTTTGCGTCGTGTTTTTTTGGAACATAACCACGACGCAAAGTGAGGTATTGGTGTATATATATATAATTACTAAGGAAGCAGCAGAAAATAAAAATCTTGCTGATTCGACGGACAATTGTGTTACACCTGTTATGGATGAATAGCAACTCCTATAATAAAATGAAAAAATCAATAATTTTATAATATAGAGACATACATACTTACCTGTGTTTCCATGTAATTTGTCCAAATGAATAAAACCTTATTCCTTGCTTCCTATAATACACCCGTTTCAGTTCATTAAAAACTTCTATAATAGAAGTTTTAATGAACTTCCAACTACAATTATGAAGTTTATGTATTGGGCATTTTTAAAATGGCTGACAAGTAAATTTTTAAAAAAACATTATATTTTAAGGCTTGGATTGTGATCTCGTAAAGTTATGAGATCATTATTCAAGCTTTGAAATAATAGTTTTAATCATCATTTATTTTAAATTTACTTTAAATTAATTCTTTTAGGTTTTAAGGAATTTATTCCAATTTATGTAAATAATTGATGTTATTATACGATTAAATGTAAGTCCGATTAATTGAAAAACAAATTTTATTAAAATACTATTCAATCTCCAATGATTTCGTTCTTCTTGCAGCAATTTGGAAAAAATCACCGAATGTGAAAGAAATAGTTTTTAATATTTTTATATTCTTCTTTTCGTAGTGGATTTTCAGAGCCTCATTGACTTCATCATATCTGCTAGGGAAGGATATTGAGCTGAATCCATTTTTCTTCGCGATAGTCTTCCGTATGCTTAACTTAATTTTTCTGAAGACACTTTCTATTGGATTAAGGAACGGACTGTACGGTGGTAAATATTCTATAAAGTTGTTTGGTGATAATGCTCCTCCATGAATGGATGCATTATCGTTAATGGTGTGATATCCAACGCCGTTTAATTTAGAAGTAACTTCGTTCAAGAAAATCTGATGTTTCCTTTTTGAAGGATCCTACAATTAATTTGTTGTGAATCGACCCTTTTACACCAATTGCCAAAGCCAGTGACATGTTTGGTCCACCATTATTAAGAACCGTCGAATATATCCTTTTCCCTTTCTTTTTCCTTCCAAGGGTTGAAGCCACAAACATATATATATATATATATATATATACATATAAGTTTTTTGTCGTGCCAAGCTTCTTTTTGGAATCGCTTCACATACTGACTTCGAATTTCCAGTACGTAATCTGAATTTCGTACGGCGATACTTGGTCACACTTTTTATAAGATATTAACTGATTTCTTAAATAAGTTTTGGACTTGGAGACTCTGCAATTTTTTTGTATCAAGAAACTTCGCATTTCCTCGAGGCTTGCATAACAGTTATCTTCAACATAGTCCAATAAATTATTTCCATGTTCTTCAGAAATTCGTTTTTCACGGCCCCTCTTCTTCCTTTTGACAAAATTGCGACATTTTTATATTTATAAATTATGATTTTGAAATTTCTAATAGCTATCCAAATTTGTAAAAATCTTCGCCATTTTTCATGGCATTGATAATCCTAATTTTATCTACTTCTGAGATTCTATAAAAATATTATTTTTAAACTTAAGTTCATAAAACGTACCTTTCCCGTTTTTTTCTCAACTCCACATTTGAGGGTCCTGGTTCGATTGCTCCAAATAAATTGCAAATTATGTAAAAAAATTTAGTTTATTTTAACTTTAAGTTAAATCTAGCCTTTTTAATTATTCTCCGCAAAAAGCTAAAGTTTCAACAGATATTTCTGAAATATCTGAAAAGCTGTAAAAATAATAAATTGATTGAATTTAATGAAAAATCTTACCAATTTATTTTATCATTTTCTCGAAAACTTAATGTAGAGTCATCCGAGTTTTCATCGAAAATTTTAGCCGCCATTTTTTTTAAAAATTGACTAAAAAATTACTAAAAATAGTAATATATAGAGTTGGAATTCATCTGGACATATCTACATTTTGAAAGTTTGTATTCATTATTTACTATGTATTATGTTTGTATGTTAAAAAAATGTCTTCAAATTCCTTCCTTCCTATAATAAGTTTTTATTCAGTTGGACAAATTACGTGCAGACACAAGTAAGTATGTATGTCCCCATATTATTACATTAATGATATTTTCATTTTAGTAAGGCAGTTTTTAATGAACTGAAACAGGTGTATATGAAGAAAACAATTTTTTAACACAAAGACATAATACATAGTAAATAAAGCATACAAAATTTCAAAATGTTGAAATGGCCAGATAAATACGAACGGTATATATTACTACTTTTAACCTTTTTAGATAATTTTTTTAAAATTGGAGCAGAAAATTTTCGGAAAAATTCCGATAACTTAACTTTTTTAATTTCGTAAGATTTTTCATAAAATTCAATCAATTTAATATTTTTACAACATTTCAGATATTTCTGAAATATGCATCGAAACTCTAGATTTTTGCAGAGATGAAGAATATCAATGCAGGATTTACCTTGAAATTAAAAAAAATTCATTTTTTGCCCCATTTGTAATTTACCAGGAGCAATGGAACAAGAACCTTCAAATGTGGAGTTTAAAAAACCGGAAAACGTAAGTTTTCCGTTAACTTTAGTTTAAAAATACTATTTTATAGAATTTCAAGAGTATACAAAACTCGTATCATCAATGCCATTGAAAATGGTGAAGATTTTTTTAAATTTGGGAAATTAAAAGCCTCAATAAAATCAATAAATATCAAAAATTTGTATTTCTGTCAAAGGAAAAAAGAAGCAACCAAAACTAATTTCCAGGGAACAGAGAAATAATTTATTGGAATATAGAAAAGTTTTGATAATAAATAAATTTTATTTCAATAAGTCTGACTTACTTTATATTAACAAATAAATCCAATAATTAGCATAAATTGAATAAAATTCTTAAAAACCTAAAGAAAATGAATTAACAATAAATTTAAAATAAATATTGATAAGTATTATTTAAGATCTTGAATAATGATCTCATAACTTTACGAGATCATAATCCAAGCCTTAAAATTTACCTGCCAGTCATTTTAAAAATGGCTAATACATAAACTATTATAGAAATTATTAATGAACTACATCATGTTTAAAGCTATAATAGTGTATGCAGTGTGGGGTTAGTGGTGTTGATGACCTTAACCCCATTACATACAAAATATTTCAACGCCCGCCAATGGTTACCCGTTGCTAGGCAACGTTGGAACTGCAACCATTTGTCACAGGACCTCCAAAAGTGAGTTCCGATATCAGAACTGCTAAGGTTTAGTCCTATGTCGGGTTCAGCGGACTGCCGTTAGAAGGCCTATGTCCGTCTTATCTTTCAGGTCCCTTAATTACTGTTTTACTATTTTACTCGGATACGTTCATTATTAAGAAAATATTATCATCAAGGAAACAATTTTATTTTTGTTATTATCATAAAAGAAAAACAATCTTATTTTTCATTAACGTTTAAATTCTAGTTTATCCATCACTTATTTTTGCCTTGGGCACGTCTTTGTAGGCGTTCCGTCCTGCCCGATCTGGCATGTGGATGAGCTCGCTTGTGAGGACGCGTTGCGTGATTCTGGTCGCGGTAGGCTAGCTGTGGCGGTGCAAAGACTAAGGGGTATGTCACTGCACTACCCTCTTGGCACGCTGACAAGGCGACTTCCAATCCTTTGATTTGCGTCCGTTGGGCTAGGTTTAATGATTTCTCATCTTTCCAACCTTGTTGTGCCGTCGTGAGCCTGTAATATAAGCTTTTCATCTTTTCTGGATTCGCCCAAGTGACTTTTATTTCTTGGAGTTCGCGGCTCTGTTGGAGGAGTTGTTGGTGAAGGCGCATATTCTCGCGTCGGAGCTCCTTCAGGTCTCGATTGAGGATCCTCGTCGCTTCCATTTCTAAATTAACCGAAATTAGTTAAATATTCAAATTTACTGTCGTTGATTTAGACACATAAATGGACTTAGTTGCTCCTATCTCGAGTATTTTAGTTTACAACGTTAATTTCATTAAATTAGTGACCTATGAATCTCGTTGTTGTCGTTTTGTTTAATTAAATTCGCTGTTCATTACTTGACCATAGAAACTTCCTTCTTCGAGGTGGATAAGTGTTATATTGTGAACGACGGATTCTTAAATAAAACAATTAGGCCTATTCTATATTATACCGAGTTAATATTTATTTCCGTTCATTAACGAATACAAATAAACAGTCAAAATGATCAATAATATTTATTCAAAGTAACACAAGTTTATCCGTATACGATCATCTTCGGTCCTCGAAATTGGTGTTACGACGAGCACGACTGGAGAAAGCCCAGTTTGGGTGTCGACTGGCATAAGTATGCTCGTCCTGATGTCTCGATCCAAGTCTGTTACGAAGAGCTGGCTGGACCAATTTCTCCGGCGGTCAGTTGTAACAATCTCGGGTTATCCAATTCAAATGAGACCCCATAGTTCGGAGGGTATTCATTGGTGCTGGGAATGATTCCACTCGCGATGTCCCGATTTATCTGGGCCAATCGCTGTCTGGTCAGAATCGCCCTCACGTGATATTTCCTCTCCATCTCTTCCATCTTCATTGCAGTATATTCAGCTCGCTGACGGGCTTCTAGTGCCGGGTTCCTGCCCGGTTCCCGCTTGATGACGATGCTAGGCAGCTCTATCTCATCTCCGCGATCGCCTGGTTGTCGGGGCCAGCTGGCTTCTCCATAAGTGGTAACGACATATCCATGATCCCACAATACCTGTCTGTATCGTGCGGCTGAATTGGTGGGAATCTGCAATGTTAACCGGGAGTCATCGCTCCATCCTCCGTGCGGATCTCTGCGGTCTGAATAAGCATCATGATCAATAGTAATTCGTATCATAAGAATTCATTTATAAGGAAATTATAGGGTAGTCACGAAGTGATCTAGTTTCTTTACACGGCCTTGTGCTATAGATAATTTTAATGGGACGATAAACATGGAAATTATAGGAATACTATACCTCGTTGTATCTCTCCGTTTCGTCTAATGGTATCGTTGTTCGATATTCGATCCTGGGTAGAGTCTCTTGGTCGGTATATATAGTATAAGAATAGAAAGTTCTTAAATGAATGTGAAGATTTGCACTTTATCGTTTACATAAAGTACAACGCTGTATAATTGATTTGTTGTGATTCTATTTCAATTGCAAAATTATACAACTTGAAAGAACATTATAAGCAAAAGCATAAGTTAAGTTTCAATCATTTAAGATCGCTCTGATAACTCACCAAAACCTAAGCAAACTGCACAATCAAACTATATTATCAGTGTTGGCTTTCGAGTGTCTCTCATTATTCCTGTTGAAAATACCTAAATAATAGAGTAAAATAATTAATAAACATGTAAAATGATTGGGGAAACAATGATAAGTGATTAAGATGTGGTTCTGGAGTTTAATAAAAAAGGAATGAAACAGAAATGTCGAAAAACGAGAAGGAAATAAGAGAAAATCAATAAAAACAGACAATTGAATAAAAGAAGGTCATTTATAATTAACGAGTGCAAATTTAGGAAAACAAAAACAAATGCAAAATTTGCACGTTATTTTGAAAGCCCTTTCAAGATAAGGGAAGGAATGTTGTTTGGGAATCCGGGAAGGGCATCTCTAAAAATTATTTATCTGGACAGCTGTCAGTGATTATAGAGGCCAAAATGGAATTAGCGGTAAAAGATATATGAAATTCTATTTGACATCAGTAAGTATTATTGGATGACGGAGTATAAAAAGGAAGCGCAACTGGAATCAAAGAGAGAAAAAGCGATTAGAGAAAAATTGGACCAAGAATTAAAAGGAGAAAATTACAGAAATTTATTGAAGAAAGGTATTAAAGAGAAATCTGGAGAAAACTAGAAGTTGAAATCAAGAAAAACAGAAATTTGAAACAGAAATTAAGCGAATTCAAAGCAAAGCTACTAAATCAGATTTACCGATCTCAGAAACCCGTCACAGTAGTCAAGTGATTGTGAAATTCAATTGGTCCGAAAAGTGCTAATCTTCCCGAAGGGTCGTTATAAGCACCAATTGTGACTTATAGATAATTCGTTGTGTCATTTTAAATTGGAGATAAAGTGTGTTAATCAATAAAGTTTATATCGTTTGAAGTTCATTGTTTAAAAGCACGCTTGGAGTCATATTGACAATACATCCTATTCGAATTCACCGACAACCCCAACATTTCTAAGAAAATGAACCTATTTGCAGACAGTGATAACGCAAAAGAGTATTGTATTACCGCGATTCAAGAAATTTATCCAGAAAAGCGAATCTTTTTACTCATATTAGTCTCTCTCATATATCTGCAGTTATCAGAAAAGCTGACATTTTGATAGAGATTTGTGCATCGCTCAACACAATTTAAAAAACATTTGTAAATGTCTTATTAACTTTAGAGGTGTTCTCAGTCAAATGAATGTTACAGAAGAACTAACAACTTGACCTTGTGTGTTTGAAAGATAGGTATAAGTATAATCAACACTTCCAAATTTCCAAATAAAGCTAATTGAATTCCAATCAAGTTAAAGTGAAGGTTCGAAAAGAAAAAGGTTTAGTTTTATCAGAAATATATCCTCGAAAATATATTTCCAAATATAAACAAATGCCTATGTGTGTTACAGCAGCATTTGAGACGGCATATACTTTTGAATTGTTCTTTTTAAAATGAAATGTAGTAAAAACTAAATATCAGAACAGGTTGCTGAATGGAAATATGACCAATCGACTGCGATGAGCGATGGCTAAATTACCAGTTCATATGAAGAAAACACAAATTATAAATATTTTGAATAAGTTCTGTTTTTTTGTGTGTTCAAACGACTTGGGTTCGGCACTCTTGTACTCTTGTAATATATTTTCGTTCAATTATAAGAATTATTAATTTCTTTTAGTTTATTAGACATTATTGATAACTTTAATGTGATCAAAATCTCATCACTAAGAAAAATCAAACATACTTTCAAAAATCACACAAAATTGGCTCTGAACTAAATTAAAGAAAAACACCAATCCAAAATATATATTCAGCTACAGTATATTTCAACACAAGTTCTGCCTTCGTCAGGTAGTCTTGAACTTTAAACTATTTAAACAAATCTCTGCTTATAAATTCTCAAAACATTTTATCAAAAATAAAAATCTTGCTTTTATAAATCACAAATTCTACAAAATTTTTAAAAAAATTAATTTTATAAAATTTTACAAAACCGAGACTTTAACAAAATTTAAATATAAAACTATTTTACATTTAGTTTCATCTTGCATCAAAAAATTGCGCTTACTATATTATTTAATTCCATCAGTCGACTGTGATCGAAAACTTGAGAGCGGAAATGACGGGCAGTCATTCCAATGTATACAGGATTACACACATGACATATAAATTGAAAGCCAAGATCCTAACAAAATCTAAGTAGGACTTGAAATCTACTTATAAACACAAACTTCAGATAACAAATGTATTCACTGATATTACTCAATTCTTTAAATAGTCTAAAGTTCAAGTAAACCTGACGAAGGCAGAAATTTGTCGAAATATATTGTAGATGAATATATATTTTAGACTGGTGTTTTTATTTAATATAGTTATAAAATATTCATATTTTGAAATCTTAAACAGTTATTCCTTAAAAATGTTTTTTGACTAAAATAGAGAAAATCAAAATTATTAATTTTGTTTTTACCTAAAAAACATGTTTACCATCACAAAAATTTTAAAAGGAAAAAATTTAAGGGAAATCCATGTGAAATACGAAAACTCTATCATAGAATTAGAAATAATTTTTTGGGAATTCCTACAAAGAAAAAATATTAAATCCTTACTTAAATTATGAAAGTAAAATAAATTGACTTCTCACCACGAATTTTTTAGAAATACTGTTCTAAAAAAGAGTTTGAGTTTTTTGTTTTTAAATTTGAACATTTTTAAATTTAACGAGGATGTAAGCCGAAAAGCGAATTTTTAATTGATTTTTTGAGGTGAACGTGTTGGGTCAACACACAATTTTGTTTAAATGAATCGGTAACAGCATGCAAACTCAACACGCAGATTTAAAATCAGACTCATAAAACATCAATTAACTATGCTAAAATATGAGAACGAAATAATTAAAATATAAAATTAAAGACATAAAATTAAATAAAAATAATAACAGAACGCAACAAAATCCGCACGAAACAAACACAGAAATAACACTAAAACACGAAAATTTGACCGAAAATTGACAATTTACTTAAAGAAACAAGAGTTCATAAAAGTTAGAAGTAAAATTAAATAATTTGAATTGGAAACAATTCAATTATTTGTTAAAAGAATAAATTGTCAAAATAAATCAAAAAATAAGAAAATTAAAGTTAGAAAATACAAAGAAATTCCCAAGGTCAAATTTTGTTTTACTACATGAAATTTAACACGCGAGGTTAGGGTCACAAAATAGGTATATATACCGATTCATTTTCACAGAATTTTAACCAGTTTTTAATACAACACTAGTTTTGGTAAAACAATCAGTTTTTATCAGGTTGTTTGTTAAACCCGAATCACTCGTTATCACTAAATCGAACGCGACTCAAAGCTACGAACTTATTTATCGAAAGTAAGCAAGAATGACTTGCTAATGTTGTAACTGAGTATGAACTGAGTGTAAATGATGAATGGAAACGAAATTGGTATTGGATAAATATATATTAAAAACTTATCAAAATTACTACGTCGAAAATTTTCCGGCCCACAGCCACACACCAACAAGTTAGTAAACTTCTACATAAAGATCGAGCTATGTAAATACGGTGTAAGTCCGCCAATAGCTCGTGCCCGTGAGAGATCTCGCCGTGGGTAACGACGGACTCGAACGTCAATTCATTCATTATCATAGGGTCAGAAAGGAGATCGGGAGTCAATCTTTTGGTTGACTACCTTTCCACCTACTCCCGAAAAATCGACCTAAAATATCAATACTCAATGGCTAAAATAGTAATATAGAGTAGTCCAGTGGGCACTCTTAAACTCTAACATCGATATAAAAACCCTAGGATCAACTTGAGGTTAAAGGGAGAGTGGTTTGCGGAAATCGATGTAACGAAAACCTATAACCTAATAATCAATGATTTAGAAATAAGATGACCTAAAATTATACTAAAAATTTGTCATAAGTGTATTAGCTAAAATATTACGTTGATGAACCCGTAAAAATGCATTGAACCCTGTGAGATACCAAAAAAAATCCCCTATAAACAATTATCCCGCGAGCAAATTTCCCACAGATTAAACAACGAGAGCACATGTTCCATTTTCGATAACAATGATGAACAGGACAATAATTGATAAGAATAGTTGCGCCAACAAGGATTAGGCTTTTTAGTAATAACCTTACCAATAATAATTCCTCATAAACCTTGCAAATTCAAACTACCCCAAATAACCTTCCTTTCTCTTATAAGTTTACAAAGAATTACCCACTAGCTAAATCGCCAAAAATTCGAATTGAACGATAAAACAAAACAAACGACGAAAGACGATCAAATTAATAAACAAAAATCCGAGACAATAATCGTTTGTAAATAAAATATTTATATAACAACCCATTATACGTCCAAGACAGATCACGACTATAGCTGCTAGTAGACAAGAGGAATCCACGAGTATAGGTGATGAGCGGTTATTCGATATCTTGAAAAATTTCCGCTCCCTAAATATGTGAATTGTTCTATTTTATTATTTAATTTAGTAATACCATCAAGCAGAAAATTATCAGAGAAAAGTTCTGCCTTATTACTGAAAAAGTTATCTTTAATTTCACCATCTTTTTCGAATTGGATAAGAATGGCGAATTGTATTTTTACCGACCCCATTTGGTTTATTTCATATTTTAATCTATTAACTATTTTGTTTGTTAATGAGATTTGTATTAGATTCTCATGTTCTACATCAAATCTAATACTTTTATGACTCCCATTTAAATCTAACCTTATTTCAGGTTCATTATCAATATTAATCGAACCCCCTATTTGATTATTATCATCGCTAATGATGATTTCTTCATCATCGCTAATGATGATTTCAACCCTTTTAAGTTTAGAGGGAACACACTGAATATCTGCAGCAGGTCGTTTATTATGTTTCGACGTATTATTATTATTATAATTATTATTATTATTATTATTATTATTATTGTCTCGACGTATTATTATTGTTGTTATTATGTCTCGACATATTATTATTATTATTATTGTCATTGTTTTTACGTTTATTGTTATTGTTATTATTTTTTCGTTTATTTATTTTTCGTAAAAGTGCCTTTTTATTCAATATAAATTGATTTAAGTGGGTAGAGTGCCCCTTATAAAAATCTAGAATTTTTGACCGTAGTATCTCTTCATTTTACCATGACATTTTACAGAATGACATGTTGAAGCGACGCAATACTTCGGATATAATTTGCCTGTTAAAAATATAAATTATTATCAAATGTTTATTATTATTTAAATCATATATGAATCAAATAATAATATATAAAGGATGATAATTATGTAAATATTTATTAATATTTCAATTCATAAATCATATTTTTCAAATTATAAAGCATATCTTTCAAATTATAAGTCGTATTTTCAATTCATAAATAGTATATTTCAAATTATAAATCTTATTTTTCAATTCATAAAGCAAATCTTTCAAATTATAAAGTATATATTTCAAATTATAAAGCATATATTTCTAATTATAAATCATATATTAGTAATATTTTTAATCTTATTATAAATTAATAATATTTAAAGTATTATCATAATACTTTACATATGATTAACTTATATTAACTTTTATTAAAAAATATTTAAAAAATAATAAAAGCTAACATTTATCCTCATAATCGTCATCCTCAGAAATGCAGGCATCTTCCCCAGAAACGGGGGCATAATTTTCAATGTGGTCATCTCCAGAAACGGGGGCATAATTTTCAATGTGGTCATCCCCAGAAACGGGGGCATCTCCAGAAACTGGGGCAAATACATCCTCATCATCCAAATCTACTAAAATGGTTTTAAAAAATAAAATAAAATAAAAAATTTACCATGATTGATATCATCTTCGCTATCACTGATAACTATGAATTCCGTCGGTGTATCGTTAATTACTTCTAAAATAAACATAATAATAATAATAATTTATTAAATAAATTTACCGCTATCCTCGATTAAAATAACTTCTTGAATATCATTTTCGGTTACATCGAACCAATTAAATGTACCTTAATCAATAATAATAATATTAGTAATAATAAAATCAAAAATTTACCATTGCCATCTGCCAATAATTGTCTTAAAATGCTTGTATTCTCCATTTTGAAATTGCGTGAATGAATTTTTGAAAATTGATAAATTTTTGAATTAATTGTGACAACTTTGGAAATTGTCAATGTTTATAAAAAGAATCAAATTTTCAGGATTTAGCCAATCACATTTAAGCAATACACACATATAGGTGAGAGATTTTTAGACATGTTTTCTTTGTAAAACACATGCAGTCTACACTGTGAATGCATGCGTTCTTTGTAAAATCACATACATACTTTTGTTTGTATGTGTTTTCTTTGTAAATCACATACAGTTTGTGTGTATGCATGTGTTGATAATCATGCAATTATCATGTGATGATCACGCATTTATCATGCACTGTCTTTGTGACCATTAATTAATTAATAATAGTAATAATAATATTAATAATAAAATATAATAAAACATAACACAAACATTAATACATTTATTATACGTCAAATCGCTTAGATAATAACCAAGCTAAACAATGTTGACCACATGTTAAGGTTCATGGTTTTTGATACATATTTTTATTATAAACAATAGGTTTACCCATTATTTGCAGTTTCGAAATCAATAAAGCCGGATAATAAAAACCCATAGGATCAAATACAAATATCTTGCTAGGTTTCATATATATTGCCAACCAATGTTCTCCACCGAGATGAGACGATTGAATATTGATGATTATGGCTTGATTAACACGTAAATATGGAATTTTATCAAGAGGAAATACCCCTAAAACTTCATGTCCTAGTATTTGTTTTCCAATTCAATAGACCTGAACAGAACTACATCAATAATATTAATAATACATGAAAAACTTACTCCATGACAAATTATCATAAATCATCTATACATTTATACCAACATTTTCAAACCAACAATGTTTGAACTCTGTTCAAACTAGTAATGTTCGTTCAAACCAACAATGTTCGTTCAAACCAACACTGTTCTGTTTGCAGTTATTTGATACTCATTTTCAAATACTCCATATATTACAACATGTAGCGGTTCAGTTGTAGCTTTAGCAAACTTTATATCTAATCGTAAATTTCCATTTTGAGGTAATTGACTCTGATTTAAATCAAAATCGGGTGCCAAAACAAATGTAAAGAATGGATATTTGCTTTTAAAATCTTCAAGAGTTATACCACAATTAAGGTTTTTATCCAAATAACCCATATTTCTCACTATACTCTGCATATATGTAGCACAATAATTATCATTTTCGAAATCTTGAGTATATGTTTCTCTATAATCACTATTTTTCGATAAAGTTAGCGATGTTACTCCAAAAGTTTTGAAATTTGAGCTCGATGTTAAGTATGATCCATTATATTGAGATTCACTTTGAAATTTTACCAATATAAAGTTGGGCATTCTTCTATCTCCAAATATTTGTTCCTTATAGAAAGAAGCTGAACCTTTAGCAATAGCAAATTGAACAATTTCCTTTGTTTTCAATGGATATATTGCATGCTTAGAATTAAGCCCAAATTGATGACCAGCTAATACAGAGGGCTCAACCCGAACTCTTTTCACCAAAAATTTTGCATCAACTAATTGAAGAATTGGTGCTGTGCTAGTACTTGTTAATGATAATGCAGAATCAGATCTTTTCAATCTAATGTGTACATTAACACCTGGGAGTATATATTTCGGTTGATCCATAAAATCTAGTTGTAATGATGAGCACATTGGAAATAATTTCGAGCCTTTAATCCACTTTTTCCTATCATCATCACTACCATAACCCATAGGAATTAAACATGTATTTTTAGTATCGCTATTATAATTTATAATAGTTTCTATTAGAGCTTTGTGAATATATGTACTGTTACCACCCTCAATCTTGATATTATTAAATCCGAGAACTGCATCTTTAAAAAGCGTATGAAACAAGAAATTGTTTGGTATAACATCACTAGGTTCACCCAACGGTTTTCTATCTTTATCTACAACTTTGATCTGAACAGTTAACAATGTATCATTCAAATCTAGATATTCAGTTCGGG
Organism: Schmidtea mediterranea; assembly: GCA_022537955.1. NCBI lineage: Eukaryota > Metazoa > Platyhelminthes > Tricladida > Dugesiidae > Schmidtea > Schmidtea mediterranea. The sequence continues at coordinate 10,032,992 of CM039680.1, forward strand.
AACCATTAATATAAAATTCAATATCAGTTCTACTATCCATAATAGAATTCATCAGGAATACATCCTCAAAGGCCCCCATTTCAATTACTGCTTGGGGAGATGGTCTATCAAATAAACACAATTCAGATTTACCGCAAATCATTTTTGAAATATAGTTCCATGTCCTTTCATTCGTTTGTTTATATGTTTATGATGTCTTTTACGTTTTTGAATCGGTGCAGGTTCTTGTTTTTGAAACATACCTGCAACACTAGGTAAAACTTTCCCTAACTCGGATAATGCATTTGATTTCAGCGATGGTAATATTTTCTGCTCATTCATTATCACATCTTTAGCAGTTTTCATACCAAAACTACCAAGGCGTTTAAGAATAGGAAGTGCAAATCTAACAATTGTTCTCAACCATCCTGATCCATACTGTTTACCAATAAAATATGGTAATTCGCCACCACTTTGACAACCACTATACATACTAATAATATCGTTATTGGCCATCTAATTTACGAAAATGTAATGTCAAATGAGTTTTTTTTACTAAATTCAATAAATTTACCGCTATCATCACAAATATTTATTTCTATATTGTTTATACATGATGTTGATACCGGTAAGTACATGGGATTATCGATATTTATATTGACAACTTCATCCTGGTCATGTTTATCAACCCAAACAGATTTCAAAAGAGGAACCAAAGAATCACCAACAATTATAGGATCGATGATGTTAGTATATATGAACATTTGTCTATGAAGTTTTATTATTTTTGGTTTGCGTACACCAAAATCACTTGCCCTATATGTTTGCTTATCTAATCCCAATGTATTAGCCAAATTTTTATTAAATGTAACTTCACAAATGTTATTATTCAGACTGAATTTGCATATTCCATCTTTAACAAATTCAATAGTTATAAATATATGTAAACAATTGAATGAAATATATTTATGTAATTCTTCAAGTGTTTCAATATATAAATCATTAGTAAATGTAAATGTATCTTCCACCTCATTAATATATGATACAGATATCTTTATGTTTTCAATCGTTACACTTTTCTCATCAAATGTTTTGAAACGTAATAAGTATTCAGTACCAGGAACAACAATGCTAAGCTTATTACAACCCATTCGCTTGGCATCCTCAATACTTTCAAACTTTATTGTAAATGGGCTAAAATCACAACTAACATTCAATCCATCTTTGAAAACATGCCACTATTTTCATCTAAAATCTGATTTGGAATATGACAATATCGTTCAAAATTATTGATTGAAAAAATACCACTACATGTTTTGGATACACGTTTCTTGTAACTGATTTTACAATGACTATAAAACAAAAGTTGAAAATGATTGTAAAATAGACATTCTTTTCATACTCGAAGCCTTTAACAATGCATTAAAATATGGGAAACTCCTATGATTTTTTACAATTTTAACTTTTTTCTTACTCTTTTTAATAATGTTTTTCGAAATTAGATTCATTGCAGGGTAATTCTCGGTTATTAGTTTTTTAGATGGTGTATAACTGGTTTTTGGTGGAACTTTGTTTTTCTTTTTAATACTTTGTCTAAGTTTTCTGATATTTTTAAGCCTTGATTTCTTAAACATTTTTCATGTTAATGTTTTCAACTTTGTTTATATACCATGGCACCTTCTTTATTGAAAATATCGGTTTTTACCCGTAAATCATCATTGCATTGTTGTGTGAAATCAAGAAATATATATCCACGTGGTGATTTTGTAGCATCTTGAAATGCACTGATGAGAAAATTACGATTATTAGGGTATGCTTGTCGAGCAAGAAAATCAATAACTGTTGCATCTCTAGGATTCTTGAAAATAACTAAATATTGAACATTTAAATTCCTTGTTCGATGTGCACCACCCTTATAAAATAGATTTTGAGTAATAAAGATCACAGTAACACCAACATGTCTACTGATTTTTGTGAATAAATTATTAAAATCCTTTTCTTTATTAGCTTACTGATACAAATCATCGATAATAATGACATCACCTTTCCTTAAACGACTTGACCAGTTTTTATCGAAACCCTTTACTATTTTCATGTTTTTCAATTTACAGAAATTATCTTGAGTTAATCATGTTCTTCATCTGCACCCCTATGCCAATAAATCTTGTTGAGTTTTGTTTGAAATAAATTAGATTTCAGTAATTTACACACAAATATAGTTTTACCATTACCACTTGGGCCGACGATTTGATATACAGCATCATTTCTTAATTCCATTATTAATTTGTATAATTATAGGTTTTTGTTTATATTATATAATTTAATGAACTCTTTCTAAAAATCATATATATAGATTAATATTTCTTTATTGTTTAATTATGTTATCAAATATAAATTATAAAGGAACTTTCGATGTATCAAAAATGACGTTTCCAAATGGTAAACCACAGCAAATTGTTGTTAGAAGCGGAAAATACCCTATTATAAATAATCAGGCAAATGCAGAATCATGGGATGCAAGAAACCTTTAGACGTCAATAAATTGCAATACAGAATAAAGGAAATTAAAATACAGTCAATTACGGTTACCATGGATATGGGACAATCTATCAATCTATACAACAAAATGTCCACGGTTCGAGCCGGAATTATTTCCTGCACTGAGGCTTTTAAAATACAACCCAATGTGTGTTAACGTGTATGCCAGTGGCAAAATAGTCATATTAGGGTTGCGAAATCTAGAGTACAAAAATATTGTTTGTGACATACAAAATGAAATCACCGGATTGGTCGATATCTGATTGGCTAATGATTGATTAAAACAACTTGGTTATTCATTTCATTTCATTTTTAAAAATGGAAAAACTATGATGATTACAAACACAAAATTAACAAAGAAAGAAATAGAAAACTACGGTAAATTTTTTATTTATTATTTATGATTTATTAATATTATTATCATTGTTTCCAGATAAATATCAGGCCGTAATCTTAGAACGTTTGTTCTTTTTCTACCCACAACTACGAGCAATAGTGAAAGACCAGCCAGAATCAATCATTCCAGATCTGGCATATGGAACAACTAATATATGGATCTTCAATATCATAGATCAAGCTCTATGGGATATAAAGCTTGACCGAAGACCGAAGGAGATGGAACCCGAATACCCCTGTATTCTGGGTTGCAGTTGCTGTGATTTTCAGTACCAGCGATATGTCGAATGGTGCCTGGCGAAATCTGTTAGGAATTCGTCTAAATATCAACTTTTTAGAAAATAAATGTTTTGTATTTTATTTTGTTTTGTTTTGTTTTGGTAGTAATAGTTTTATTTGGTGGTGGTAATAATAATAATATTAATAATAATAATAATTTATAAATAAATAATTAAATAAATTTGGCAACGATTTAATTAAACGATAACGCCAATAAAAAACTTTTCGTACGATATATTTCGATAGCACAGCTATCATCTTCAGGTACTCAAAACCAACTAAAAATATTATGAATTAACTTATAATTTAAACAAATTATTTTTTATTAATTTAATTTTTTAATAAATAAATATTTTTAAAAATATATTAAATTCACTTTTAATTAATTTAAAATTTTAAAATTTTCACTTATATTCTAATTTTTAAAAATTAATGTAATTTAAAATTTTCAATTATTTTAATAATATTAAAAAAACAAACATGATTTAACATACGTAAACTATTTAAAAACATTCAAAACATTCGTAGTCACAGCACTTTGCACATTAATCTTTGGATCCAATGACCTTATCAGCAATGCTTAACATATCACGCGTTCCCAATAATTATTAAAACTTCTCAATAAAATTCTAAAATCAGACATTCCTGTTTCACTTTTAGAGCTTCTATTGTGCTCACTAATGTTGAATAAAGCTCTTCGACAATATTATTATAGTAGAATTATCTCTTTATAATAAAATTTTGTTGTATATGTCTCGGTTTTTATTATATAGTAATAATATTAATAATAATAATAATAATATGTATAAATAATAATTACAATAATAATAATAATAATAATAATATTTATAAAATAATAATAACAATATTAATAAAATAATAATAAAATAAATTTACAAAATATATACTACTTACAAAAGTAAGTAGATAGTTTATACATTAATATACTATATATTTGTAATAAAAATAATAATAAAAAATATTTACAAAATATATACCACCTATAAAAGTAAGTAGACATATTATAATTGAAAAATGATTAAAAATTCCGTGACCTTGAAAAATTTTTGAATGACCTTGAGAAAATATGTACTTTTCAACATAGAAAAAATTTTAAAAAAATTTTTTGAATGACCTCGACCTACTTTTGAATGACCTTGAGAAAATATGTACTTTTCAACATGACCGTGTCGATGCCGAGAAAGATACTTCTCAGAGGAAGGAGGACGGAGACTGGAGATCGGACGAATGGGTGGGATCACTCATACGCGCGAAGAACAGCGAGACCGAATCCAAAAGCTTATCATCCAAACTCACGCCACAATTGAATTTTGTAAAATAAATATTTCTGGTTGTATTGTTCATGTTTACTTTTTCTTCTTAATGAATATTTTGCCCACTAAAGGAGATTATCACATATCTTGTAGTTAGACTCAGCACGTTTTAAAATATCATACTGATAGAAAAATTTGTTTTATACTAGATAAAGTAAACTGTTAATGATTCATTTTATTGCAGAGATGGATCCTTGTACAATGCTAAATACGGCTCGCAAAAAGGCTCGCAAAGAGAATACTGATCTCCACAGACAATTACTGCAATTAACGAGGGAAATTCATCAGGTAAAATCGACATGAATAGAGCCAGCCAAAGCAAAAACCCTATATCAACGAGTGACGGCGCCCAACGCGGGTGGGCCGAGGAACGACGATTGGTGCAGGCCTTGAAGCGGTCACCTACCCCTTGGTCTTCGAACCTCCTGCACAGCTGACATATCGAAACTCAACAGACGCAACCAAACCCGCGGCGAAACCACCTCATCGCCGTCCGGGAAAAATCGAGAGAGCCAAACGACGGGCAATGAGATTTACAGAACAAAAATAATGAGGAATGTCGTAATAAATAAATATTTTAGTTGATTGTCTTCGTATTCGTTAAATTAATTGATTATGACCGGGAATAATTCCCGCAAGATAATAAAGATTCAGTCGAAGGTTGGGAGAGAGATAACTGATCGAATTCTTAAAACGAAAGCGACCAGAAATAGAAATCACACATATACCTTCTATCGATGGTACATTGAACCCACTTTGGGATCGGGCCTTAGCAGTTCTTGTGTGGCGCTCACCTTTGGCGATCCTATAACCAGTGGTTGCATTACCAACGTTTCATAGCAACGGGTAACCATTCGGGGCAAGGTAATAATTTTCATTTGGGGTTAAAGATACTAACACCCTATAAAAACCCCACATGAAATTTGGGGACTCAGCCGGGATTGAAATGATTTTCTTGTGCAAACAAACGAGAAGAGACGGGATACAGTAATGAGAACCTGACGAATAACAACAAAAGGTAGATAACTGAGAAACAAAATTTGTGGTCATTGAGTAAAAGGAAAAACGAAAAAGACAACGAATTAGAATCAGTAAAGCTCAATATACAAAACTAAATGAATACGAAAAGGGGAGGAAGAGACTCAAAATTAGAGCAAGGAATAGAGTAAGAAAAACAACAAACTACAAGTGAAACTAGATGCAGCCAAACAAGACAAAAATGGATATCATGAAATAGTAATTCCAAACAAGACTGACGTTCAACACCGAATATGAATAAAGAAAGGATCAGAAAACAAATTCAAACAACTCAACAATCAAAAACCAGATAACAAGAAAGACAAATCGAATCAGCAAAGAGAGATTACAAAAGACAATGCCAATAAACGACAAGACAAAGGATGATGAGACTGAACTACAAAATGCACTCAATCAAAATGGAGTATCAAAGGAATCTTGCAAATCGTAGTAGACAAACAAAGAAGATAAGCGACGTCAAAATAAAGTTAATACTAATCACAGAAATGAGAAACCAGATATGATAATAAAAGCAACAGGGATAAAAAGGAAGAGAAACAGAAAGTCAAACCCTACCTAAAATCAAGAGAAGTGATAACAAGCCCTATTAAAATAGCTCGAAATTTGTTGTAAATAGTCAAGCAATTGTAAATAATCATCACAAACCCATAATTTGTTATAAAAACAAGGAAAGCATGATATTGGCGATGAGAAGGAAGATAGCAGTAATAAGCCAATATATACAACCTAACATCTCTTAGAAAGATGTCGAAAAAACCCCACAGCCAATCAAAATGCGATGCAAAATTACCTGTAACAAATATGCAGGATATGCAAAAACTTAAAGGATACCAATTACGGACGGATCAACTCCTAATATATCCAATGCCCAAAAGATTGAATTAAGAAAAATCTTTCAGACACTCAGAACTCGAGAAAATCAAATCCAAAAGTCAATAGAAAAGGAAACACCCATCAAGGAAAATCATATTCAAATAATCATGGATGCTTTTTAGAAACCCTACAAAATAAGAGAAAAGAACCGAAAATTGAGAACCAAAAAGAAGAAACCCAAACCAACCTCAAAGAATCATGAATAATTCCGAACCGATCAATTATTATCAAACAATCGAGACTAAATAATATGATAGCGGGTCATCTACCCACAGAATCCGATTAAACCTTACCCAGTTTCAGGATGCTAAACGTCAACAACCAAAAACCAGAATATCAATTTACAAACCAGATTCCCAAAAAAACTATCAAAAAAGGAGTCTTGAACGAAACATTCTATCTATTCTTCTAGCTGACAATCACTACACCTGAAAATCTTCCAAACAATCGGTATCTAATCAGTCTTATATCAAATAAGGTCAATCTCCCAGACTAAACAAAATCTCAAAGCTAAATCGCACAACAGATATCGAATCGTCAAAAATCAGAACCTGCTGAAGAAAGTAATCAATCAGAAATCAAAGAAACCCAAGGCATTAGAGAGACAAATACCTAAATAACAGAATATTGAACTCATGATTAACTATGAACTAATGATTCTTAGACAATTAACTATTTTTTATGTGTGATCATAACCGGACTGTAGGTCCTCTTTCACTTCATCTTGTAATACATATATTGATGTATACTGTATGATTATTTTTAGGCATGTGGGTTTTGACGTCACGACCCTGTAGCTCGTAGACCCAATTGAATGAAAAATGTAAATTCTGTATAGTTCATAGCTTAAATCTTTTAGAAATTGCAGATCGCAATTTTACGGGCCCCGGAGTGTTTTATGTTGGGCCAAAACACAAACGGCCTTGAAAATTGTTTAAATGCATCAGTAATACAGCACGAAAACCCAGCACCAAGATAACTTAAAATACAATATACAACATCAACTAAACACTTTAAAATCTGAGAGTATATAAATAAATATAAAATCAAAAACATAAAAGTAAAATAAAATAAATACAAAATGCATCAAGAACCGCACGAGATTTACATAAAAAATAACATAATAACAAGAAAATTTGACCGTAAAATAACCATTTATGTAAATGTAAAAATATAATGAATTAAAATAGTGAAAATAAAATATTTTTGGTTAAATAAATTTTATTAAAAATGTTAAAAATAAATTACCAATTTAAATTAAGAAAATAATAAAAAATTTAATTTAGATAAAACAAATAATTTCAAGGTCAAATTTGTTTAATCGCAATAAAATTAACATGCAAGGTTAAGGTCAAATTATAGGAATATACACTGATGTGTTTTGACAAATTTTTAATCTTACGTTTCAATCTTATGTTTCAATCTTATGTGTACAATCTTGTTTTTTTATATATTGATTTTCAGTCTCACTTTGAGACTTGTTTTGAGCAATTTTATTTTAGTAATTTGTGTTACAGCTAAACACATGGGTGATTGATAACTAATGCTATGAATTGAGGATAATATATGAACTTATTGATTGATAATGCTATGAATTGAAAAAGTTATGAATTATGCTATTGCAAATTACCAATATATACTGACGATTTTATGAATAAATATTTTATTGCATCGAAGCTTCTACCCAATTGGAATGATAACATTTATTTATTTCCTTTTTCCTGGCCCACAGCCACACAACATACAAGCTATTAAACTAAAACACAACTAATCACGCTGTGTAAATGCGGTCTCTCATGTTGAAGTGAAACGGAAAATATGGGCAGAACGCTACGCAAATTTTCGGAAATAACTAAAATACTTATGGTGGGTTTCTGGGTGTTGATATTTTGACACTATATGGTTGTTACCCAGACAACCACATACAAATATATTTCGCTTGCCACTCGGCACCCGTTGCTAAGCAACGTTGGAACTGTGTTCGAGTGAGTAGATCGTCCGCAAAAAGTGACCGCTATTACTAATGCTATAATTTACCGAACGATCCATGGGTCCAACGAGCTGCCGGTAGAAGGCCTGTGCTCGATTTCGATTTTTAGGTCCCATTATTCTCCTATCTCTTTCAATTGTTATGTCCATTTGGCTAGTCCTTCTCATCGTTGTCCGTGTTGATGATTTTTCTATGGCCTGTAAACCCTCTGTTATATTAAATATCCACACAGTATCTTTCTTACCCTTATCCCTATTATTACCACTATGTTCCCTATTATCGTTACTAGTATTATCATTGTTACTATTATATATATTAACTTTATTAATTGTTATTACTATTCCCTTTATTATTATTCTTATTGTTACCATTACCATTATATTTATTATTATTATTATTATTATTATTATTATTATTATTATTATTATTATTATTATTATTATATTGTTATTATTATTATTAAACAGAATCACACAAAATTGGCAAAAAACTAAATTAAAGAATAACAACACCAATAACAACACCAATCCTTCCTTATTCCTCAGCTTTATAAAATATTTTTCTAAAATAAAGATTTAGCCCTAATTCATCCTTTCGACAAAGTATTTTCCTTAAGTCGAAAAATTTTAGCCCTTATTTTACGGTTTTATCCTTATGCTATAGTTTTCGATAAAGTATTTTCATTGACTCGGAAAATTTGAGCAGCGTTCCGCCCTTATTTTACAGTTGATAAGAACATTATACTAATAATTGAACAACATTCCACCTTGGCTTTACTATTTTCGATAAGTATTTTAACTAATTCGGAAAATTTGGGCAACGTTCCTCCCTTATTTTTCGGTCTTATCCGGATATTCTATCAATTATTGACCCTTATTCTACTTTTACTTTGCTATTTTAGATAAGTATTTTAGTTGATTCGGAAATTTTGAGCAGCGATCCGCCCTTATTTTATAGTTTCATGATAAGTATTTTAATTATTTCCGAAAATTTGATCAGCGTTCTGCCCATATTTTCCGTTTCACTTCAACATAATTTATTTAATTCGCATATATTATTTAAAAACATTATTTTTCATGATTTTGTTCGTTCGGATTAATCTTTTTCCGATGGCTATTTATTTTAACTGTTGCAACGATTTCGCAATTTTCCTCGCTACCCTTTCCCTCTCTTTGTCCTTAAGATCTATGTATGTTCATTTCATAGTTAATGAGTGCCCACTGGACTACTCGGTGTTAGTGATTTTTAGCCGAATGTTGTTAAATTATTTGTCGAATTTACAGGAAATGAGTGGTGGAGGAGTAACCAAAAGACTATTTCCCCTCCTCTCAATTTTTCTATGACGGATATTATTGATGTTTAGGCCCTGCGTTATTCACGCCGAAATTGTATGCTGATTTTGCTTTCTTGCGGTGATGTGGTGGCTGTGGGCCGAAAAAAGAAATAGAATAAATTTTACCACAGTAATTGATAGAAAATATTTATTCAGCATATTACATCGTCCATTCGTTCGGCCACATACGGCAATTGGTAATTCATAAAAACATTGTGAGTATATCGTAAATACCATTCGAAAATCATTGTGTCCATTCAATAAATTTAATTCGAAAATTCACCGTGTACAATCTATTAATTCCAGTCGAAAATTTCAATCAATAATTATACACTAGCCGAGAGTGGTCGCGTTCAGGCAAAACACTTACCCGTGTTAATTGCCTGAATGCACGGCTCTAGTTACACACATCAACTAATTTTCTAAAACTAAGTTGCAACTAAAATTGAAAATTTTCTCTCCGAAAAATAAGACTGAAAATTTGTGAAAACACATCGGTATATATACCTATAATTTGGCCTTAACCTTGCATGTTAATTTTATTGCGATTAAACAAAATTCGACCTTGAAATTATTTGTTTTATCTAAATTAAATTTTTGTTTATTTCTTAATTTAAATTGGTAATTTATTTTTAACATTTTTAAATAAATTTATTCAGCTAAAAATATTTTATTTTTATTCATTTAATTCCTTAATTTTTACTTTTATATAAATGGTCATTTTACGGTCAAATTTTCTTGTTATTATGTTAGTTTTTATGTAAATCTCGTGCGGTTCTTGATGCATTTTGTATTTATTTTATTTTACTTTTATGTTTTTGATTTTATATTTATTTATATTCTCTCAGATTTTAAAGTGTTTAGTTGATGTTGTATGTTATATTTTAAGTTATCTTGATGCTGGGTTGTCGTGCTGTATTACTGATGCATTTAAACAATTTTCAAGGCCGTTTGTGTTCTGGCCCAACATAAAACACTCCGGGGCCCGTAAAATTGCGACCCGCAATTTCTATAAGATTTAAGCTATGAACTATACAGAATTTACATTTTTCATTCAATTGGGTCTACGAGCTACAGGGTCGTGACGTCAAAACCCACATGCCTAAAAATAATCATACAGTATACATCAATATATGGATTACAAGATGAAGTGAAAGAGGACCTACAGTCCGGTTATGATCACACATAAAAAATAGTTAATTGTCTAAGAATCATTAGTTCATAGTTAATCATGAGTTCAATATTCTGTTATTTAGGTATTTGTCTCTCTAATGCCTTGGGTTTCTTTGATTTCTGATTGATTACTTTCTTCAGCAGGTTCTGATTTTTGACGATTCGATATCTGTTGTGCGATTTAGCTTTGAGATTTTGTTTAGTCTGGGAGATTGACCTTATTTGATATAAGACTGATTAGATACCGATTGTTTGGAAGATTGGCAGGCTTAGTGAATCTCAGATAAAAGAATAGAAAGAATGTTTCGTTCAAGACTCCTTTTTTGATGGTGTATTTGGGGTTTTGGGTTGTGAATAGATATTCTTGCTTTTGGTTGTTGACTCTTTAGCGTCTTGAAACTGGGTGAAGTTCAACTGGGTTCTGTAGATAGATGACCCGTTATCATATTATCTCGTCTCGGTTGTTTGATAATAATTGATCGGTTTGGGATTATTCATGATTCTTTGAGGTTGGTTTGGGTTACTTCTTTTTGATTATCGACTTGGGCTATTTGTTCTTGATTTTCGGTTCTTTTTGTTATTTTGTAGGGTTTCTGACGAGCATCCATAAATTATTTGAATATGATTTTCCTTGATGGGTGTTTCCTTTTCTATTGACTTTTGGATTTGATTTTCTAGAGTTCTAAGGGTTTGAACAATCTGTCTAAGTTTGGGCTTCGTTCACTTTGATTATTAGTATATTTACTTTTCTTGTTTTAATCCTTTTGGCATTGGGTATATTAGGAGTTGATCCGTCCGTAATTGGTATCCTTTAAGTTTCTGCATATCCCGCCATATTTGCTACAGGTAATGTTTGCATCGATTGATTGGTTATGGGGTTTTTCGACATCTTCATAAAGGATGCTAGGTTGTATATATGGGCTTATTACCGCTATCTTCCTTCTCATCGCCAATGTCATGCTGCTTTCGCTTTCCTTGTTTTTATAACAATTTTCAGGTTCCTTTAATAGGGCTTGTTATTATTTCTCTTGATTTTGGGTAGTTGTTTGACTTTCTGTTTCTCTTCCTTTTTATCTCTGTTGCTTTTATTAACATATTTGGTTTCTCATTTCTGTGATTGGTATTAATTTTATTTTGACATCGCTTATCTTCTTTGTTTACTTACTACGATTTACAAGATTCTTTTGATACTCCGTTTTAATTAAGTGCATTTTGTAGTTCAGTCTCATCATCCTTTGTCTTGTCGTTTATTGGCATTGTCTTTTGCAATCTCTCTTTACTGATTTGATCTGTCTTTCTTGTTATCTGGTTTTTGATTGTTGAGTTGTTTTTGATTTGTTCTCTGGTCCGTTCTTTATTCATATCCGGCGTTGAACTTCAGCCTTGTTTGGAATTACTATTCCGTGATATTCATTTTTGTCTCACTTGGCTGCATCTAGTTTCACTTGCAGTTGGTTGTTTTTCTTGTTCTATTCCTCAAATTAATTTTGAGTCTCTTCCATTCCTTTGCTAGCTTTATTTCTTTGTATTTTTCGTTTTTCCGTTTAACTCAATCACCACAGATTTTGTTTCTTAGTTATCTACCCTTTGTTGTTATTCGTCAGTTTCACATTAACTGATTCCGTTTTTTGTCAAATTATTCTCTATCGTCTTTTTCGTTAACTGACTTGATATTTCATCTATTTCTTCATCATCTTCCGTTTTATGTCAGTAATTTCTTTACAATTTTGCTGTTTTATTTGGCTTCGATCATGGATCTGTTATCGTGGTTCCTCATTTTCGTCTCTCGTTCGATTGTACGGGATTTTCTAAATTTTAGTTTGCTCTCCAAGTCTATTCTTGTCTTTGACTTCCTCGATGGCTTCGTACCTCTTAGTCGGTTTATTTCATTTTTTGATTCTGATCTGATCCTTGTTTTATACTCATCTACCTAACTAAGCTTTACTGCTTAATAAACTTGATTAGCTTCCAATTCATTCGTTTCTCAATTTTAACGTAATATCGCATCACTTGTTCTCCTCATTCCGCTTATGTCTTGTCACATCGACTGATTTTTAATTTTTTTTCGCTACTCGACTATAATATTTATATACTACTTTTATATATTATCGGATATTATTATATTCATTCCATATAATATTTATACACTACTTTTATACATTACTATATAAACATATCTACTATATACATCATATACACACTCCTGACTATTTCTTACTTCATCGTCTCCAAAGGGTCTACGCGCAAAGTGCGTATCCCTCCGCATCTCTCGTCAGCTACTTGATATATGTCGATCTCGCTTGGCCGCTTGAGTGGTGCTATTATTGACGGTGGTTGTCTTCTTTATTTGTATGTTACTGAATTTTGCTTTTTATTACTATCTCGGTTTTCTCCCTCTTCGTTATCATCTTCCTTTTCCTGTCTTTGTCCTCATCGTCCTTTTTGTCCTGGTCTTTATTACATTGAGCCTTCTCAATCCTGTTGTCCTCGACATTTATTTCTTTGATTATATCTTCATACATCTTGATTATCATTTTCCTTCCATTTTTGATGTCATCAATTTCTTGTTTTCTACCGCTAGATTTTCGTTGTATCCGGTGCCATTCTCCTACCAATGTTTCTAATTCTTCCTTTCTGTACCCTATTCTCTTAGGCTCTCTTTTATTGTCCGTGAATTTTATTTCTCCTCTCTTTAACAGGGTTTTTATCGTCCTTGGTAATGCATACTCGGAATTTATTGCTCTTTTTAGTAATATATTTTCATTGCTTTCGAATTTGTTTACGTCTATGATTTCGTTTTCGGATTTTCTTTTTCTCGAATTGATCAGTTTTGCTGCTGCTTCATCGTATCCTCTCTCGATTGCTTCAAGGATTGGGTTTAAATTTTGTTATATTATTTCGATGTCATCTTGAACTGCATTTATCGTAACGAAATCTATTGCTCTTGCTTCTCGCGACATCATAATATAATTTAACATCGTTTTTCCTTTATTGTCCTTCTCATTTAGAGTTGATTCTGTTTTTAATAACTCCCTCAGAATTTTCGTTGACGCATCTCTTGACACTGCAATCATCATGGGTGTTTGTCCTTTCTCATTTCGTATATTTGTATGTTGTCCACATTGGTTCATTGCCTCAATAATTTCCATCGTTCGTTCTTTGTATTTGCTTTCTATGGAATGTTGTAGTGGTGTATTACCCGCTATGTCAATTATTGTGAATAATATTGGAATTCTTTTCTTTCAGATGCTGATTTCTGCTGTTGATTTTGAGCCTTTTGCGTAGTTCGTGATCATCTTTGTTACTCCTCCTAATATCTCGGTGATATTCTTGTTTCTAGTCCATTTCCGCATTATTTCCTTAGTTATTTTGATGATTGCTTCCATCTGTTTCCGGTAATTCATTTTATCATTGTAGATTTTGTTATATTCTCGTTCCTGTTTCGCCTGATTACTATAATATTTTGATTTTTGTCTCTTGGCTGTTTGCGGCTCCGTTAATTTGTTTCGTCATGTCTAATAGGTTTTTCTGTCTTCCAGTTGTCATGACTTTTCCTGGTTCGTAGCTTGATTTGACACTTGTGTCATTTGGTGGCTTTATTCTGGTGTTGGTATTGATTCATCTGGCTTCCTATTGCTTCCTCTCATTAGTCCTACTGTTCCGGATGGGTTCTGAGTCTGTTTATTTGGATAATTTCGAGTTATATGTTCCCATTTTAGACAGTTAAACATGTTCCGCGTTTTTTGTGACAAATGGTATTTACGTGGCCTCTTTTCCCGCATTGTTGGCATATTTGATGTCGATAGTAGTCGTTCTCTGTGTGTCCCGATTTTTGACATGTTTCACGATATCCTCTGATATTTATGTTGTTAGCTTTAGTATCGATTGTCCAGATATTTTCTTCGTTCGTTGTGGTTTTCCTAGTTTTGTTTTGTTGAGTATATCCATGCCGTATTGTAATTTTCCTTTCCACATGGGTTGTTTTGCTGAGTTCTTCTATTACATCTTCTTTTGTCTCAATTATCAATTCACTGACTGTTTTTGATCTGTCTTGCATATTCAGATTTCTCGTTTGTCGCTTTTGGATTCTCTTTTCGATTAGTTCTCCTTCTGAAATTTTATTAACCATTAAAATATCTAATACCTCTTGTTCGATTGACGCCACTCCGATTCCTAAATTATCTCTTGTTGTTTGTATAGATTTTAACTCCAATACTTTACTTTTCACTTTTATTTGAAGTTCATCTTTCTTCTCCTTTTCATTATTGTTTAGCCCTTGTTGTAACATGTTTATTTTCGCTTTCCTTATCGATCCTCTTTTTGAGTTTTGTAGTAGTACTCTCTGATTTTGATATTTTGTTTTTTGTTTTTCTGATATCTTTCTATCACTGATTTTGTTGCTTTTTCGTCGTCTGTCGTTCTCTTCTATGGTGACCTCTTGTATTATCTTTATTTTTTCTTCGCTGCTCAATTCTTGCTCTGATTTTATTTTGTCCTCTTGAGTTTCATCTTTCTTAATTACTTCATTTTCTTTATCGTTATTTATTGTTATATCCTCCTCGCTGTTGACAACACACTGCTCCGCAGTGTGGATTTCTTTTGTATTGACTATTCTCGACATGTGGCTTCTACTTGATATTTGATTTCTGTTCATCCGTCTTTGTCGAATTTTTTTTTTCCTCTCTCTGTAATCTCTGCCATTCAATTTGTTTCTGTTCCGGATATTTTCTGGTCCATTGATAACTAACATCATTCATGTTTCTCCTCGTATTTCTTCGTTGTATTTGATTGTTTGCGGATATTCGCTGAATCATACCTCCTAATTGCTCAATATCTTGTATTTGATTACTTTGTGTACTTTGGCTATAATTGTTCGGTTTTGGTTGTCTCGATTTTCTCTCTGTTGGACAATTTGCAGCTATATGTCCGTTTAGGTTGCAGTTGTAACAGGTTCTACTCTCGTATCTTGTGGTTGTCCTCATTATCGTTATATCTCTTAAATGTCTAATCTCTTGTGCTGAGCTATTTTGTGAACTTTTCTTGAATTGGTATGGTTTTTGTTGACTTTGTATTCTTCTCATTCGACGATTCTTTGACATATGACCAGTTTGATCGCAATTAAAACAGATTATCATTTCTTCTCCTTCTGTGCAAACTCTTCTATCACATCCTTGGCAATTCTTTAGTTGATAACCTCGGTCAGTTCGGCATCCTTCTTTTGAACAGATATTACATACTGGATTGTAGCTCGCGTTGTTAATCCTGAAATAATTATTATAATTTATAAATTTACCTCTACTGTCTTGAATCCACTTAACTGGCATATCGCAAATTCGTGATGGTTTTTTAATGTATTCATTTGTTTGCTGGTAAATATCTTTCGTTTGTCTCGTTGTTTCCATCGCTACTTTTATTGGTTCTGATACTCGATCTTTTAACTCGGTTTGATAATTTTTTCTTTCGACTCTTTCTTCAATTGTGATTAATGTTTTCTTTTCCCGTATGATTTCCGTTTTCCATGTTTCAGCTATTTTTGTTTCAGCTGTTTTCATTTCTGACGCTCACTTTTTGCGGACGATCCACCCACTCGAACACAGTTCCAACGTTGCTTAGCAACGGGTGCAGAGTGGTAAGCGAAAGATATTTGTATGGGGTTGTCTGGGTAACAACCATGTAGTCTCTAAATAACGAAACCCAGAAACCAACCAGCACGAAGTCTTTTACGACAGCTCATGAACCCAACCGAATATTAGGGCATTGGCAGTCTTTGAAAAGAGGCTCACCGTTTGCTAATATTCACCCACTAGCACACAGTACCAACGTCTTATGCAGGCGCTGGATGGGGATTAGGAAACCCTTCAACCCTTATAAAATTACTTGTTGCCATCAGTACCCAGCATTCGTGTTTTATTTTTTAATATAATATATTTTTCAATAATATTACTTTTGATAAGCACGATACTATTGAGATCTCTGAATTGACTTCATTAGTTTGTGTGTATATTTTTTTGAGCTTTAAAACAAATTAGTTTAATTCTTAAATTAGCCCAACAATTTGAATATTTTTATCAAAATTTTGAGCAACAAAAGAATTTTTGAGACATTTTTATGAAGAAAATTTTCCACTTTCCTATTTAAAATTATTTGCAATCTGGTGGGTTTCTGGGTGTTGATATTTTGACACTATATGGTTGTTACCCAGACAACCCCATACAAATATTCTTTCGCTTGCCACTCGGCACCCGTTGCTAAGCAACGTTGGAACTGTGTTCGAGTGGGTAGATTGTCCGCAAAAAGTGAGCGCTATTGCTAATGCTATAATTGACCGAACGATCCATGGGTTCAACGAGCTGCCGATAGAAGGCCTGTGCTCGGTTTAAATTTATTAGGTCCCTTACTAAAGGTATTTTTCGTTGTTGTTATTAAGACAGATTTACACTTCGGATTTGTCGATTGAGTTGGGTCGGATAACACTACGAACTATTAATTATTTCATTTACTAAATAACACAATATGTTCACAAATTTAGATCACGTTCTGCCAATTTGAGCCGCCCGACGTTTTGCGCTCTCAGCTCTTCCTGGCCGGTGCTTATTTGGTCTGTTCTTGGGTGTTGCCGGAACTATCGTGTCTCGGTAAGCCAACTGTGCCGGGGCGAAGACCAACGGATAAGTTACCGCTACCCCTTCTTGACACGCCGACAGGGCCGTTTCCAGACCTTTGATTTGAGTTTTCAAATTTTGCGTCAGTTGTCGTTCACTAGTCCACCCCTTTTGTGCTGCCTCCATTTTCTGATAGACAATCTTCACCCTTTTCGGTTCGATCCAGTCCCAGATCTGCTGGATCTCCCGGGTGAGTTGTATGAGCTGCTGTTGTAGTTCCGGGTTGACTGCCTGGGCCTTGTCTAACTCCCTTCGTAGGAAGGGTGGTTGACGAAAATTCATTTTTGAAATAAAATAAGATTGCATAAAAACGGTTCTAAGACTATAAGGGGTTAATCATTTCTTAACTTATTAATAGGTGGTCAGAAATTCCCTATCTCTTATCCTCCGAGAAGCTGATCAAATAAAGCAATATTTAAACATAAAGTTTATAGTAAGGTGCCTGAAACATGAAGACAAACAGCTTTATTTTAAACATTCCATTAAAATTCATGCACGTTAATCAAGTTCATAATATGCTTATCTCCTCTTCTTGATGTATCGTTCCCTCGCATATGAATGTTCGCGGCAAATTTCTGTAGCTCTATCTTCCTCCCTCATCTCCTTCAACAGAATGTACCGTGGGACTACCAAGTTTATGGCGGTCATTCGCTTCTGGAGCTTGGGGTCGTCCAGCTCATAGGAAACATCATATTGCGGAACATACCCATCGGTGCTGGGTATCCTGCCGGCCGCAATATCTTCGTTGATCCTTCGCAGATATCGCCTAGCCTGCTCTACTTGCCGATTCGTCTCGGCTTTATGTCTTTCGAGGCGCGCCAGTAGGTACTCTGCCTGTCCTCGCATCTCCCTCTCCGCATTTCTTCCGGGCTCTCTTTTAATTGCTACGTATGGGCGATCCACTTTGTCGGAGTTTCCTTGCGTGCCAGATCGGGTTTCGCGGACCGGAGAGATAGAAAATCCCGCGTCCCACATCGCCTGCCTGCATCGGGCAGCCGAGTGAGCGGGCAGCCGGGCTATGACTCGAGATGCGTCGATCCACGAGTCTTCTAGAAATAAGAAAATCATTATTTACACATTAATGTCCGTCAGGTTATTCATTTGTCTAAGTGAATTTCAGGTCTGGGTAGGTTGATGTGCCTTATGCGGGTCGTTCTATGTCGGGGGTGAAACTCATGGGTCTATTCCCGTAGGGATTACCGAATTTTACAACTCGTTGGCAGTTGTCCAGAGTCCGTTAAAATACTCACACCATCTGTGATACTGCGGATTTGATTCTAATTTAACGACTATCTAAATTAATATAGTTCCAAAATAGAGCGTCAGTTGGGCGATTCGGCGCTACGGGTAACTTAATGATCACTGAGCGCCAAAAAAAATGCTAGTACGTTTAAATGAATATGATCACAATCGTCCATCTGTCTAACTTCAGTTTGCCCATAAACACTAATCAATTGTCAAACATTTAAGTCTAAAACGATATTGTGTATCTTTTTCACAATTATTTAGTCGTCAATATTCAATTTACTTATGGCTATTAATGACTAATAAATGTTGAAATGACCCTCATACGTTTATGTAGATACCTTTAGTTAAAATCGTTAATTTCGTCAAGTTTAATTTACCTATAATTACTGCTAAATTAATAAACCCTTGAACTAAAAATGATATTCATAAAGTTATACCAATATTCTTGAGCAAAATCGTTTACTTATCGGAATTTGATTTACCGGTAGTTATGAATGAAATAACCAACATTAGAGTTATAATGATATTCATAATTTTAGGTAGGTATCTTTACTCGGAATTGTGGTTTAGTAAAGTCACTTTGCCACTAGCAATGTTATTAAACATTTGGTTTTGGAAAGCTATTCCTATTTTATATAGGTATTCGTACTCTAATTCACTTATGCATCAAAGTCGACATATTTACGATTGCCAAAAAACAATGAATAATTGGATTTTGAAATGATGTTCGGATTTTATATCGATAATATTACTCTAAATCTTTCGTTTAACACAGCCAATCTACTTGTAAATTACTAATAGTTAATATCGATTTGGGTCTGAAATGATTTTTACAATTTTCCATTTAGTTAATTTTATTCAAAGTCCTCCATTTATCAAGTCGATATACTTGTAAATTATTAATAATCAATGTCTATTTGGGTTTGAACTGATTTTTATAATTTTTATTTAGATCATTTTATTCAAAGTTCTCCAGTTATCAAATATACTTGTAAATTATTAATAATCAATACATAAATGTTACTCATGCTCGTGGTTTAGTAATTGTGCTTTAATTATGACAGTAGGTTACTTTAATTTTTCTTTACTCGTTTCCATTGGAATTGTAAAAACATCAAATCTCGAATTTAGATTAAAATGCATCCGGCATCATCGAGGACCTTTAGGGAAGGACTCTGACTACTACCAACGAATTGCAAATATTCATGGGTTATTTAAATCACGGTCGGTGACTTAAGCATTGATCGGCTGATAAGTCCGCAACTTGTTTTCTTTTTATTTTAATTAATTACATGATGGGGAAATATTCATCAAAAACAGATTGTTTGAGTAAATTAACAAATTTATTAAGTCTAGCAAATATTGTCTTCGAGTTCTGATTTGGTTAGTGTCTGTGTCCGGGATGGTTCACTGATTGGGTCATGTGGCTAAGGCTCGGAAGATACATCAAATTAAATAACGAAAGTTCGGAGATTTACCTGCATGGGGAGGTCCGCAGGTGCTCGCGTTGCTGGAATCCTTGCACTCCTGACGTTTCCTTGAAATCTGCTCGGGCATCCGGGACATGATAATTAATGCAATAAAATGAACTAATCCTCCGTCGTGCCACTTCTTATATAGGAGTGTGTGTCTGCTGGTGTAGAAATTGGTGACCTGCAAACACTCCCTTAACAGCTGTTGGTTTATTCCTCACCAGTTATCGACACGCTGTGCATCGATTTTCGTTAAGTTGTTTGTCGTGATATTTCACAAAAATGCCACATTCCTTCTCTCTCCGGTGGCCTTATTTATGGGTTTGGAATTCGGTTACATCAATACAAATGGCTACCGGACAAAAACAAAATCGATCGTCGAGAATTTTCTCAATTTAGTGGTTCTAACTTTCTCTAAGAAATTATTATTGGCAGTTCTTCGTCTCGTTAATTATTACTCTTTCACGAGGTAAGTTATTTATTACATCTCCTATACATGATTTCATCTATTACTAGTCGGCAATATTGGAGTCTAGGTTTTCCTGACGGATTGATTAGATTTCTCCTCAGTATGGTATCGTGGTATGTTTGGAGATAGAAGTTATCGAAGTCAGACGGTTTATGTCGAATTTCTTGCCAAATGAAGCCTACAAATACCTCCTATGCACTGTCTCAAATCAAGACTATTGTGATTAGTAATATGTTTCGCTCTTTAATAAGTAAATTTATGCGTTGTATTTTGTTTCATCAATATTTTGGAATTGACTTAATTTAATGTTGAAATTTTCTTTTTGTACTATTTATTCACTTAGTTTATTAATAATTGGTTCATACGATTGATAAAATTTACGTAACTTTGTTTTCTTTTGATGATCATTATATTTTACAAAATTAGTTTCACCTAGGAGATGGCAATTTTGGATTCATTAATTTTTGGGAAGTTATTTTGTTAATCTGGTTGACTCGGATATTAGTCTCATGTAGACTCTCGCATTTTTATTCTATAAACAATGTTGATACTAGATCTTAGTTTCTCAAAATTCTTATATTTCGATGTTTTAGTTCAATCTACAAACTCGTTTAACGACTATAGTAGTTTCAAAAGCCTATTTCCATTTTGATTAGAGCATCTCGAGGTTTAATTTATTTAACTACTCACTAATTTTGCAAAACTTCATATACTGGTCATAGTATTTTGCGACTTTTAACCTTATTAGACTTCTATATATCCCGATTGTATTTGTTTACGGATTTTGAAATACTGATTTATATTTCGAACATAGCACCTTAGTTTCCTTAATAAGTTTCTCAATACTTTTAACAAAATTCTCTATATTTTGCTTAGCATTTAGTTTCATTAACAAGTTCCTCAAAATTCTTTATTTATCTTTTAGTACAGCATTTTAGTTTCATTAATAAATTCCTCAAAATTCTTTATTTAGTTTTTTAGTTTTTTCAGTACTTTTAATAAATTTACTTATATTTTGAGCATAGCAACGATTTTATTATTGAGAATCCCGTCACCTTCCCTGAATTGATCCTAGACGCATTTGTGTTTATATTATAGTTGTTGGGCCAGAACACGGACGGCCTTGTAAATGTTTAAATGAATCGGTAACACACATGCAAACATAACATGCAGATTTAAACTCAAACCTATTAAAACACCAATTAACCCTACCAAAAATGCGAGAAAGAGAACAATTAAATATAAAATTATAAACACAAAAATAAATTAAAATAATAACAAAGTGCAACAAGATCCGCACGAAATATATACAAACATAACACGAAAACCCAACAATTTGACCGAAATTTGACAATTTAACAAAAATGCAAAATTTCATGAAAATATAATAAAAATCAAAGAATTTGAATTAGAAATAATTCAATTAAAAATCCAAAAGAAAAATTGTCAAATAAAATTTCAAAATAATAAAAATTAAGAATAGAATATTCCGGAAAATCCCAAGGGCAAATTTTGTTTTACTAAATCAAAAAGAACACGCAAGGTTAGGGTCGTACAATAGGTATATATACCGATTCATTTTTACACAATTTTAATCAGTTTTTTCAAACTTGAAAACAGTTTAGAATCGTTAAATCATTTTACGAATCGTTTTTTTCAAATCTTGAAACCAATACAGAATTACGATGTAAGTGGGAGTGTTGTTCAGAACTCTCTCCACGTCGCATCCTCGCAACCTCAATTGAGCTCTGCTTGGGTGTCGTTGTGGGGAGAGCAGTGTATTTATGATGATATTTATGATGAATGTATCGGGTAAATTATATTTTAATAAAATATTTAAATAGCATCAAAATTTTGTTTTATTTGTCGAAATTTTTCCGGCCCACAGCCGAAACATACTACAAGATATTAAAATCTAACACACAATTCGTAATCGTGTAAGTGCGTAGAATATCGCCAATGATTCGTGCCCGTGAAGGCTCCGGCGTGAGGAATGCAGGAGCTGGAACGTCAATATCATTCCGTATAGGGGAAGAGGGGGAAAGGGAAATAGTCTTTTGGCTGTTTCCTCGTCTCCCAATTTCCATAAACTCGACCTAAAATTATATTCACATACGGCTCAAAATCATCACACGAGTAGTCCAGTGAGCACTCACTAATTATAATATGAACACAGTGCACCTAAAGTCAATTTAAGGGAAGGTAACGGGGAAATAAGAAAAAGAAAAATGAAATCGTTGTTATGAACTTTGATATGTTACTTTAATAAAATTAATGAAACTTAGTTATAGATTTTGAGACGTTTTTTCGCACTAAAATTAATAAACTAGCTTGATATAAACCCCAACATAATGTAGAGAGTCAAAATTTACTTGAGTGGAGATTAAAAATAGTGTAGTAGTTATAACATCCTAAAATAATATTGAGAATCAAATAATTAATAAGGTAAACGGTAAAATAATATAGTGAGTATGAGCCTCGGACAACATGTTTTTAAAGCCAATGGAATTTCTTAAACTAAATACGGTAGTTGTTAGTATAATGTTTGAAATCAAATGAATTTAATAAAGAAGGAAAGGTAGAAAGACCTTAGCCGCTACAACTTCTAGACACAACGTTTACCATAACAAAATTAAGATCAACGAAAATTGAGTTAAACGAGAATTAAATGATGTAGATACAATAGTCTCCAAAATTGTTAAAAACTCCATACAATTGCGTAACTGTAATGAAATCAATAAATGGAATATCATCGTTTGTCGATGCAGTACCTAAAATCAATAAAACCTAAGGGAAGCGAAGAATAAATGACGTCAGGTTTCCACTAAATTACTCCGAGCTAGGATTTTACTTCTAAAATCAAAATCAGAAAGGAAGAGCTTCCAAATTCCCTTTAGTTTTATGGTCTAGAAATTAAAATTTCCAAATAAAACTTATAATTGCAGGGATTCCATTATAGAATTAAATAATAAATAAAATTCGAGTTATATCTGTGGCAATTGCAATAAAGAATTTCTTATAATCTAAATCCAATAACAAGTAAATTTTTCAAGAACAATTTTATTAAATAAATGAATAGAATCCATCATTGAAATTGCGCTAAGGAGGATCCCATTTAGACATAACAACCAGAGAATAATTCCCTAAAAAAGCTAAAAGTCAATAACTGGAAAAATATAATTATATATTACTTGTTACGAACCAATTTAACTGCCCACGAGTGTTTATCCACCAGAAATAGTGAAATGAATCAAGAAAGTGAATAACAAAACCAGAGAATATTTTATATACATACTCAACCTGACATTTAACGTCTTGATCGATCGAATATTGATGCATGGCTCGAAAGACTTGACGACACACCGGCATACAGTAGGCCTGCGAGCTAAGGACATTATACACCGCGGGTTTAACCAGTTGACACGACCTTTATCTACGGTAGTTTTCTACCCCGATAATATCTCCACCCTATAAGTGGCGCTACTGACTCGACACCGATCAGTAATTTGCAATAAACTAAAATGCATCATCCATCAAACAACCAAAATCCTACGGTAAGATTTCCAGAGGACGTTGCGGCCCAAGAATCTAGAGCCGATACTTCAAGTAAATAAATTTTATTTATTGATCATGTCTTAATTTTACAAGTCCTAGGTAGCAGCCATAGAGTAATTATTCCCCACAACAATCCTTCTAAAATAGCCATAACTTAAGATGCATTTAAATTCCCAATATACAAAGTGTTTAATCGAACGTCTCGTTGAAGTTTTTTTTTGTTTAAATGATCGATTTGGGCTAAACCAGCCACTCCAATTACTATTGATATTACTCAAGACACGAAATTGGTAGTAGACCAAATCCATAAGGGGAACTCACCTCCATACTCTTTTAAAAATCGACATCACGGATTTTTTGACAATGGGTAATATACCGGTGTGGGGAATTTGCTGAATGAATTGTTTAATGATTGTCTTTTTAAACTAAATAAAATCGATAAGGAAAAATTAAGACATATTTGATAATGACATGATTCTCTTGACAGTGCCAAATTCCTCGAATAGTACGGTCAAACGAACTAATAAGACAGATTATGTAATTGAACAACAAATAATCGGTTTTGAGTAGAGTAGAACAACCTGTAGAAACTGGAATAGTTATCGAGATATAGCGAACAATCAGAAACCTCTTTTGGAGACGATTATTAGAATGCCGGAGTCCTAACCTTTGCGAACGACGCACTGCCTTAGTAACGAGGTTCTCCGAATCCAGGTTATCGTTATATTAATACCATGAACGCGCTAAGATGATTGAATGTAACAACTAGGATAACACGAAATGATACGATGTATAACGTTTACAACTCTCTTTTAACAAATAAAATTTTTTATTTTTATTCTTTTAGTTTGTTTAGTGTTCATTTAACCGATTACGCGTTAACCATAGATAGTATTAATGTACGTCGACCCTACACGGTAAATAAATTTAAATATCCTTATCGAAGTCATATAAGTATTTTATTTTATTTTATTTTATTTTTATTTTTAATTTAATTTTATTGTTTTAACTGGATAATGTCAAAAGGTAGACCTACAGCTATATTACCAAGTTACTACAAATGCTCTGAATTTTCGGTACGATAATTATTAAAGTATGATTGCCTCGTTATGGGTCTTGACGAAAAGAACGCCTAGCCTTCCGGATATTCGGAGATTCTTGAAGTATTTGTAGGAACTGCAAATCAAATGTTATTGTAGTCAATTACGAATTAGGGAAAACATCGCAATTTTAGGTGTAGTTATTGGGTTCGACATCCTGAAAATAATCAATTTTCTTGTTAATGTCTCGTCTTCACGAAGTTAAGCATCTTGAAAATTATCATTTCTTTAGAAAACAACTTTCAAATCCCAATTAGACAACCTTCATAAATCCATATGTAATATAGTTAGAAGTAACATTACAACCGATTTCAGACAATAGGAATTTTGTGAATACATTTAGTTTTACCCATGATCAGAAATTTCAATAAAGAATGATGCGAAGGTTAGATTTGGCCTTGATTTTGTTTTTGAAACTAGAGTCGCGTTGTCTACGATAAAATATTTTTATCTCATTACTTGATTTGAATAACAAGAAAAGGGACGGAAAGCAATCTCTTCTCCTCAGAGTGCACATAGAATACATAACAATGTTAAATCTAGTTTTCTTTTTTAGACAATTCATGGATTGATGAAACCAGAACCACAGTACGTTTTCCCGCACACGCAGTAAACCGTTGCCGTCAGGCAATGTGGGATGCCGGCTTCACCATATCCCAAGTCAGAGAAGCCAGAGCTGGTGGTAGACAACAAACAACAGATGTCGAGCTCCCGTTCGCCGCGATAAAGCGGGAGCCAGGGCGAAACCCGGCCAGGGAGATCCGTGGCAAAGCTGAGTTCCTCCTCATGCGGCTCGAGGAACATCAGCGACAAACCAATGAACAAGTAGATCGGGCACGGCGCTACTTGGCCAATGTAAAAGACGACATTGCCGCGGGCCGGATTGCGAGTACGGACGGGTATGCCCCGCCGTATAATACGTCGTACGACCTGGACGACGAAAGGTTGAATACTCGTTCTACGGCCATCAACGTGGTCGTTCCCCAGAAGATCCTGCCCGACACATGAGGAGAACGGAGCGGCCAGGCGGAGTACATCGTGAACATCCTTATGCTCGGCCGACCCCGGAAAGGAATGTCGATAAATATCGCCAAAACCACTATCACAACTGGTGATCTCCAACGTAGCACGTTAACTAATTATGTACTGCATAGTTAGGTTATTTCTCAATAAATATGTAGTTGAATTCGAAATACTTGTTTGTTTTCTATTCTTTGATATTTGATAAATAATGCCCGTAGGACCTTTTAGTTGATTGTTACGATTTTTTTTTGCTTAATTAAATTACATGAAATACTCCGAGTTAATTGAACCCTTTTACAGAAATGGAACCACTAAAAGTCTTGCAACGGGAATTAGAGCACGCCCTAAAAATCAATAAAAACTTCTACGAACAAATCGTGCAGTTGTCAAAGGAAATCCAACAACTCAAAGACACTTGGATAGAGCCAAAGAAGGTGAGGTCGATCTATCAAAAGCTAACAGCCGCGCAAAAGGGCTGGACAGAAGAATGACAACTGAATCAAAGTTTGAGGACCCAGATAAAGGGGTTGGAGGTGGCGGTGTCAGCCTGCCAGGAAGGTGCAGCTGTGACATACCCACTTGTCTTCCCCCTGCTCAGATAGAATATCGGGATTCGACGGCAACTACGAAAATCACAAAGCAACCTAGTACTTACCGGCCAGGACGTAAAGAGCGAGCTAAACGCCGAGCTGCTCGAACATCAACTAACGAATGACTGACGCGTCTAAATATGTGATTCGCTTATAAAATTTATGTTTTTTTATCATTTATCTACTATCTTGATGACTATATAGAGGTAACGTTCGAAAGAAATAGGAGAACAAAGGGACCTAAAAGTCGAAATCGAGCACAGGTCTTCTATCGACGCTCGTTGGACCCAGAGATCGTTCGGTCAATTATAGCATTAGTAATAGCGCTCACTTTTTGCGGACGATCTACCCACTCGAACACAGTTCCAACGTTGCTTAGCAACGGGTGCCGAGTGGTAAGTGAAAGAATATTTATATTGGGTTGTCTGGGTAATAACCATATAGTTTTAAACATCAACTCCCAGAAACCCACCATAGTTAATGAGTGCCCAATGGACTACTCGATGTTTGAATTTTAGCCGTATGTGAAAAATAATTTAAGTCGAGTTTACGGAAAATGAGTGCCGACGAAACAGCCAAAAGACTATTTCCCCTTCACCCGTTTCCCCTATACGGAATAATATTGACGTTTCAGCTCCAGCGTTCTTACGCCGGAGCCTTAACGGGCACGAATTATTGGCGATAGTTCACGCACTTACACAATTCGATTGTGTGTTTGATTTTAATAACTTGTAGTATATTTCGGCTGTGTGCCGGAAAAATTTCGACAGAAAAGTCTATTCATTTAAATATACATATATTTTTGCCATATACTTTGCCTCATAATTATCATTTAACATATTCATACATAATAAATCATAACTTTCTCTCCCCACGCCGCAATCCAAGCAGAGCTCATTCGAGGGTGCATGGATACGACGTGGAGAGAGTGTCTAACAATCTCTCACTCACATAAAAATCTCAAGATCTCCACTGGTTAAGCGAGTTGTTTAAATTAGAATTGATTCAGGTTGAAAACCGATTTCAAGTTTTATAAAAACTAGTTCAGATTAAAAACTGATTAAAATTGTGTAAAAATGAATCGGTATATATACCTATTGTACGACCCTAACCTTGCGTGTTCTTTTTGATTTAGTAAAACAAAATTTGACCGTGTGATTTTTTAGTATTTTCTATTCTTAATTTTTATTATTTTGAAATTCTATTTGACAATTTTTCTTTTGAATTTTTGAATTGAATTATTTCTAATTCAAATTCTTTGATTTTTATTATATTTTTATGAAATTTCGCATTTTTTGATAAATTGTCAAATTTCGGTCAAATTGTTGGGTTTTCCTGTTATGTTTATGTTTATTTCGTGCAGATCTTGTTGCACTTTGTTATTATTTAATTTATTTTGTGTTTATAATTTTATATTTAATTGTTCTTTTTCGCATTTTAGTAGGGTTAATTGATGTTTTAATAGGTTTGATTTTAAATCTGCATGTTGTATTTGCTTGTGTATTACCGATTCATTTAAACATTTACAAGGCTGTCCGTGTTCTGGCCCAACAAATCGTTAATATTATCATTCATAAGGTTTGGTGGGTTACAGGGTTTCAAATCTTGCTTATCCTCCTAGTTGCCCTAGTTGCCCTCGTAACGCCATACAAAATGATTCTGATCGCCACTTGGCACCCGTTGCTAAGCAACGTTGGTAATGTGTTCAAGTGGTGGATTGCCCGCAAAAATTGAGTACCATTTGCTAGTACTATAGTTGCTCGGACAACCCTCTGGTTCACGAGCTGTCGATAGAAGACCTATGCTCGCTTTGTTCTGTCCCTCGTAACTATTCAGGATTAGGTTTTTATTAGACTGTGGAACGAATTGGCGGAGTAGTGAAAATATTTAGGACAATGTTGGCATACGATTATATTAAAATAACAATTCAACTAAGGTTAAAACTATTCTATTCGATCTAAACACATGTATATCATTTACTATTTAACGTTTTGGAGTTGTGTTGCGCGACGTCGGGCACGTTCCTTACGTCCCGGTCGACGATTGTTGGTTGTAGCGATGGGTTGTTCTGCTGGCTTGGTGGTTGTCTGCGGCATTTGGGTTGGGGCGAAGATGAGCGGATAAGTCACCGCTTCACCTTCCCGGCATACCGCTAGGGCGACTTCGAGTCCCCGAATCTGCGTGCGCAGGCTCTGGTTGAGCTGCCGTTCTTCTCCCCAGCCTTTCTGGGCCGCTGTGAGTCGATGGTAGATCGTTTTCGTCTTTGCGGGATCCGTCCATGTTGCTTTCATATGTTGCATTTCCCGCGTTAATTGGATAATCTGGGCGAGTAATTCCGTGTTTGCTTGTCTCGCGTGGTCCAATTCCGTTTGCAAGATTCGTAAGGACGACATCGCTGTAATTAAACAGATTATTTTATTTTATCCTTGATTAAGTTAAATAGTCACTCATCCCATTAAACTAAATCATGCATAACTCTAATTAAGAAGAAAATAACACACAAATTGCTAATATTTTGAATCAACCACTACATAAAACTATCATTATTAAGTCATTCTTCGGGACAATACCGCTTCAGGCTTCGTCTGAGAGCCTCCACTGTGTAGGGTCTTCGGGTATCTCGGACTGGGCGAGGTGGATAGGCGACGGCGATCCGCCCGGCGAGGATTTCTTCTACCACGTTTGCAAGGTACATCCTCGCCTTAACCACCTGCAAATCTACCTGCTCCTGCACCCTTTCCCACTGGGTGAGGAGATTCTGTGCGTTTGTGTAGGTTTCTGCCGCTGGGTATTGTCGTTCTGGGATATCGCAGGGCTCCTTCTCTACGCCTAATATCTTCCAGGCCGTCGGATACGGCCATTGTTGATGTATCGGATCGGATGGCCTCGTGGTCGATTGAACTATTGACTGACTCTGCTTTCCTACCCTTCGACTGGTGCTTCGTTCGTGTGGCATGTCTAAAACGCTTTATTATTATCTCCATTAACTTTACCATGTTAAATTGTTAAACAAATAGGGCTTATGTCACTGTTGAGTGTGTCATCTGATTTAATCTTATTGAGTTCTAGTGGCTTTCTATCTGGTTGGACTACTTTCGAAACGGGCGAACTATGTCGGTGAAATTACATTTACATGTGGTAAGTCTATTGATCAACTCATTTTATTTAATTAAGCAAGATGGTGTTAAGAAATTGCCGAGTTGATTTTAAGGGTAGCGACTATATTGATGGAGGTAGCGTTGAATGCAAGTGGGGATTTTAAGAATTCTTTACCTGTATTCTATCTGATTTTGTTCGTTTACTTAACTTTTCATTTTTAGGCTTTCTAATATAAATTTGGTCATTAAACCGAACAACTCTTATCATCATATCCTATGATATAAGTTTATGGATTTTCTAAATCCAATATCGACGTCAAATTCGTTTAGCAAATGCTATGATCGTTGGAAGGCGAGAGCGGATGTCGATTCACTGAAGCGTCGACGTATGTGTGGTGTAACTTCCGGCGGATATCGCGATTTGAACGGTTGAAAGGAAGTGAGATTATGTAGTTACATCCGGTGATTTATAATATTTCATTTTAGGATTATCGATTGGCAAATTCGTCGAAAATTTATTCGGATAAGTTATTATGCAAATTAATTTGAACATCTTATCGCTATTTTTTAAGGACAACGGTATATTACGTTCGAGATTTTCAAGTGGATGAACTTTATGCTATTGTAATATTTTCGCTTTATGGATTTTTATGCATTCGACATTTTTTGTGAGTTAATGATTTGTATATTATTGAAATAAAAGTTTTTCTCATTTTTTAAAACATGGATTTTTATAATGATATTAATTTAATTTAAACAATAATTCATATATTTTGTTTTTCATCTCCGAACTGGTTTCATTTTAGAAAACCTTATCGCAAACTTATAAATCATTTCAGTTTGGATTTAGGGACGGTTGTAATAACTTAGTTCGGTTTCATTATTCGGTTTTCGCATATCTTTTATTCCAACTAATTTATTCGACCTTTACTTCAACTCTATAAAATTATATTAACATCATTGCTTCCACTAATTTATTCAACCTTTATTTTGCTT
The DNA here is from genome assembly GCA_022537955.1 of Schmidtea mediterranea. Classification (NCBI taxonomy): domain Eukaryota; kingdom Metazoa; phylum Platyhelminthes; order Tricladida; family Dugesiidae; genus Schmidtea; species Schmidtea mediterranea. The sequence goes on from CM039680.1 coordinate 10,064,138, forward strand.
CCGTGCAACTACTTTAAGATTAACATCATTATTTCAACTAGTTTATTCCATCTTTATTCTATGAAACTATTTTAACGTTAACATCATACTAGTAAATTCATGAATCTAGTTCTACTCTATTCTTGTCCAAGGTTTATTTGGTCTTTACTAAGGGAACTACGTTACTTTTATTTGAATCGTTTAATTTTAATCACTGAATGACTTGGTTGATAGGCATCGTACTTTAATTCAATTAAGGTATTTTTATTAATCAAGGAACTATTTAACCAATAAACTATGAAAATTTTACATTTTGATCTATAACTACGCCAACTTTAATCGTTTCAATTTATTTATCCATAAAGTATGTATGTTTACGCAAAGTTCCTTTAATTTTACTCAAAATGAAACAAATTCAGCTTAATACAGAGTTATTTGTCTTTAATTATTAATCAATAATTTAATCTAATCGAGTTCATGAATAATTCTTACAATTAGTTTGGTATATCAATGATTAGTTTACTACATATTATAGATTCAATTAGTTATATCAACGATTTTAATTTGTTTTATTCCCGTACCCTTTCCCTTTAATAGACCTTAGGCGCATTTTGTGTTCATATTATATTTACTGAGTGCCCACTGGACTACTCGGTATGATGATTTTAAGCCGTATGTAATATGATTTTAGGTCGATTTTACAGAACTGAGAAACGAGGAAGCAGCCAGAGACTTCTTCCTTATTCCTCGATTCAACTATAGGGATGAATATTGACGTTACGACCGCTGCGTTGCGCACGCTGAGTCTTCACGGGTACATATCATTGGCGATTTTCCACGCACTTACATGCATCTGCACTGTGTAGATTTTATTTACTTGCGTTGTGTGTCGGCTGTGGGCCGGAAAAATTTCGACATTTTAATTTATAAAAGCATATAAAATAAGTTATATATATATTAATAATATTTATTAATTATAAAACAACATAATTACCCATTTTTAACCATTCCATAAATTGAAAAACATCATAGCATAACATAAAATAACATAAATACCTCTCTCCCCACGTCGCCGCCAAGCAGAGCTCTACAGAGATGCTATGGTCGTGGCGTGGAAAGAGGGTTCCAACCAAAATGTTTCTCACCTAAAAATTCTGTGGCTGACAAATTCGAAATAAAGTTGAACAACAATTTCAAATGGTTTTCACGAAATAGTTTTAAAGAATTTAAACTAGTTCCAAATGGTTTGAAAAATGGTTAGTTTTCAAAAATGGTTAAGTTAAATGTGAAAATGGATCAGTATATATACCTAATTTTATGGTGTGTGAAATTTGATGCAGTAAAACAAAATTCGACCTTGTTATTTTCTAGCAAATTCTATTGTTTATTTTCATTATTTTTTGATTTATTTTTATAATTTTTTATTTAGAATTTTTATTGAATTATTGCTAATTCAAATTTTTCGATTTAAATTTCACTTTAATGAACTTTAATTGATTTTTTTCAATTTCGTCGAATTTGTTGTGTTTTCTTGTTGTATTTGTGTAGGTATCGTGCGGATCTTGGTGCATTTTGTTAATATTTTAATTTATTTTTATGTTTATTATTTTATATTTAATTCCTTTATTTCTCAGATTTTATATGGTTTAATTGATGTTTCAGTGGGTTTATTTAAATTGCGTGTTATTTTTGCGTGTGTGTTTCTGATCCATTTAAACATTTTTCAAGGCCGTTTACGTTCTGGCCCAACAGGTTTTTTAAAACCAATGGATCCTAATGATCCTTAATATTTATTTCAGAATTCACAGTCAATTTTTGAACAAAGTTTACATTAAAATAATTTATCAGTTTGGAAAGTTTGAACTACTTTTTTAAAAGTAGTTTACTTCGACAATTTCTTTCATTATTTCCAAAGTTTAACCTAACGCGAGTATTAAAAACTTGTTTAAATAATATATTAAAATTATTCGAACATGTCTTCACAAAAATTTATAGTTGATACCGATGAAACACAAGGATACAATTGGCAGAATGAAAATGAAAATGACTTCGAACGTATGGATAGGGAAGATTTATTTAGTTCTCAAAAGCTTGAGACCGAGCGTAAACGTAAATTCCAAAAGCGTCCAAATAATATTCGTTTAGGCATGGTAAAATGGAATAATTGCAATTCCTTTTATAATAATTCATTTTAAGATGAGATATACTTTACTTTTTATTGATATGACTGAATCAATGAGAATTCTTGATCTCAAACCTACTAGATTAGGATTGACGATTAAAGTAAAATTTAGACATTTTGATATCATCTATCGAACTTTTAGAATGCATCAATATTTGTCGAAAATTATTTTGATCAAAATCCTATTAGTCAACTCGGAATTTTTACTATTAGCAATGGAACTGTTAAGAAATTAACTAATTTAGGAGGTTTGGCATATGTAAATTGTCAAATTTTAGAATGAGTGATTTTAGGAAATCCAAGAAAGCATATTGATGCTTTGCATTCATTAACTGAAGATAAATGCGAAGGTGAATTATCATTGGAAAATATTTTACGGTGTTCTGAGACAATTCTTAAGTATAAATAAATCTTGTTGATTATAATAATTGAACATATTTAAAAAAATTTCCAATTAGGCATATTCCTTCTTATGCTACACGAGAGGTAATTTTAGTTGTGTCAAGTTTAACAACTTGTGATCACAATGACATTGATGATATTATTGAAGTAATAATTTCCATTCTAACTTTGCTCTATAATTTCCAAAATAAAGCTAGTTCGACAGCATAACATTCGATGCTCAGTCATTTCGCTGTCAGCGGAAGTTTTTGTTTATAAAAAGCTAACAAAAATAACAAAAGGTAAATTTTGGAATGAAATCGATAATCGAATTCCCATTGATAGGCAAGTTCCAGTTGATTCTTGATGAGGTGGATTTGAAGTTTATTTTCCAGAATTTAGTGATGCCACCACCGAGTTTGGTTAGTGTTTGGATTTCAATTTTCATTTGCGGCTGGGAAAGGCGCGCGTTTCGATTATATCGATTTAAATTTGTTGCGGTCTAGCTGGGCTCTCAGATTAATAATGTTAGGTGTGATTTGTTTTGTTTCGATTGAATTTTTGAGTGACATGAGATGCATTTGAATGAGTAGTCAGTTTATGGTTGTTTTGGATTCGGGGACAATTCGGGGGGGGGAGCAGTTACCATGGATATAACGAATACAAAATGAGCCTTTTCAGTCAGTTTATCGATGCTGTGGAAGCAGAATGGGACATAACAACATGAATTGATGTCTAAGTAATGAAATCGGACAAAATTAAAGGGGGGCTGACCGACCCCTTTTGACAACTGATAAATCTTTATTGATAAAAATAAATCTGATTATTGTTTATTATTAAGTGAGAAATTTTTATTACTGTTGGGCTTACTATTCGCTATTGGAAACATTGTTTGGACGACTCAGATGTTCTCCTTGATCCGCCAGGTGTAAAAAATCGGATCAATTAGCTCCTTGGCATTTTATGCAATCCAATATATAAAATTCCAAGTGATGAAGTTTGAAAAAAATATTACGAAGCTTATAAATAAATTTAACTTAATATTTTGCTTATAGTTTGTCAGTAAACCAATCAAAAAATCATTTTATTTTAATTAATTTTGATTACTTTATAAACAAATAATTTATAAGTTTAATCGCATTAAATTAATAAGTATAGTTTCTCAAAATTTGATTAAAATTTATTAATTTTGATTAAATTGTCAAGTTGTAAAAATTGTTTTGGTCGGAAGTAAATTTAATTTCGACTTCATTATGTTTATAACAAGATTCAACAAAATTTTACTAATTAAATCAATAATACCAATGACAGTCGAATAATATTAATTGGATCAATAATAAAATATATCAAAATGAATCAATAATTGTGTTGAATAATAAGTAAATGATTTACAATAATATTTTGGAAGCTAATTGCTGTATGAAAGATTGGAAAATCGCATTTTAAAATTTCCCGATCTTTCTGTTATGTTATGCTTGAGCAGTTTTTTTACGGTTTTTAGAAAAATTTGTCATTGATAATAAATTTATTGTAATTACGCTGTGACTCCGTGCGGCTTTTAACAACAAAACGCAAGATTTATGAGTTCAATCTTAATCAACAATGATAGCATTGACCAATTATTCATAATCATCAATTAAGTGGATCTTAATTGTTGTCACAGTTAAGTCGATCTATAATTTATAGTGCAAGTAAGGATTAATCAATATATTTTATTGTGTGTTATTGATTGAAACTTGTGCCTTTCCCAAAGATTTGATCCGGTAAATATCGTATTACGAATATTAATTTTGAAATTTAGAAAGAGAACGCAGCTAGCCTCATCCATATGGGTATGATATTGATGTATTGGTTGATTGATAATGATGTTCATTGATTGATGTCGATAATATCAATATATATTTGATAGGGTTCCCTAGCTATAAGAAATTCGATCGATTGTTTAAATTGTGCAACTGGTTGGATTTCTTTTCCAGTTCGACCAATTTTGTCATTCTTTACTTTTTAGTCATTTTGAATTGCAGAACGATTCATCACAGCTTTTCTCTTGTCCCAGATGTGACTCGGCTTACTGTGAGGTCCCGGTTGAATGCAACAATTGCGGTGAGTTCTTTCGATATTTAGGGTTTATCAATTTACCGCAGGTTTCTTGCAGGTCTGATTCTTGTGTCTGCCCCTCATCTCGCTCGATCTTATCATCACCTGTTTCCATTGGATGAATTTGTCGAATCCTCAGCTGATTCAATTCATCAATCTTGCAGAAAGTTTTAATTTTTACACTAATGATTTGTGCTTTATTGGTTTTTCCAGATGTTCCGCATGTAACAAAACAATCAATAAGGATGATTTGGTAAAGTGCTTTATAGTTTTATATATTATTGATTAATTTATATTTTTCGAAATTTAATCAATAATTTTCAATATTTAATAAAATCCAGTTATTGATTTACAATTTAATAAATTCAATATTTTTTAATTATCATTTTAAATAAATTTTATTATTGATAATAAAAGATTTTTCAGTGTGAAGGCAAACTTTTTGTTTTAGTTATGAAATTAACAATTTCTTATTGATTTTATTTACACTAAGTTAAATAAACTTGATTTAAATTATTTATCAAAATCAATAATTATAAATACAATAAATCGGTAATATTAAGATAATAAAATTTGTCAATTTATTAGTTCAAACCAAATCGATTATTAATATTTCAACGGGTGTCAATATATATATCTGTAATAGAACCGGTTATTCATTTAGCATCACGTTCCACCTCCTCGGAATCTCTAATCGTTTTGATTGGAGTTCACGTATAAATAATTCCTAACTCTTGATATAAGTTTTAACTTGCATAAAAAGTGCCAAATTCAAAAATTTCATTAATAAACACAGAAAATGAAGTAAATATTAATATCAACAAAGGCAGATAAGCAGGAAACTATTTCCTCATTTGCCCGTTGATCTCCACAGAAACACAGACATTAAGGACGGCCTAAAATATTCCCTTCTCATGGAGCATCACAAACGGATGCTTGCCATTTAATTACAGTTAACGTAATCCATACAAAATTTCTTGGAAATCGATCTAATAGACTTGACAAGGACGAAGAGGGAAAGGATGTTAATATTTTGGAGATGCCAAATAATTGATATTTCGACAGCTTAATTATTACTGTTATTTATTTGTGCCGTGTGTTGAGGGGCCAGTAGGTTACCATAACAACAACGACAGATTGCTAAGCAATTTATTAATTGGCATGATTTCATTGGCTCTAAATATTTTGAAGTGTATTGATATGTTTCAGAGTTACAAATGTGATCATTGCATGATGGATTTTTGCACGGATTGCGATGAATTCCTTCACAGCTCGGTACATGTCTGTCCGAATTGCTCGGAAAAGCCGATTCGGGTCTCGGAATGTGAATAGATTGGATTTAATAAAATGTAAAATGACTTGTTTTGCGTTAAAATTTTATCAATTATTTTATTGGTAAGTTTCGAATTTGAGTTTTCTGTGACATGTTCAACTCATTTGTGAAAGATTAATTGCGCAATCGATGAGAAATCCGGCTGAACAGCAGCTGAAATTGAATTATTGAGATGTGACTACACGATCTGTGGAAATTGGGTAAGGGCAAAATCAATATCTAATAATTCGTTCAATTTCATTTTGTGTCGAGATATTCAAATTTATTAAATGATCTTTATAAACAAATGTTTACTTAGGAAGTGTTATTCTAAAATTTGTGTTGTGTCATCTGAAAACGATATTAGATAAGACTCGGAACATGATACCATAGAATGGTTGGTAATATTACATTACATTTCTCGGATATATTTTAGAATTTCCGTCGCAGTCTCCTATTTTTTGAATTGGAGTTCCTTGGTCTCCGTTTTGAGATATTCCATCATTAGGAAAACTGAAAAAAAAGTAAATGTAATACTTACCTCTCTTTGACTATCACAAAAATAAATACATGTAGTAGTGTAAATTTTATGAATCAAGCATTTCCTCGACCGCTGGCTTTAAACATAGTATTCCCATGCAAATATCGGTTAAGGGCCTTCACAAATTTCCTTATACTCATAGTAACTCATCAATCAATTTAACCTCCAATAATAAAACCAACAATTTTTCCCATTAAAGTAGCTTTCCATCAGACAACATCTTTGAGTTGGGAAACTTTTTCTGCGTATTTAATTTTGAGTTTGGATATTTTTCACATGGGAAAATCGATACATGATAATATTATCCCATCGACTACTTAAAGTTTATTTGTCGATTAATGTTTCCTAAAAGAATATTCAAAAACTTTAAAATTTCTTGATACATGTAAATTTTTCCTATATATATTGGTTACTATTATTTGTCGATGATTATTAAATTACCAATTACAGATCTGACTCCGAGCGTGTCTTATTAATAACTATATGACGAATTCCAACGATGTTAAACTTTATTGATTATGTTGGGCCAGAACACAGACAGCCTTGAAAATGTTTAAATGTTTCGGTAATACACACGCAAACATAACATGCAGATTTAAAATCGAACCTATTAAAACATCAACTAACCCTGCAAAAATTCGAGAAAGAAAGACAATTAAATATAAAATTATAAAACACAAAAATAAATTAAAATAATAACAAAGTGCAACAAGATCCCTCCGAAATAAACATAAAAATAACACGAAAACCTAACAATTTGACCGAAATTTGACAATTTACCAAAAAATGCAAAAATCCATGAAAATGGAATAAAAAGCAAATATTTTGAATTGGAAATTAAAAAAGAAAATGCGGGCTTGAATTTCTTCGAGCAACGGCGAATTTCGTCTCCTAAGATGCAACAAATTTTATTAAATTAGCTAATTAAAAAAAATTCGAATAATTTCTTTTTTTATACAAATAATACATTACATATATTAGTTTGAATAAAAGTATTCCAGACATCTGCATACAATTAATATTTAATTCAAGTTCATCATAGCTTAAATTGGGTAAATTTGCAATCACAGTGTTAATTTAGTTATATCTCGCAAATTAGATTATAAGTAGGTGAACCCGACAGATGGATTACAAAACCACATCTTTAGGTTCGTGCTATAAAATAATCATAAGTGTGAAAACCCCATAAATAATCTTGACCTTTGGACAACGTCTTAACGGTTTTCAACAAACATACGGAGAACCTATTTACGTAATCGAATTGTAGAGGCATCGAGAGTCACACAGGCTGCTGATTAATGGCGACAAGCCATGTGGAATGCGGGCTCCACCATGGCCCAACCGAGAGAGTCCCGATGGAATGCCTTGCGACCAGTAGAGAATGATGAGCTACCGTTCGTAGCGGGCAGAAGAGAATGTGGCCGAAATCCGTCCCGGGAAATGCACGAGCAGGCCCGGTCTCTCCTCTCTCGGCTCGGGGATAACCAACGCCAGGTCAATCTCCAAGTAGCCAGGGCCAGGCTATATCTTACAAATGTGGAGGAAGACATAGCGGCCGGCAGGATGGCGGATACCGACGAATACACACCGCCGCACAGCCCCACTTTCAATCATGCTGATGAAAGAATTAAAGCTAGTGTCGTCGTTCCTCCGATGCTCCGTGCCAGCCGTAACCAAAACACAAAATGACCGATTTTTGTGTATCATGAGCGCTCTTACGCTCAACCGGTCCCTGACGAATGTGTTGAGAGGCATCATCAAAGCCCTCAATTCCGTGAATGACTCGACTACTGATTCCAAACTTACAATAACATTAGTAAAATTAAATTTAGGTTTAAATAAATGATTAGTTGCTTTCCATGATTTTTTTTGTTGTTTAATACCGTGAATATTTGTATGATTAATTAAATAACTTTAGATTTGTAGACCAAAGTTAATTTCATTGTTTACAGAGATGGGATCACTGAAAATTCTACAGAAAGAGTTGGAACACGCACTTGGTATTAATAAAAATTTCTACGAGCAGATTATTCAGATGTCAAAAGAAATCCAACAAACAAAAGCCACCTGGATAGAACCAAAGAAAGCAAAGTCGCTTTATCAAAGGCTCACGGCAGCACAAAAAGGCTGGACGGAAGAAAGGCAATTAAATCAAAGCCTGAGGACCCAGATAAAGAGGCTAGAGGTAGCTTTGTCAGCCTGCCAAGAAGGAGCGGCAGTGACATATCCCCTCGTTTTTGCTCCTGCCCAACTAGCCTACCTAGAGACAACGACAGATCCGAAGACTACACCAAAGGCTAGTGGTTATCGTCCCGGACGTAAAGAGCGGACTAAGCGCCGAGCCGCTCGGTTATTAAACAACACGTAATAGACGCCTCGAAATGTGTTGTTTTCGTGTGTAAAATATATATTGGTTGTTACTTAAATGTTATTTAAAGAATTCGATAAGTGTTAATTCGTAGAAGTAGCATGAGGACATTGCCCTGCATGAATGGGAAGTTTACACGAGAATTATGAATACGAACGATGACATTACCGACATAAGGGGACCTAAAAAATCAAAAGCGAGCACAGGTCTTCTATTGACAGCTCGTTGAACCCAGAGATCGTTCGGTCAATTATAGCTCTAGTGATAGTGCTCACTTTTTGCCGACGATCTACCCACTCGAACATAGTTCCAACATTGCTTAGCAACGGGTGCCGAGTGGTAAGCGAAAGAACATTTATATGGGGTTGTCTGGGTAACAACCATATAGTTTAATTATCGCCACCCAGTAACCCACCAGTACTGAAAAATTTGCACGTTACCAAACTTACTCGGGGTGGTAATATTTAATTTTTCCCTTTTTAATATTTACAAATGTTTCTAATTATACTTGTTTAATTCGATGATTTTTGTTTTAATAACTAGGATTTCTCTCCTGCAGCTCCCTAAAGATTTACATTAGGCAATTATTCTTTAAAAATTTTAGGCTGACACTCGTTAATGATCTTGATCCTATGAGTACTAAACTCAACTTGGAATCTAATATGTCCTTCTTATATCTATTAGCGTATGTATTGAATTAATTGTCGAACGTGGAAAACGCCCATCGGCATGAACTCATCTGACTCAACGCCATTTATAAATAGATCCTTAGCTATTAATACAAAAGGTCTTGGAAAAAGGCTTGGTTTATTAATTCAAATCCTCATTTCTAAACTACAATTTAGTCCCAGTACGGTTTAATATGATAGTAGTTTTACTCCATTCTCATCCTGATTTCGATAAAGATCTATTTTAACTACTATAATAAACTACCTTACTCTCACTAAACATTTACGTTGATCATAAAAGTAATTCAATAACTATTCAATTTAATCATAATAGTATTTAATAAGGGTCTAATTTAGTCACAATAGTAATATATTAAATGTCTAGTTTAATCCTAATATTAATTTGATAAATGCCTAAGTTAATTATAATATCAATATAATAAATTTCCGAATTAATCATAATATTAATTTAATAAGTGCCTAATTTAATCAGAACACTAATTTAATAAATGTCTGAATTGATCGTAATGTTAATTTAATACATATCTAATTTAATCCGAACAATAATTTAATAAATGTCTCCTTTAATCATAATACTAATTTACTTTACTGTCGTTACGAATTTTGAATCAAAGGTAAGTCCTAATTCCGAAAAAACAACGTATCCAATACCGCCGTGGATTTGCCCATTCAACTCCTAGCCTCCGTCAACGACTTGCGAGAACATGGCGGGGTTGATACGCATACTATAGGGTTAGTTAAAACTATTGCTTGGTCATTCGACAATTGTTTCGGTAAATTAGCCTGCATCGCCTTCTCTTTTACTATTTAATTCCTTGCAAGATACTGCAAAACTTCATCAAAACAACACGAGTCACTCAACTTAACGATTTTATTTAGGGCATGAACAAGAGGCTATCATGATTCTTTGATTATTTTCGTTAGTGGGTCTTCACTGGTGATGGCTCGTCGACTAGATTACACCGGGGCTAAGGCTCAGTAATGCATTAATATTGGGACAAAGAAAATTTAAATAGTTACCCGTATATGGAGATTTGCTAGTGCTCGCAGTGTTAGGTTCCTCGTACCCTTGAAGTTCTCTCGAAATTTGTGCGTGTTTTCTCGACATCAGTAAGTGAAATATAATGCATAATTTCTGGCCGAGTTAACTTTTATATTTAGCAGGCGTATCCAACAGGCGAGAAAATTTATGGCATGCGCACACTGCCTCGACCGTGTTAGGAGTGCGTGTCAGAAATTGATTTAGTTGGCCTATTCATCAATTTATCAGTGGCATGTGCGTGTGCCCTTTTACTGTAAGTAACTGTGTTGATTAGATTTGACTAATTAACATTTTAGGGATTTGTGGGCACAGTGCATCTTGTTTTTGTCTAATCTCTCCTCATGACATTTTGAAAAGATCGTTCCTATTTTCTCTTCCCATGGACTTATTTATGGGACCATATTTCTCTAATTTCGACATTTGGCTATGGATTAGATGGGAATCCGCTGTCGACATTCTTATTGATCAGATTTTTTCGAAGGAACTATTGGTGAAGGAACCCTTTTTTAGGGATTATCACTGGAATCGACACGCAACTGCACGGTAAAATATATTCATTATGATCCCTAATTGTGAAAGTATTACTGTTTATTTTCGGATTCCTATGTTGGTTAATCAGGTCTTGGAACTCTCCCTCAAGATGATTCTGGGATATATTTGAGGATCAATACTGTTGGAACAATATAGATTGTGCACGATTGGGATTTTCCTATCATCGTCGTAACTCTTTTATGATGCGATTTTCAAGTGGAGTTATTGTTTTACTGACGTTCTTTCAATGATGAAGATGATTGTGATTGTTGTGTAGTCATTATCTACTTATCGAGTAAATTTGTTTATTTCTTTTGCATTTTCCTATCAACAGTGTTAAATTAACCTGATGTACATTTGGTGTTTGGCGTGTAATATATTATTTAGTAAATTTTCGTTATTACTTGGTTCGTGTAACCGACAGTTATCGTGCATTTTTATGGGTAAGTTGCCTTGGTACTTTCCTGATAGTTTGTTTCGTTGTGTGGTGTTAGACTCTAAAACGACACTCGAGTGTTTTCCTTTGCTATTTATGAGTGGTGTTTCGGGTTCTGTTTCATGATTCATTACGTTAGTTAATTCGTTCTGGGAAAAACTTGAACGTTGATGCACATTTGGATTTTTGGGTCCCTTTAGAACTTTTGTATTCTCCTTGGGAGGTTATTAATTTGGGAGATTTCGCTTAGAAAACGTTTACCCTTTTACTTTGGGTTATTATAATTTTAAGAGTTTATTATCCTTATATATTTACTGTAATAATTAGATTAATTTGGGTGTTAGTCCCATTAAGATTCTTTGCATTTTAACTTTAGGAATTATAGCACTCCGAGGTTTTAGTTTCATTAGACATCTTTAAATTTTAATTACAGCATTTCAGGGTTTTAGTTTTATTAAAAATCTTTTAATGACTTTAGAAATTTTAGTAAAAATCTTTATATTTTTAGCATAGCATAGATTTTACTATTAAAATTCCGTCACCCTCCCTTAATTGATCCTAGGGCAAATTTGTGTTAATATTAAAAGATTATGAGTGCCCACTGGACTACTCGGTGTGGTGATTTTGAGCCGTTTGTTGTAATCAATTTTAGGTCGAGTTTATGGGAAATGAGTAATGACGAAACAGCCAAAAGACTATTTTCCCTTCACCCTTTTCCCCTATACGGAATAATGATTTTACGTTCCAGCTACTGCGTTCTCACGCCGTAGGCTTCACGGGCACGAACTATTGGCGATTATACACGCACTTACACATTTCGATTGGGTTTTGTAAATTTAATATCTTGTATGTGTCGGCTGTGAGCCGGAAAAATTTCGACGTTAGTAAAACTTGGTTTAACATCTCTTTTAAAATATAATTGGCATAACATTATAATTAGAATAGTATCATAATTGGCATAACATCATATTTAGCATAACATCAAAATTGGCATAACATTCGAACCTTCCCCACACCGACACCTCCAGCAGAGCTCTTATGAGGTTGTCCGGGTGCGACGTGGAAGAGGTTTCTAAACACTTCTTCACTCACATTGAAGATATACACACTGAGCTTCTAAGACTGAGTCAAGTTTTTCGAAAAAACTGATTTTTTGGTTAAAAACCGATTAAAATTATGTGAAAATGAATCGGTATATATACCTATTGTACAACCCTAACCTTGCGTGTTAATTTTGATTTAGTAAAAAAAAATTTGACCTTGTGATTTCCTAGTATATTCTATTCTTAATTTTGCTATTTTGTAATTTAATTTGACAATTTTTCTTTTGAATTTTTTAATTGAATTCTTTCCAATTCAAATTATTTGATTTTTATTCCATTTTCATGGATTTTTGCATTTTTTGGTAAATTGTCAAATTTCGGTCAAATTGTTAGGTTTTCGTGTTATTTTTATGTTTATTTCGGAGGGATCTTGTTGCACTTTGTTATTATTTTAATTTATTTTTGTGTTTTATGATTTTATATTTAATTGTTTTCTTTATCATATTTTAGCAAGGTTAGTTGATGTTTTATAGGTCTGATTTTAAATCTGCATGTTGTATTTCCGTGTGTATTACCAATTCATTTAAACAATTTTCAAGGCCGTTTGTGTTCTGGCCCAACACTGATTATGCATTCATTTCCCCACTAGTTCAATTAAGCACTCTGCAATCTCTAATTAACATTTTTTGACGATGCCATTTCTGGGCTTCCCAATGTCCTTTTTCTTTATTTCGAATAGGCTATCGAGATAACATGATATTTTTCACTTTGGTTTTGTTTTTCATATGTACTTGTTAATTATGAATGACCTTCTTTTATTCAATTGTCAGCTTTTAATGATTTCTTCCATTCTCTTTTCATTTTTCGATCTCTTTTACAGAACAACACAGCATTCATTCATAATCATTTCCCCCAATCATTTTTACTCATTTAATAATTATTTCTGTTTTGTTATTTTGGTCAGTGCTCATCAACCTTTTTTACATACGGCACACTAAATTCTTTCTAGACATCTCTGGCACACCACAGTGGAAAAATTAATAAAAGAATATGAGTGTATAAAAATTATAATTTATTTTTAATTATAAGTATACTAATGTGATACCTGCGCTTGTTTGTAAAAGCTGCTTTGATGGATTTTCGGACATTAACGCTTCGCGATGTATGCAGCAATGTGTGATTTTGATTGTAGAATTTTGTCGCTTTACGCACGAGACAAAACCCTTTTTATTTCCCATAATAGTCGCTGCGCCATCTGTGCAAACACTAGTACAATTGTTCCATTGAATGCCATAAGTTTTGAAGAAATCATCAGTTGCTCGGAAAATTTCCTCACCGGAAGTTCTCACTGGAAGCTCGTTGCAACTAAAATAGTGCTCTTTTATGGAGTCCTCATCAACGACACGTACAATAATTATCAGTTGTGAACGATTTTTAATATCTGCTGATTCGTCGATTTGAAGAGCAAATTTCCAGTCGGTTTTTAATTTTGTAATCAGTGTTTTCAGAATATTGCACGACATATCCTCAATACTTCTTTTAACAGTATCAGCTGATAGCGAAACTTTACTCACTTCATTAACTTTATTAGGCCCAAGCATGATTTGAAGACTTTCCATGCATGCTGGTTTAATAAGTGTTTCACGGTTAGTATGTGGTTTTTTTCTGACGTGCAATTAATTTTGCAACCTGATAACTTGCTTCTAATGCTTTGTCAGAAACTGTGACAGATGATTTCATGAATTTTTTTTGTTTTATATTTTGGCTTAATAACCGCTGAAAATATTGTTTTTCCTTTTTGGCGCAACTGGAATGTTTTGAATTTAGATGGCTAATCAACTTACTTGGTACCATTGCCTCGTTTGAAAGCTGTTCTTTGCAAATTACACATTCTGGTTTCTGAGCTGTTTCTTCACCACACCACGCAAATCTGTATTGCATGTATATTCTGTCTTGTACTGCCTGTTCAACATCTTCTGATTTTTTATAATATGCCTTGTTTCATCATCAGAACGTAAATCATCATCTCTTTGTAAAAATCTTGTCCATATTTAAAATGTTATAAATTTTTTTAATATTTATATAATGCCCAAAGAAATTATTTATAACCTCCACATTACAATTTAAACACAATATTAAACTTACATAAAAAAATTAGTTTCAGGCTAATAAAATGCTTCAGCATACTGTAAAGTAAATGAACGTGCATACACATTTAAAGAGACATTTCACCGCGGCACACCTAGCATCGCTTCACTGCACACAGGTTGCGGAGCACTGATTTAGGTATTCTCATCACATATCTCTACTAAAATAGGATTTAAAGATTTTATCAACAAAGCCTGACAAGTTAATCGTTTCCAATAATTTTCCAGATTTTTTACAATTATCCCTAAATCAGACATACCTATTTTCTTACTTGTACACTTCATAAAATCATCACTAATGGTGGATTTTATTTTATTTTCAGTTAATTTATCATTGATTGCTACAAAGCTCACGAGGATGCAAAATTATCGTAGTTGTGGAAGAAATTCGATTGATAGATTTAACAATTGTAATTTTTTATTCAATTGATTCAGACGAGTTGATGCTATTTGATTGAGAACGTGAATGCTTACGTCAGATTTTTGATATTGTTGATGGAGCAGATCGGAAAATTTCGTTAACTCTACAAATGGCAACTCCATAGCCATATTTGTGTACGATAGTGAAGTTTTCAACCTGTCTTCTTTTTGCTCATTTACCAATGGACTTAGTTGAATATCCTTTTCATCTATAACCGGTGATTTATTAACAAAGTTTAATTTGTTAAAGGCTGTTTCAAATTCATTATCGAAATTAATTAATGATCCAGTTAATCCAAGAAGGTCATCTGAAGATTTTTCAACTCGATAATCGGTTTTAAAATCTTTCTAAGCTGTGTTTCCACCGGGAAATGAATTTTCAAGCTCAAAAGATTTATCAATATCCACTTCATCATACTCCCATGGAGTTTCGGAATTAAATGTTAACTCATTTAATTTATCTGCTTCTTCCTCTAATTTATCCAATTCATTTGTATACTCTAAATCTCTATAAATGTTTAGTTGTTCAGTCATAAAGATTATAAACATTATAAAGAGCTAAAGGTCATTTATTTCAAATTAAATTACAAAAACTTATATTTTCAAAAACTTTTGTTTTCTGAGCTCACTTAAACCAAAAAGAATTACAATTATCAAGAGTTTTTTTACATATTTCAATTAAAAAAATTCTATCCAAGAGAAGTCTGTATTTTTATTCATTTTTAAAAATAAATTTTATTTTTCTGGCATTAATTTTAATTATTGCTGTTACTTGGAGAAAAGTGAGTCAAATGTGAGTTAATCCAGTTAGTCGACAATGCTCAAGAACTCGAATGCAGAGATGACGGGTAGCCTTCACAATGTATGTGGAATTACTTCAATAAATGCTTAAATAATATTAAAAAAATTACATTTATATTAAAAACTTTTATTGTTGTAAATAATTTTTTGTATTATATTATTTATATTTTTTGTTAGTTAATAAATATTCATTAAAGCTCTTTATTAAAATCTGATTAAAATTTGACAAAACTATTAAATAAAAACAAAAAATTAAAGAAATTCTAAATGTTATCTAAAATTTTCCTCTCCTCATTCGATACATAATAACGGCCATGAAACAAGAAAAAAATAACTCGATAAATTCGCTTCGAAAAAGGGTATTTTAAATTATGTTTGATTTGATAGTAGTATGTCGCATTGTAACCAATTGAATGCAATTGGCTGTAAAGCATGAATGCCCCCCAGATAAATGAAATAGCGTTGAATACGAATCCAGTGGAAATCCACGTTTGTTGAGTATAACTGCAATAAACATAGGGCAACGGACTGGCACCGGATAGAGTTCCGCATTTTGAAATAATAGCATTTACGCAACAGTACAAAAACAATCCAATCAAAACTAAACTCATCGCAATGAGAATGATAAAGTTTCTGATGTTATTCCTTGCGATGCATTTCATTAAGAATAAACAGTGATGATCGATATTGACAACGCAAATGTCGCACAATTTACAATGCTTAACTCTATGGATTATCGAAGCCATTTCACACGTCTGACAAAATCTATCCAAACCCAAAGGTAAATTATTCAAAGCAACAAGATTCTGTTTATTCATCTCATTCGATAGAAATCTAGAAAAATTATCCGTTTCAATCTCCGATAATTGCACCGTTCCTGGATCGACAACAATCAATCGGAAATAACTGAGAAAAAATATCGGCAAAACAATTCCGATCATAATCGATTCCCATTGGCTGGTTAAATGCGGATAAATGTTGACATGGAAACACAGCAAATCATGGACGATTCCAGCCAGAAATGCGCCAGCGAAAATCGGATTTTGTCGACTGTCTAATGCATTGATTCGATGGGATTGACAGCGAACAAATCCAACAGCAACGGTAGCGGTGATTGGATAGATAATCAATCGATAATTCGGTAAAATGAAAATTTCTAACAATATACCAATCAGAAATGAAACGAATGGAAAAAGAAACAAAAAAATCCGATAAGCCGAAAAATTCAGTTGCAATTGCCGAGTTGAAGTGAGATTCAAAATAAAGAATAAAACAGAAAAATTTCGATTGTGTTCTTTGAATTTCTCCGGCAACTCATTGTATAAGTCTATCGGAGTTTTATTGTCGGAATTTTTTCCCGATAGAATATCTGAATTTTCCTCTTTCAATTGGTTTTCGTTTGGAAATATTGAGACTCGTTTTGTGAAATTCAACAGAATTAAAGGAACGCAGTGGAGCTGTTTATGTTTGACTAATAGATGCAAATAATTCTCCCGTTGGGAAGTTTTACTGCGAATATCACAGCGAGATTTTCGAAGGAAAAACTTTATGCAATTTCTTTTCCCGAGTACGCACGACCAATGAAATGGGGTCATGCCATTCTCATCTTTGCATTGGAAAGATATGTTTGTTGAACTTTCTACCCATAGCAACACGAGGACGCTGTCACCGAACACGGCATTATGAGCAATATTCAAACCCTAACTCAGGTAAAATATCCAATTTCAGAAAAATTGAAAATTTACTTTATTATCCGATATTTCTAAGTCGGCATTGTAAATTTTCAATAAATTTACAATTGTTGGGCTGCCTCTTCTCGCAGCGATATGGACAGGAGTTTCGCCTCCATTGTTAACTGCGTTGGGGTTTGCACCGTTACTCAATAGCAGTTCTGCTATATCAGGGATACCTCGAACACAAGCTTTGTGAAGAGCTGTAAAACCTTCATTGTCACTGAAATTAACTTTGCTTAACTTGCAGCCCTCTTCTTCATAAATACAAATAAGCTGTTGGAGTACTTGAATAGTTTGTGACTGAACTAATTCAACAAGACTCCTTTCCTTAATTTGTTCCAAATATGTTTGAACCTATTTTTGATGATTAAAGATATTAAGATGAAATTATAATTTCTAAGACTTACATTGGATATCATATTGAAAATCAAATTTTTTTGAGAAAATATTTTAAAAATGCATTATTTAAAATATATATAATTAATTTATATTAACAAAATGTTATATTCAAATTAATCATTTTATTATAAGAGAATCATTGAAATATCATTGTTAAAAAAATGAGAAATAATTATTTGACACAAAATATTAAAACTTATATTACAAATTTTATGTTTAAATAATTTTTAGCTATTAAATTAAATCTTATCCTTATGTTTGGTTTATGGTTAATTTGGAATTTGTTTAAGTTATGAATATATATAATTTAATATTTCAGTGAAAACTTTACTGTTAGAGTACTGGATATCGTAAATGACTTGTAAATTATATTTAATATTGTTTTGTGCCAAAACTGAAATTTGTTTAATCGAATTGATAACAGAATAAAAAGCAAAGTACTAAAATGACTTATGATGGTGTTGGGCAAAAACAAATATTTTAAATTGATGTTTATCTGGCACGACATCCGATAAAATCAGGGCGCGCAAAATGCAAATGGACGAAAAATCATTAAAAATAGCCTACTTAGCCCTAAATAATACAAAAAGTAGAAAAACACAAAAAATATATAAAAAATAAATAAAAACATTTAAAAAGAAACAAAAAACATTAAATTTTTAGCAAAATTAATCTATTTTATCAAAATTGCTCCTGGTGGGTTACTGGGTTTCCCGATTCATTTAAACCATCTTATTGTTACCCGATAACGCCATACAAATATTACCTGACTACCACTCGACACCCGTTGCTAGGCAACGTTGGAAATGTGCTCGAGCGGGTGGATTGTCCGCAAAAAGTGAGTACTATTGCTAATACTGTAATTGCTCGGACAACCCTCGGGTCCAACGAGCCGTCGTTAGAAGACACATGCTCAATTTTTTATAATTGGTCCCTTCATGTCATGCATTTAGCATTGGAGTTTAATAAATAACAGGAATTCTACCATGATTTCTGGACTACCATACACATAGGTTAATACAATCAGACAACAAAACATGTATTATTCACGAGTTACAACGCCTTTGAATTTTGTTTGGGTTGAGTTAACAATCGAGCGGCACGGCGCCTGGCTCTTTCCTTGCGTCCTGGGCGAGAGTTAATATTCACTGTTGTCGCTGGGTTTGAGACCGAGGTTGGAGTAGCTGCCGACTCCCGGTAAGCTAACTGAGCTGGTGCGAACACGAGAGGATAAGTAACGGCTGCTCCCTCCTGACTGGCCGACAGGGCAACCTCCAGTCCTCGTATTTGCGTTCACAGACTTTGATTTATCTGCTTTTCCTCTGCCCATCCCTTTTGAGCAGCTGTGAGTCTCTGATATAGGGGTTTTACTTTTGCTGGATCTACCCAAGTAGCTCGGGTTTGGTGTACTTCTCGAGTCGGCTGGATAATCTGATCATACAGGGTCTTATTATTTTGCCGTGCCATGGCCAGTTCCGTTCGTAAGATTTGCAGAGAATCCATTTCTGGAATTAGTAACATCAAAAGGATAACCATTACCATAGAACTAATAAACATAACGGGAATTAAACAAAAACTTCCTCGACAAATTATTATAGCATCAAACAGAACGAAATTTATTGTTAACCGAACTAATTATTTATTTTTAATAACAAGGAAAATATCAATAAAACAACGTTAATTCAGGATGTCAACATCAGGTGTCAGTGAATCCCCTCGCTACCCACTCCTCCGGGGAGCAGTTCGAAAAAATCATTACTGGCCTTTTAGTATTGAGAATCCGGTTAGACCCGGCCATCCGAGAGTCCTTCCTGTTTTCACCCGTCTCCCCACTGGTACCTCCGTGCACAAGGCTACGTGACAGTGGGTGGCGAAAGGCGGCAGCAATCCGGCCAGTTTCGATGTCGTCTTCAATGTTCGCCAAACATTGACGGGCTCGGACCACCTGTCGGTCCACCTGTCTTTGATGGTTGAGAAGGCCATCGAGGAGGCGACGACCGTGCTCATGGATTTCTGCAGCTGGGTTCCACTCCTCCCAGAGCTGTTCCGGTGCTTCGGAATTCCGGTTAGAATCTTCCGATTGGCCACTGATCTGTTGGAATTCGAGCGGGGAAAACTCGAGACATCTGGATTGTCGGAACTGCTTCCACGCTTCTCTCCATCGGTCGGCAAGTTGAATAGGAATAAGATCCGGATCTGAACTTCCTTAATGAGGTCATAATTAACACAAATTCCTTTCGAAAATTAAACAATTAAATGCTAATAGCGGAGAAACAACTGAGAGTGCCAATATACGTGCGGATCTATCGGGAATTTACCTGACTTGGCGTATCTAGTCGTGAGAGTGTTAAAATCAATTGATGCTGTGTCCTGAATTTGGTATTTGAGTTTTCAAGTTTATACAAATCACTAGACATTCATTAAAGAAATGCAAAAGCAAAAATATTTTTCATTTAGCGTCGTTTGTGATGGTGATCTCGTTTATGCTTACCAGTTTTAGGTTAATAGCCGATAACTTCCGTTAATAACATTTTCCATCTTCAAACTCCCTCCTTTTGTAATGTATAATACAAACTCGCCAGTGTATGGCAAAATCGAATTCCTGAATCACGTTCTTTTTATTATGTTGACCGACAAATGTCTAACAGAAAAACATCACCATTCCTACGCTATATCGATGATCTAGAAAAAAACAAGTCAACTTATAATGAAATTTACCGTGCGTTTCCAACGTATTTATTTATACTATTCTAAAACAAAAATTAAAATTGTTTTAATATACCCTAAATAAATATTCCATATATTTGGTGACTTAAAATCCATAAATGGTAAGAGCTAAAATCCAAAAATTATGCTACCTAATTACAACAAAATGAATATAAAACATAATAATCCAAACATAAGGGAATCATTATCCTAGAATTCAAGTATAAAATTTAATAGTAAGTAAAAATTCGACGGTAAGTTTTAATACCGAACCGTTTATAAAATACCGCGAAATCGTTATGATGTGTACACAAACAAAAATATTTAATTTTACAAACTCCTTATTTAGTACTGAAAAATCATAGTTACTTAGGCATTACAAAATGAAAAGAAAAGAAAAATCATTACCACTGAGCTGTGGGTCAGAATCGGATATCGATCTTTCGCCGGATGGGCTGGTCGAAGCATTTCTTTTTCGAGAAATTCGTTGTAGATTCATCTTCTAATGTAGTACTAATCCAAATATATTGGTTGAGATTTTATATCCAAATGGTTGTAGGTGTTTATGTTTTGTGTAGCGCTTTAATATAATCGTATTTATTTAAAAGGTGCCCGATAGTCGTTATTTGGCGGGGAATTTTAATACTACGTTGATTATTTTCGTAATTCCTCGATTGCACATTTATATAGTTGGAGACGCAAATAAACGAATCGATGGTGAGTTAGCGAATCTGACTGGTGTGTCAATGTTTAACTTTAATTAATACTGTCATATTCAGACTGTGGTATGATCGGTGACTATAGATCAATGTTTACTTAATCGGGTCATGTTTCTCTATTGATTTAATAAGGTGGTGGGTTTCTGGGTTTTGATATTTTGAAACTATATGGTTGTTACCCAGACAACCCCATACAAATATTTCCTTCGCTTACCACTCGGCACCCGTTGCTAAGCAACGTTGGAACTGTGTTCGAGTGGGTAGATCGTCCGCAAAAAGTGAGCGCTATTACTAATGCTATAATTGACCGAACGATCTCTGGGTCCAACGAGCTGCCGATAGAAGACCTGTGCTCGCTTTTGATTCTTAGGTCCCATTATTCTCCTATCTCTTTCAAATGTTTACCTATACTCTCATATCATCTATCTTTATGTCCGTTTGCTTGGTCCTTCTCATTATTGTCCATGCTGATGATTATTCTTTGGCCTGTACACCCTTTGTCATGTTAAATACACCCACATTATATCTTTCACCCTTATCCCTATTATAACTACAATGTTTCCTATTATTATTACCAGCATTATTATTGTTGCCATCATATGTATTACCTTTATTAATTGTTGCTACTATTTCTTATATTATTATTTTTGTTACTATAACTACCATTATATTTATTGTTATTACTACTATGATTATTACTACTATTATTATTATCATAATTATTATCATCATTACTACTAATACCATGATTATTATTATAATTACCATTATCCTTATTTTACGGTTTTATATTTTCATCGATTCGGAAAATTTGAGCAGCATTCTGCCCTTATTTTACGCGTTCCACTTTTACTTTACTATTTTCAATAAGTATTTTCATCAATTCGGAAAATTTGAGCAGCATTCTGCCCTTATTTTTCAGGTTCATGATAATCTTATACCAACCGTTGAGTCGCATTTCACTTTTATTTTTCTATTTTTTATAAGTATTTTAGTTGATTCGGAACATTTGAGCAGCGTTCCGCCCTTATTTTACAGTTTTTTATGATAAGTGTTTTAACTATTTCCAAAATTTTGCGCAGCGTTCTGCCCATATTTTCCGTTTCAATTTAACATAATTTATTTAATTCTTATTTAAAAACATTATTTTCATGATTTTGGTCGTTCGGATTAATCTTTTTCCGATGGCTATTCATTTTAACTGTTGCACAATTTCGCAATTTTCCCCACTACCCATTCCCTCTTTTTGTCCTTAAGATCTATGTATGTTCATTTCATAGTTAATGAGTGCCCACTGGACTACTCGGTGTTAGAGATTTTGAGCCGATTGTTGTAAAAAATTTATGTCAATTTTACAGGAAACGGGTGATGAAGGAGCAGCCAATGGACTACTCATTTACCCTCCAATTTCCCCTATGTACGGATAATATTGACGTTCCAACTCCTGCGTTCCGCACGCCGGAGCCTTCACGGGCACGAACTATTGGCGATTTTACACGCACTTACACAGTTCGAATACTGTATATGATTTTATTAACTTGTGATGTGTCTTTGGCTGTGGGCCGGAAAAGGAATAACATTTTACCATAGAATAAAATAGACCATAGAAAAGAATAATATTTTACCATAGCATTTGGAATAAAAGTTTCGATGCACTAAGGCTATAGATAGAAAATATTTATTCAGCATATTACATCGGCCACATACATTTGAAATTCATTGTATCCATTCCATAAAATTTACTTCGAAAATCCCATAAATTTAATTCGATAAATCATCCATAAATTCGATTTGAAAAATCATCCATAAATTCAATCGGAAAAACAAAATTATCCATAAATTTGATCTGAAAAATCATCCATAAATTCAATTGAAAAATTACCCACAAATTCGATTCGAAAAATCATCCATAAATTCAATTGGAAAAACAAAAATCATCCATAAATTCAATTTGAAAAACAAAAATCATCCATAAATTTGATCTGAAAAATCATCCATAAATTCAATTGAAAAATTACCCATCAATTCCCTTCGAAAAAATCAATTAATAATATTGCACCAGTTGAGAGTGATCGTGTTCAGGCAAAACACTTACCCGTGTTAATTGCCTGAATGCACGGCTCTCAACCAGTTATACAACCAGTTATACAGTTCTGTAATGAAATTTTTTCCCCGAAAAATAAGACTGAAAATTTGTGAAAACACATCGGTATTTATACCTATAATTTGGCCTTAACCTTGCTTGTTAGTTTTAGTGCGATTAAACAAAATTCGACTTTGAAATTATTTGTGTTATCTAAATTAAATTTTTATTTATTTCTTAATTTAAATTGGTAATTTATTTTTAACATTTTTAATTAAATTTATTCATCCAAAAAATATTTTATTTTTATTCATTTAATTCATTAATTTTTAATTTTATATAAATGGTCATTTTACGGTCGAATTTTCTTGTTATTATGTTATTTTTTATGTAGATTTCGTGCGGTTCTTGATGCATTTTGTATTTATTTTATTTTACTTTTATGTTTTTGATTTTATATTTATTTATATTCTCTCAGATTTTAAAGTGTTTAGTTGGTGTTGTATATTGTATTTTAAGTTATCTTGGTGCTGGGTTTTCGTACTGTATTACTGATGCATTTAAACAATTCTCAAGGCTATTTGTGTGCTGGCCCAGCAAAGGTAACAATTCATAGTTTATTATCCATGAAGTTTCCTGTTTATGTTGTTCTCGATTAACATTATAGTTCATTCATTTTTAGGTCTAATCTTACTTGGTCTGTACTGGAATTCTTGGGGAAATGTGGAATTATGGTTGAGATAGTGGACACGAGTTGGCTGGGCAATAGGATTGGCCTTCGTTTATTAATGGGATTTTGTTCAGGAATTATTTATTAATTGATATTATCGGGATTTTAATGTTGGGTAATTTTGATTTATTCAAGTTAAATTAAGTCATGATTTAGAGTAATTATGGGCAGATTGGAAATCTCATTCTCTTCGGGACTGCGAGATGTTATTCAGTTGGATGTCGCAATTCGAATCTCATATCTTTGGATTTAAGACTTTTAACATGCTATTGAATTACCTTCTATGACCTGATCTTTTAGTTTGAATTTATAATTCTTAATTTATGGGAGTAATGAATTATATTGAAGTTGGTTTTTGACTATGTGATTTGAAGACTCTGGGTGATATTGGATTTTTCTCTCGCCTTTTTATGTGAATTCCTATTGATTTATTATAATCCTATCTTATGGACGTTGGGAATGTTAATCGAATATTATTGGTCATTTGTTAGTTTAACTCATCATTGATACTATTATCGTAATTATTATGACTTGGTTGCCGTAAGTACTTGATTATTGCGGGCGATTCTTGTGTTAACCTAGTCGATTTTAACACTTCGTAATTTACAATCATTAAGCTGAAAATTTTTTAATTAATAACCTGAGGTTATAACTAATAACCCACATTTATAAATGATAACATGAATTTATAATTACGGTTAATAATACGAATTTCCGATTATCAATATGAATTTATAAATAATAAGGTGACTTTATAACGAATAGTATAAATTTGCAATTAAAAAATACGAATTTAAAATTACTCGCATGATTTTATAATTACTAATACGAATTTATAGCTAATAATATGGATTAATAATTACCAATAAATTTATAATTAAAGACATGAATTTATAGTTATGATTAATAATATGAATTGATAATAAATAATATGAACTTATAATAAGGGTTTATAATCGATAATATGAATTTATAACATGAATTTACGATAAGGATTTATAATCGCTAATATGAATTTATAATTAATAATATGAATTTACAATAAGGATTTATAATCGATAATATGAATTTATAATTAATAATTTGAATTTACAATGGATAACATAAATTAATAACATGAATTTATAGCGAATAACAACGATTTCATTTTTTATTTAATTACCCGTCACCTTCCCTTAATTGACCTTAGGCGCTTTTGTGTTCATATTACATTTAGTGAGTGCCCACTGGACTACTCGCTGTGATGATTTTGAGCCGTGTGTGAAATATTTAGGTCGAATTTAAAGAAATCGAGAAACGAGGAAGTAGCCAAAAGACCCCTTCCTTATTTCTCCTTTCTTCTATACGGGATAATATTGACGTTCAAACCCCTGCGTTCCGCACGCCGGGTCTTCACGGGCACAGATCATCGGCGATATTCCACGCACTTACACGAGTCTGAATTGTGTGTTTGATTTTGCTGTCTTGCGATGTGTCTTGCGATGTGTCTTGGCTGTGGGTGGAAAAATTTCGACAAATAAATTAATTATGAAAACAAATTTTAACATCATAAATATTTATTAATATATATTAAAAGCAAAGTACAAAATTACTTGACCAATTCAATCCAATCAAAAAATTTCATAAAAACACCTCTCCCCCCACGCCGACATCCAAGCAGAGCTCTACCGAGGTTGCGAGGATGGGACGTGGAGAGAGAGTTTCCAAATAAAACTACTGCTCACCTAAAAAACTCACAATAGATTTGTAAACAAAATTCAAAAAATGATTTTGATTCAAAAACGGTTTTTTGGTTAAATTTTATGTGAAAATGTATCGGTATTTATACCTATTTTCTGTCCCTAACCTCGCGTGTTAATTTTGATGTAGTAAAAAAAAATTCGACCTTGTCATTTTCTAGTGTATTCTATTTTTTATCTTTATTATTTTTTAATTTATTTTGGTAATTTTTTATTTAGAATTTTTATTGAATTATTTCTAATTCAAATTTTTGATTTAAATTTCATTTTCATGAACTTTTATTAATTTATCAAATTTCGGTCGAATTTGTTGGGTTTTCATGTTATGTTTGTGTTTGTATCGTGCGGATCTTGTTGCATTTTGTTATTATTTTAATTTATTTTTATGTTTATTATTTTATATGTAATTATCTTTTTTCTCATATTTTGTTAGGTTTAATTGATGTTTTAATAGGTTTATTTTAAATTTGCAGGTTATGTTTGCATGTGTGTTACCGATTCATTTAAACATTTTACAAGGCCGTTTGTGTTCTGGTCCAACACTCCAAATTCATAGAAAACCCTTATATTCTAGAAAATAAATACGAGAATTAAGCTTAAAATGTAATTAGAAACTTTAAAAAAAAGAATCATGAAAATCTAATAACTAGGGGAAAAGTGATGAAATATGGTAAAAACGTGTAGGCGTTTTGTTTTATCAAAAAACATGCGTGTGAAACCCCCTATATAAGTTGATGCCAGATCGACACAATAAAATCCTTTTTCTGAAAAGAATCAAAAATTCTTCAAAAATCTGTTTGTAAATTTCTAGAAAAGTAAGGAGGTTTTGATTATGTTTACATGTTTATTTTTATTATATTTTAAATTTTATGATATTAAATGTTTTAAAACGAAAACTCCGTGAAATTTTTTAGGAAATCAATTCATAAAATTTTGATATCCCATTTATGTAGACCTTCGAGGTCAAATGTTCAAGTTTTATTGAAATAACATATTTTTTCGTTGAATCGTTTTTTAGTCGAACTTTAATTAATCTCTATGCAAAATTAATTCTTCGTATCGACCAAGTCCCATGAATACTTCGTCTTCATGGTACTTGGCCTATACGAGATGCCAAATGACCAATTTTCCATCATTTATATAAAGTTAAAATGAAGTATTAATAATTATCAATTATTATAGATTTGATATTATTATAATTGCTATGATTAAATATTGTTGTGAATTTCAGAAATTACCAAATCTATCAACTCTATTAGAAGTTGATTTTATTCACTATTATTATTATTTTGTTGATCACCATTATCCTACGATCACATGCATGCAAGTCAGAAAAATTAAATTCTCACCAACTAGTTAAAAGCTAGTATTTCGGTGTGGGAGGTACCCGTAGTGAATGGTAGCTTGCCGGGTCAGATCTCCTCTCCAAGAACCTCAACCTCAGACCCTCTGTAGAGATCGAAGGATCATGAGGAAGATTTAAATAATATAAAACGAATGAAGAATATACTAGTAGAACGACTCAGAGAGAGATGTATAATTCCGTCCAATGTTTATTATTATTCTGTTAACTCAAAGAAAAGAAAATAAATGAAGTGAATTTTATTGCCATAGAAGCAAAATATCTATCAAGAATGAAAGTTAACAAATAAAATATTAATAAAAGTTGATATTCCCAATTAGAAAGAAAAGGAAACAAAATGAAAGTGTTGAGGTCTCACTATTTTAGATCGAGATCCCAACGTGCACTGGTATTAGTATATATATAAACTTTAATATATTAAAAACAAATTTGTTATATAATATTTATTCAATAAAAATTACCAAATTTCCACACGATAAAATACAATATTCAATTTCAAACAAATGCATGCCAAACTTTGTTTCTGTTATATGTTATGTATGCGTGTTATGTTTGTTTTACAAAAATGATTTTATTGAGCTCTGCTCCGATTTTAAGTTCTTTTTCGAGATTAACTCTAAAAGAAAATACGTCGCAATGATTTTTGGGCAATATACTGAGTTTTAGCTTCAGTATATATACTAAATTATATTATGGGTTTCGTGATTTTTATTTCAATTTATTTTGCCGGAAATTAATTATTATAACGAAAATAAATTTATTATAATTTTAAAATAAGTTTAATATTAATCATTTTTACAGGAAATTAAAATAAGTTTATTAAAATGAAATTAATTTTTTACGCAGGAAATAAATTACAATGAGTTTATTATTAATTTTTATGAAATGAAGCATATCACGCGATTTAATAATAATAATAACGATAATAATAATAATAATAATAATAATAATAATAATAATAATAATAATAATAATAATAATAATTCTTGTAATACTAACAATTAATTACTTGTAATACTAGTACAATAATAAGATGATTTTAATACTGGTGATTTAACCTTTTTGTTTTTTATAGAAATTTTTATTAAGTAATACAAAATGAGTATATAAAATGAATTTAATAAATCAAACAAATTACATCCTTTACAATTGTCAGATCAAAAAATTGTCAATAAATAAACAAGTTACAAATGTTAATTTACAATTGTCTAAATAGATACATAAACAGGTAATAATAGAATAGATGATTGTCGATAATCGAATTGGGATGAATTGGAATATTGTCTATGATGTTGCTTGCCTGTTGTCCTTCATTCTGCTCTGGGTCTGATTTGGGATTTGTTTAGGGTCGCTTCTCCGCATAGATGTTAATTCTATATTTGTTAGGCCCAGTCTTATAATATTTTGACAGCACGAAGGTGTCTAATGGTTTTCCTTCGTCATCTAACATTCCTCCCTGGGCCGTTAAAGTAATGTCCTCATTACCTTTGTCACTGAGAAATAGATCGATTTCACAGTCATTTATTTTCATAATGGTGCGCCTGAATCCCTTTTTAAGTGCAAGGTTCAATATATTTCCGTCCTTTATTCGTCTACCGAAATGACGGCACAGTTCTTTATGTGATATTTCTGTCTGGTTTTCACCGATCTCAAAATCAGGATCTTCTAATATTTTATCCGGTTCGGGTCCATATTCGTCACTATCTTCGGTTGTTGAACTCTGTGATGATTCCTGATTATCTTCTTCGAAGGAGAAATATTCTTCATCCGAATCCATATCACATTGCATTTTGTTGTTTTCTTGTAGTTGTGGCTCGCTTTTGATGGGTATGTTGTTGCTTTGTGATTGTTCCTCAGAAACAAATATGATATCATAATCACTATCCATTAGCTTGCTTTCGAATGTTCTTCTGGTGCCGTTTTTGTTGAATTTTAATTCCCATTGCGACGGTTCTATGTACATATCCTTTTCCATATTATTGTTTTCTAAGGCATTTGTTGTGCTTTCTTGATCTTCTTTTGCGTTTCTCTTTAAACTTGAGGAATCCTTTTTGAAAGCTTCTTCCCATTTTTGTTCTGCGATACCATAAATAACCTTTAGAAGTACCGTTGTTTCGTTCGCTGAAAATGGTTCTGCTTTTTGTAGTATTCGATTGATGATTTTGTCCTTGAACCACTTGTCGTGGTATCTAATTGCCTGGTATGCCAGATTGGATAGTTTAATTTTGTGGGGTGCTACATTCTTTACGAAGGAACGCATAAAAGAGTCTTCAGCCATTTCTCTGACTCCCCTGACATTGTAAATGTCTAAGGTAAGAGCTTTTAATTTGTTTGTTATGTCGTATCCCACAACTATTTGTTCATATAGGAGTTTTCGAATATCCACTAATGCTTGATATTCGTCCTCGTTACCAATAATATTTTCCTTGTTTGCTCTTGTTTTTTCCGGATAGTAATGAAGTATTTTTGTTCTTGGTGTGATTTTCTTTTTGAATAGAACGGTTCCGTTGAAATCTCTGATACATACTTCTACTGGTCTCTGATTGTTGTTAATGTCGCAGACCAGTTTAACATCTACAAATTTAATCTTCTCTTGCCTCTCCTTTGTCGTTAATTCTTGGTGTGTGAACGATACACCTTTGTTGACAAGCTCTTGAGGAATGTGTAGGCTCGATATGATATATTCCAGATTCACAAAAGGGTTTGGTATTGTAGGTATATAGAGAACCTCAATTACCATTACGCATGGTAAACTGTTCATTTGAATCATAAGGTTATTAAACTCATTTGACATTCTTCTGTTTTTGATAGTCTTTATCATTATTGAACAATTGCTCGTGGTGATTAGTGGGATTCTTTGCTGACAAATAAAGACCTCTGTTTTGGTCATATGGAAAATTATTCGATGGAGCACCTTTTTTCCTTCAGCTGCAGCCCTGTCTACATTGGAAAATTCGTCAAATGCTCCGATAAGCTCCTTGAGTTTCACTCTTCTAGCTTCGTTGAATTTGATTAAATGCAGCTCTCTTTCTTCAATTTCTATTTTCATGTCGTTTGGGATGCACACCTGATTCGGGAAACTGCGGATAGTGATTGGGGTTCCGTCTGTGCAAATTTTATTCTGTAGGTTTCTATAAAAATTTCCGCAATGTTTGTTTATCATGCAGTTATATTGGTTGGGTTGTAGATTGGTTTGGTTGGATTGACTGGATTGCATGGAAAATTGATTAGATTTCATGTGAAATTGATTGGATTGCGATTTGGATTGATTGGATTGACTGAATTGCATGTTGAATTGTATATGTTCTAAAATGAAGAGTAAATAAATAATCCTCTTGCGCATATGAGGTTTGCCCTTATACGTTATTAAGTTATAGATATCAATATATACAAATTTAGAAAATATTATTGACCATATTAGATTAATTTGAAATAATTTTTTAAACAAGAGTGGACATTGTGTATTGACCCTGTATATATTTGTCCAAGTGAAAACGCCCTGGTACATTTCTGACCAGTCGGTTCCGATTCCGCTGACTTTTCCACTTGTACTTTTTGTAGATTTGTACACTACTAACTACTGCCAATATTGCTATTGCTAAAATACTAGCTGATATTACATAAAAATACCATAGTGATTTTAATGTTGTTTTTGAAATGCTTGTAGTTCATTCCAACCTTTTATTACAATTGGTTTTCCCGTAGGTAGTTTAATTAGCTTTTCTTTGAGTTGGATTGGTATTTTATAGGTTTTCGTGGTTACTTCATCTACTATGGTTTGAGTTGTTACTTTCGTAGTGTTGTATTCATGTTTGGGCTTGAATTAATTTGTTGTATTATCATCGGTGTTGTATTTATGATTACTTTCTTTATCATTCTGCGTTTTTTTGTTTGTATGGTCTTTATCTTTTTACATATTATTTGTGCCATATTGGCTTCTGTACTCCATTGCGCGCATAAAACGTATTCAGTGTTGGGTTTCAAATTTATACATTTAGCGCTATCCCCCTTTTCAAATTCATTGGTAGTTCTTTCCTCACTTTTTTTCATGAATTTTGGATCGGTATCCACTGATTTTAAGTATAGATCTCTTATGGGCATTCTATTTTGATTGAGTATGCTAATTTCATAAGGTGAAATATTTATTATAATGTCTTTATCTCCCATGAATTCGGTTTTGTACTTTTCTTTAATATTATTTGCATTAATTATTCCTCTAAATGTTAAAAAGACTGCCGACATCATTAACCCCTTTTGGGATCGTAAATTATTTCTATGTGCTGGTCCCTCTATTATTTCGGATTCCGCTAATTTGCATCTATTTACATGCACTACTATGGGATCCTCTTTTTTGTGTTTTTGTATATGTAAGTTTTCGTTGATTACTTTAACTGCTTCATATGAGCCTTTAAATGGTCTTGCTAGTTTTGTTGTTTTACTTTTTCCCACTTGTGGAGACATAAGTCTAACATTATCTCCCACTTTAAAGGTATGGGGTTTACTTGTTTTATCGTAGTCATCGTTATATTGCTCCTGTCTAAACTTAACTTTTAAATTAGCTACCTCTTGCATTCGCTCTTGCATTAAGATTACGTAATTTGGTGCGTCTAAATATTGTGATACTCGGTGTTCAAAAACTGTATCAATGGGTGTTGCCGGTTCTCTTAGAAACATTAAAAAATATGGTGAATACCCCGTTGTCTCGTTTGGTGTGATATTATGGATGTATGTGCATTGACTCACGTATTAGTCCCAATCGTTTTGATTTTTCCCCACAAAAACCTCTAATCTATTGAGGAGTGTACCATTAAATCTTTCTACTAACCCATCAGTTTGAGGGTGATAAGCTGTTGTATTAATTTTGTTCATGTTAAACATATTAGCTACCCTTTTGATTGTTTCACTCATAAAGTTTTTTCCTTTATCTGTTAATAGTTTTCTAGGTGTACCAGTAGTAGGATGTGAGCCCGTCAGATACAACCCCCCACTAGCTTACGTAATTATTACGTAACATTTGACCTCTGCACGCGCTGTTGCTACCTGGAGATTGACCTTTGTCCACTAGTTGCTACCTAGTAATTGACCTTTGGTGATTACATCACTTGACCACTGGTCACTTATTAAGTCACTGGTCACACTTATTAAGTCACTGGTCACACTTATTATTTCACTGGTCACTACTCGGAGACTAGTTACCTAACTGTTGTTATGTCACGTAGTTGTGGACCAACACACCTACCAACTTCCACACACCTACCAACTTCCACACACCTACATTCTAGAACTTTCCACACACCTACATTCTAGAACCTTCCACACACCTACATTCTAGAACCTTCCACACACCTACAATCTTAAACATTTCACACACACATACCAACCAACGATCCACACCGATCCACACCGATCCACACCGATCCACACCGATCCACACCGATCCACACCGATCCACACCGATCCACACCGATCCACACCGATCCACACTGATCCACACCGATCCACACCGATCCACACCGATCCACACCGATCCACACCGATCCACACCGATCCACACCGATCCACACCGATCCACACCGATCCACACCGATCCACACCGATCCACACCGATCCACACCGATCCACACCGATCCACACCGATCCACACCGATCCGCACCGATCCGCACCCATCCGTACCCATTCGACTCTATAAATTATTAGCGATACCATCAACTAAATTCGTTGTGTTTTTAGTGTTTTTGTGAAAATAAGTCACTGGGTTTACAAATGAAAGTAACCGATAATTTCGGACATTAAAGCTTTATGTAGCCAAAACTGATTAAATAACCATTAAAAAATTCATCAGGTGATACCTATTAAATATTTCAATAATTTATGATTCAAACTATGTATATTATAATACTTTTCGATAAATTTATGGATAAACTATTACATGGTTCGTTATAAAGTTATTTAAAAGGTTAAGAATTTTAACCCTAAATAACGAAAGATAACTTTTAACCCTAAAAGATGAAATATAACTTTTAACCCTATGTGATTAAAAGTTATAACATTATGTAAACCAATAATTACTAAATACCAAGTAAACACATGTCTTTAATAAAGAGTAGTTGATAAAAAGCATACATATATTTAAAAATCGTTGACAATTTTTAAGTACCTGTTAAAAATGGTTTGAAAATATGAATAAATATTTGAATATTAAATTGAAAATCTCTATTGAAATTAAAAAGTATATAAATTTGTTAATCGTCAATAAACTCGTAAAATTATTGATTGATTAAATGCAATTGTTAATTAGAAATATTATTGACTGAACTTATTTTTTAATAGAAAGTTATTCTTGAAACAACATAAAAATCATATTTCAATAAGTTTTCTTTAAATTAATTTTGAAAAAGTAGAAACCACATACTTTATTTTGATTGGCTGTTACTATTGACAACGACATTATTTTGCGATAAATTTAATCGCTAAACTCAAAATACTAATAAATTTATTAAAATTATTACAGTTTTCTTGAAAATAATTTGAAAAAGTAGAAACAAAATACTTGATTTTGATTGGCTGTTACTTTTGATAACGACATTATTTTTCGATAAATTTAATCGCTAAACTCAAAATACTAATAAATATATTAAAATTATTACAGTTTTCTTGAAAATAATTTGAAAACATACAAACTATTTTTCAATAAACTTATTATTATTTAACTAAAACCGGTTGTTGAAAATACTAATAAATTTATCAATTAAAATTTTAATGAAAATAATAATTTGAAAATGAAATTATAGAATACTTGATTTTGATTGGTTAATTCTATTTATTACCAATGACAACGACTCAAATTAATTCAAATTTTAATGTTCAAATTATTTTCTAAATATTATTGGTACCGCATTGATAGGAAATCTTGCTATTCAATCGAACATAATTTCATTAATCTTTTTAAATAAATCAACAAAAGTCATTTAAAATTATTATAATGTTGAACTTGTTGCTAATCACCGACTTATTTAAAATTTATCCGAATCTAATTATATGCATTGTAAAACACTACAAGTAATAATTCTTTGATGCTCCTATTAACATTACAACTTTTACATGCTGGACCAATACATTTTCCTGTAAAATGGTCTAACCTTATTTACTATGTTCTTATTACACAAATAACAATATTCACAATTATCAAATGAATATTCTTCAAAATTCATAGTTTTAACTAATGAAATGATGGTAACTTGTCATATCAGTGAAGTTGTTGATTAATAATAATCCATCAGAAATTGGCAAATGTTTTTGAAAATGTTATCTTTTGGTAAAATAGATAACGAAACTAGGTGTTATCGTTTTTAAACTCCAAATATTTATCTTTTGGTAATGTATATAGCGTAGTACCCAACTGATTTTTCTTACATAATTGGTGTTTTTCAAAGGATTTTGGCTTACGAAATCCATTTAAACAATTTTCACACCATTTGCAACAAATTCGAACATCACAATCATTATTTTTATGACAATTCATCAAGGATTGTAAATTAGTTACTGTTGTATAATGATATTTTTCACCCTCCTTTATCAATAATAAATAAATTTGATCCAATCCAGTTACTTTTGTTCGGTAAATTATATTTAAATATGGATGCTTCGTTATAAGTTCTTCTCTATCCTCAAAATTTTCGTTAAATCATTACATTAATTGTTAAACCAGGATATTTCTTCACAAAAGTTGGGATATCACACAGTTTCATTGTCATATCGTTAGGATCGTATACGGTAAATATTTTCTTGGTCTATCTTTCTTGATTTTATCAGATTTCAATACAGCCAAAACACTATATATGAAACATAAATTATTGATATTTTGTACGTTAACTATTACCTTTTTACATATTAGAGCTTTAGGTGTTGGAATATAACTATGTCCAGATAACCTAGATATATTAGAAACTTTGGTTACCTTGAAATTTACTTCTAATATTCGGTTTATTTTCAAACTACTTCTGTTTATTCAACAATCTTTTCATTTATTTTCTTTGTACCAATGTCAAGAAAAGTTGTAGTCACTGAAGCAGCGTGATTTGAAATACTATCTAATTTGAGTTCCCCATCTTTTTCAAATTCTACTTGGACTTCAAATTGAACTTTTGAATGTTTCATTTCATTGAATGTAATTTTTAATTTTTCCAAAAGAGAAGAACTATTTCCTATAAAAATATATACTAATTATCCCTATTAAAAGTTTAACAATTTATTGAACTACACATACTTTTCTTCAATACGAAATGAATTTAACACTATAAGAAAAACAATATTTGTTAGCATATTAATAAAAATTGATATACTTTAATGTCCAAATGGATATCCAACCACCTTAAAATCTTCGATAAAATTTTAATGAATTTCTATTATAGTATCAATAAATACCACAAATCATCGACAAAAAGGATAAATCTACTCAATCCTTGAATTTATCTTCGATTCACCTAAAATCTATCATGTTACCAGTAAAGATTGCATTAATACGCTACAATTTACTGACAATAATTCTACATATAAAGCTACTTTACATTGGATTTAACCCCTAAAGTTACTGTAATTTAATGAATTACCACATTGAAATTTGTTTACATAAATCCTGCAATAGCTAGATTTATTAAAATGCAGTAAGAATCTTTAATGAATTTCTCTTACATGCAATAGTAAGACCCTAATATCCCAACAAATATTTGATTAAGACTCCTCAATCGTAACCAATTATTAAACTTATCACATTTATTTGGTAAATTACCGATCATTTCACGTAAAACTCTACTTTTATCTGTACATACTTAATATTTAACCATAATATTCTCCTTAAAATTGATATATTACTGAGCATTTCATGTAAAACTCTACATTTCTCTGCACATACTCAATATTTAGCGAAAATATCTACTTTAAATCGATATATTACTGATCATTAAAAACCCTATATTTATCGATACAAACTCAATATTTAGCCATAATTTATCCCTTAAAATTGATATATTACTGATCATTAAAACCATATATTTATCTACACATACTCAATATTTAGCCATAATTTATCCCTTAAAATTGATATATTACTGATAATTTTCATGTAAAATCTAACATTGAATGATTATTTCTACTCAATATTTACCTTTGATTAATTTCTTTTAACACTGTATAAAATGATATACAAATTATTATTACGTCATAATAAATCGAATAAATTTCTCACTCAATATTTCCCTTAGTAACTTACTACATCTAAACTCGATATTCAAACTTGTAAAGCATACTAGAATTGATCAAAATCCCAATCCATAGTGATAAATCGAACCTTTCAATTATATATAAAACTCTGAAATATTCATATGTTGGAATACTCTCTCTAAAATTGATACAGTTCTCTTAAAAGTTTACGTCAAATTCTCAATAAATTCTTCAATTGAACTTCGATTAGATATAAAATTCATGAAAACTATATCGAAAATCCTAAATTTAAACTAAAGTATTTAACAGGCTCTATATTATACTAAGTGGACATATATGATAAATTAATATACTAGCTATTATTCAATACATTATTACAAGTTTTAGTCTAATTAAACACAATTTCCATATTGAAGCCAATTTAACGATAAAAAATATTTAATCGAATATCAAAAGTTGATAACTAACTCTTAAATAACCAAAGAAGTAGTATTTTCAAATTGAATACTAGTATTAATTCTGAAATATAATTTCTTACTAGTTTTAATGTCCAAATTTTGGTTCATTTAATTTTCTTAATCAAATTTTCCCTCTAAATGATTACACAAATTTCTAAATAAGTATCATTTGCGTATATGTACCCATAAAATTATTTAAAATCTGTACAATTATTGTTATCAACCTAAGATCAGCTTTTATTTATTTCAAATAATATAGTTGAAAGTAATCATTTTGATGGATCATTTTGATAATTGTTTTAGTTTTAGCTCACTTTTGATGTAAACTTATAAATTTATTTATCCGCAATATTTAAATATTTGCAAATAATTAAATCTCATTTACATTTACATTTTATTTATTTGAAATAATATAGTTGAAAATAATCATTTTGATTATTTATTTTGTTTTAGTTTACTTTTGAGGCAAATTTTTAAATTTAATTAACCGCAATATTTAAATATTTGTAAATAATTAAATCTCATTTACATTTACATTTTATTTATTCGAAATAATATAGTTGAAAGTAATCATTTTGATGGATTATTTTGATAATTTATTTTGTTTTTGTTTACTTTTGAGGTAAACTTTTAAATTTATTTAACCGCAATATTTAAATATTTGTAAATGATTAATACAAATAAAATATTTACATAATTATATGAAATTTACCTAAGATATAACACACACACACAAGCTTCTTGGAATGGTTATATTGAACTAAAACACAATTTCTTTCTAAAATATCATTTTTATTAATTAATTTAATTAGGTATAATAATTGAAAATTTTTATTGTTTTAATAGAATTATATCACAAATTTTAAATATTATTTACCGCAGTTTTTAAATTCGAAACTAATTAAATCTTCACAATAAATTATTTACATAAATTACTAGAAATTTTAATAAATAACACAAAATATATTAAGAATATTAACATATATTTTTTAGCATAGGTTACTAGAATACTAAAATATTATCCGAATGATAAATTGATCATTAAAATTGATAAAAGTCGATAATAATACTAGTATTCAATTTGAAAATACTACTTCTTTGGTTATTTAAGAGTTAGTTATCAAAGTGAGCATTATCGCAAATACTGTAATTGCTCGGACAACCCTCGGGTTCACGAGCTGTCGACAGAAGACCTATGCTCGCTTTGCTCTGTCCCTTATATAAGAAAGTTCAAGATCAGATTTAGGTTGACCGTTGGAGATGGAACGATGGTTTGAGAATGCGGTGCGAGTATTTATGATGATGCCCTTATGCAAATCGTAACTTGGAATCAAATTAACAGTGAATACAACTTATTTATTCAAATCAGCAATGACAAAGAGATATAACATTCATGAGCTAATGTGGTTGGCTTGGTGGTCGTGCGGCTCGGCGTCGGGCACGCTCCTTGCGTCCCGGCCGACGATTGCTTGATTGAATGGTGGACTGAATTGTAGATTGCATTACATTATTGTGGGAATCTCTATACGGCAACTGTGACGGGGCGAAGACAAGCGGGTACGTTACCGCTTCCCCCTCACGACAGACTGCTAGGGCGACCTCCAGTCCCCTGATTTATGTGCGGAGGCTCTGATTGAGCTGGCACTCCTCCGCCCAACCCTTTTGGGCTGCCGTGAGCCTGAGATAGAGGGCCTTCGTCCTTTTCGGGTCCGACCAGGTTGCCTTGATTTGCTGCACCTCCCGAGTTATCTGGACTATTTGGCTAAGTAGATTTGCATTTGCACTTCTAGTGTGATCTAACTCGGTTTGTTGGAATGGGATAGTTGCCATTGCTACAATAAACAAAATCTTTAAATTCCTTTATGAACTTAAATCAATAAAATTATGATTATTACAAACATAGTTGTAAGGACGAATTCATTCACGAAAAAGAATTAAGACGAACGACAGTTAAATAAATTTTAAAGTTCAATCACATTAATAACACAAATTACTGTTTATGTCCTTTGTCCGAAGAATCAGGGTTCCTCGAAGAATTTTTTGACTCCCTCCTCCGGAGAGAAACCTGGGATGATGGGTACCGGTCGCCGGGTATTGCGGGCCGGTCGAGGTGGACGGGTCTCCGCAATGCGCCCGACGAGGATGTCCTCTTCGACATTAGCGAGGTACATCCGGGCTTTGACCACGTTTAGGTCGACTTGCTCCTGCACCTTCTCCCATTGAGCTAGGAGGTTCCGCACGTGGTCGCGGATTTCTTCGGCAGGATACTGCTGCTCATTCGGCCTGCGTGGGTCATTTTCTAGGCCCAATATCCGCCAAGTGGTTGGGTATGGCCTTTTGTGTTGAGGCTCCTCAATGATTATTGCCGTCGGTCGGGCTCTCTTCCAAGCCCGACGCCATTCATCTGCCACCTGGACGGGGATCCAGTCGAACGGCATGGTTTCTTCTGAAATATCATTATAGTTAAGTAGTTGGATATGATGAGGTAAGAAGTCTGCCTATCTTAATCGTACTTGGCGTTTTAAGGTCAAATAATATCTGCCGTCGGCTTATTATTGGGGACGATCAATTTGATCTACTCTTATAGGGTACTTAAAACGAATAGCGATTGATTTGCGTCTGGCACGAACGTTCCTAAGCGGTCCAAATCATCTGCGTAATTTAATAACCGATTGCTTAGGGTTCACGGGAAAATAGAGGGTGGATTATCACTTTTTATACGAGAGATATTAGTTGCTTTAAAAATGTTGTAATAAATTCATTTATGATTTATGTAAACTAATTCCTAATGTAAAAGCCGATGAGGGGAAATACCTATAGAATTCGTGAAACGGGAATAATGGTTGCTAGTTATTCAAAAAAAAAATCATCGCAATCGCGGATTAAAATCTTTTTCCAGCAACAGTAAATTTTTCCTATGACAATTTATACCCCGAAATCTACGCAGTATTTACTCATTCTTTCCTATACTCTATGTTAATATTTGGGCAAATATAATGTTGCAATTTAAACTACCAAAATCAAAATTTCATTAGATCTAATTGAATCTTTAGTTATTAAAGTATTTTTCAAACGGCGAAATACGGCTGTTTATAAAATACATCATACCAATGCATCCAGGTAATTATTCAAACTCATAATCCTCTTATATTTCTTTTATAATACGAGTTTTATCATAATACGGTACCTCGTTACTACCGCTGGTTGATTTATGGGAACTAAAATTTTTAATAGAATTTCATTTATAACTTAAAAGGTTTTGCATTTTTCCTGGAATATACTCGAACAATATTGGTGATTTGTATTCGAACCGCCTTTCAGCAAACCTAATCGACAAAAATTACAGTCAGGAATATTGAAAATTTCGATTAATTTTAATTTAAGGGTTAATTTATGAGG
The DNA here is from genome assembly GCA_022537955.1 of Schmidtea mediterranea. Taxonomy (NCBI): domain Eukaryota; kingdom Metazoa; phylum Platyhelminthes; order Tricladida; family Dugesiidae; genus Schmidtea; species Schmidtea mediterranea. The sequence continues at coordinate 10,104,656 of CM039680.1, forward strand.
GCAATTAGAACGGTTATTAGTTAAACATTTGCGTCGTTAGAAGATTTTATTTAGTTAAAAGAAATTATACAAAACTACCTTGCAAGTTCGATTCTTATGATAAATTCCCTACGGCTGCATAATCCATGTTATAAGGTAAGAATGGTTTTCGCAATCAATAATGACCTGACTAGACTTTCGATATATAATGCGTGTGTTTCCGTTATGGTGCAATGGTGATTGAATTTATTTATTTTAAGTCAAATCTCGACGATCAGCACGATTTCCGGTTTATCGATTTTCAGGTTGGATTGTTTGATTTTATTCGTTGATAATTAATTTTTTTCTAATTTTATTTTAGTACGTTAGCCAATTTTGTGAAATTCTCTACCGGTGGAAATGAGCAGGGTGATGTTAAATTCGGGTAAATTCACATTCCTTATTTACATTATCTACGGTTTATTTCAGAAAATTATGAGATTCGGGTCGAATTTGGCGTATGAAATTTCTACGAGACTCGGTTTTATTATTCCGAACACTATGCTGGATCAGTTTAGCTCTTTTGACCGGTTAATGTTTTAATTATTTAGTATAATTTTATCGACACATTAGGAAATACGTGGAAATACTACCGATGAATCTTTTTGAATGTAGTCTCTTTTCGCGATTTAATACGTTGGAATTTCGTTAGGTTCATGTCATTGGGATTTCGTTATGGATAATTATTTACCGTCTACTGAAAATGTAGTTGGAATGCGCTTCTTATGCTAAGCTGGAGTTATTTTAGTCCGATATCGATGGTAAGCCTACTCTTGTAATTTTTACCGATTTATGTACTATTAATGTATATTTATGGTCGGTTCTTTATATTTTAATTGAGCTGTTAATTTATGGTCGTTTTTTTGTACTTTAATCAATTTATGTAATATTAATATACATTTATAGTCTTCTGTCTTGATTTTTATCGGTTTCATAGGGCAATAGTCGTATTGAATCTCGGGTTTAGGGTCAGCTTTGGGGTTTTTATCGGTAGTTTATGCTATAGCGATTTTCAATTAAAACCTTATAGTCAAATCGAGTTTATTAAGCACCTTTATATCATCAATTTAATTTAGTTTATAATAACGAAGCAATTTTATCTATATCAACGATTTCACGTTAATTTATTCCCCGTACCCTTTCCCTTTAATAAGCCTTAGACGCATATTATGTTTATATTACAATTAATGAGTGCCCACTGGACTACTCGGTGTGGTAATTTTGAGCCGTGTGTAAGATAATTTAGGTCGATTTTACAGAAATGAGAAACGAGGAAGTAGCCAAAAGACTTCTTCCTTATTGCTCGTTTCTTCTATGCGGGATAATATTGACGTTCCGACCCCTGCTTTCCGCACGCTGGGTCTTCACGGGCACAGATCATTGGCGATTTTCCACGCTCTTACACGAGTCGGTGCTGTATATTGATTTTACTAACTTGTGATGTGTATTGGCTGTGGGCCGGAAAAATCTCGACAGATTAATTTTATTAAATGCATAAAACAATTTTAAATATTATAAATATTTATTAATGTATATAACAAGTAAAACATAAAATTACCATACAATCCATTCCATAAATAAAATTCATAAAAATGTATCTCCCCCCACGCCGACATCCAAGCAGAGCTCTACCGAGGTTGCGAGGATGTGACGTGGAGAGAGAGTTCCAGATAAAACTACTTCTCACCTAAAATTGAATAGACGTAGATTTTTAAAATTCGCAAAACATTTTAGTTCAAAAATGGTTTTTGGTTAGAAAAACGGTTAAATTTTATGAGAAAATGTATCGTTATTTATACCTATTTTCTGTCCCTAACCTCGCATGTTAATTTTGATGTAGTAAAACAAAATTCGACCTTGTTATTTTCTAGTGTATTCTATTCTTTATTTTTGTTATTTTTTAATTTATTTTGATAATTTTTTATTTAGAATTTTTATTGAATTATTTCTAATTCAAATTTTTTGATTTAAATTTCATTTTCATGAACTTTTATTAATTTGTCAAATTTTGGTCGAATTTGTTGGGTTTTCATGTTATGTTTGTGTTCGTATCGTGCGGATCTTGTTGCATTTTGTTATTATTTTAATTTATTTTTATGTTTATTATTTTATATGTAATTATCTTTTTTCTCATATTTTGTTAGGTTTAATTGATGTTTTAATAGGTTTATTTGAATTTGCATGTTATGTTTGCATGTGTGTTACTGATCCATTTAAACATTTTCCAAGGCCGTATGTGTTCTGGCCCAACAATCTATAAGAGAAGTCTCATGATCATACTTTAAATTTTCCTATTTAAAAATGAAAATTTTTATTATTCATAATTTTAATTGTTATTATCGTTTTCATTATTGCCATTAAAAACTGTAAAAGAGAAATTGTATAATGACATGCATACAAGCTGGAAAATTGATTTTTACTCAACTAGTCTCGAGATAGTAATTCGGAGGAGAGGCAGCAGTTGTGAATGGTACTTCACCAAGTCAGCTCTATTCCCCAATAAACTGTCACTCTGAGTAATCTAGAAATTATCAAATGAAAAAAGATCCAATGAAAGAAGAGAAAACAAAGAAAGAAAGAATTTGATCAAGTAAGATCAATGAAAAATATTCCTTAACCCTTTCTAAGGTGGTAGCAATATACTGTACACCATTTTAAACTAATAAAAATATCTAAGTGTAACGCTGTCGGTAATCATTTTTACTTTTGGTACAACTACTGATATATTGAGCCGCTTTTGTTTTTTTCTATGTTTTTATTTTATTATGACAATTCGTAACTATATAATTGTTATCAATAAACTTTGAGTTTTACATCACCTTTAGTTTCATTTGCCTTAGAAAAGGTTAAACTCTATTATTCGTATTCAAATATCAATTAAAATTAAAATAATGTTATTATTTATTGTTCGCCAAATTATCACGATAATTATTAATATATTTTTGAATTAAAAATTCTAAATCTAAAAACTATTTAAGAAGAGAATGAGTTGAATTTGAACAAAAACATATTTTCTTGGTTTTGTCTTCACATTCAATCTTTGTAATGACCACATAATCTTTCAGCCAATAAATAAATGTTTTATGAAAATGAAATTATGTCCAAAAATTATGATAAAAAAAGTCTTGATTGCAACCATAAAATCTAAAAAAAGATTCGGAAGCGGACGGAACAAGCTAGGAGGTTATCACAACATAGCGAGAAATTAAAATCCCAATATATAAATATGGCGGCAGAGATGGAGCAGGTAAAGAAAGAAAACTATTGACTTAGATTAAAGGAAAGTATCTTGAATGAGATAAGCAATCATTTTAGCACGGCAGAAATCACCGATACTAATCATACAATGATTGTATAAACTCCAGTCAAATCGTTAAATGAACAACACCGTTCCAGTGCAAAAATGAAAACCCAATAAACCTCAGCCCGGAAAAGCCGATAGAAATGGGTCTATTAAAGAAATTCGTACCGAATGTTTTTGAATAGAATTCGACATCTCTGTATTCAATTGATCTTATTTGATTGTATTTGTAAATTATAATAAAAGTTTAATTTTTCGAATTGATAGCTTGTTTTGGAATGAACATAAATTACCTCATTAATCTTAACATTAAAATAACTAATACAGTCTAAGTATCTCAATTATCGATATTGTTTCCTTTAAAATGTCAATAGAGGGACCCTAAATTAAAAGGAGGGTGAATACCTTCTACAGTAGCTCGTAAACCCCAAAGGTTTTCCAGAGTATTATCAGTCATGCTAATATGGCTCACATTTTACTGGAAACCACAGTAGTTAATAAAAATGCTTTGAAAGCCTTTTTACCACCCTTTTCCTGAATCCCATCGTCAGCAGGATACTAATTCAAATATTTTTGAAAAAATATATTTGAACAATAACAGAAGAACGAAAAGTCAATTTAAGGGTGATAAAAAAGACTTTCAAAGCTCTTTTATTAAATACTCAATAAGATATAATGTCTTGAATATCTTTAATATCTTGGTTGAAGTCTCGTTGTGCTTGTGGCGGGCAACAGGTGAATGGAAGGTTAAGAGGGTTCTAGGAATTTATATTTATAAGATCGATTTCACTACAATCTATATCAGTGTAATTAGTTCCGTATTTTTCATTTATCTCATCCTTTCTTTCTATATACGGTATTTTATAATTTATATAAGGAAGGGTTATAATACCATTATTTAATATATAACGCTAATCTTCATAATTACTTAAACCCTTCCTAGAATATTCTTTTAACAACATTTTTGAAGTTCTGATCGTAACATCCATTCTCCTACAGGTTGTTGTTCTTTCCATAGGAGACAGTCTCTTGCTTCTTGATATCCTGAGTTTTTGATTGAAGGTTTAGAATATCATTTCACTCTTGAATGTTTGAAGTGTTTCTCAGATTTTAAATTCTTTATATCCAAGAAATATACTTTGGATTTTAGTCCACAAAAACCCATGATTTTCTTCCCCTTTTGCAGCTCATCCTTGAAATATCAAAGTGTCATGGATACATTCTTAAATTTTCTCGATTTTTTCGTTGTTCACTAATTCCAGGATTATAGAATCAGTGTCTCCGAAATGGATCTTGAAGTTCCCACTTTACGCTTTCCATAAGACATCGTATATAAATTTATACTCCATTTTCTTTTCTTTTATTATCTTTTTCAATCTCTTTTTCAATCCTTTCTTCAAGATAGTCTAGTCTCCAGGTAATCTATCATCATATTTTTTATATTTCTCTCGTTTGTTATATTTCTCTGATTCCTTTCTAAGTTATTCTTTTCTTCTCTTCTCTGCCTCTTGTCTCCTCGTCACCTCTTCCTCTCGATCTTCTTCAAGAGTATTCAAAACCTCAATGCTGAAACCCCACCTGAAAAATTTATAGGAGCTTTTTGGAACTCGATGATTTTAGACTCTATGATTACTTTTGTGTGTTTACTTATAATGGAATTTGTAGAGATCTCCGACTAAGTTAGATTACAGGCACTGACCGGCATGCAAAGCTCTATCAATACTTTTAAAATATACAACACAAAATCAAAGGTTAAATATATTATCACATAAAAACAAAAATACAATTGATAAGATTTTGGAGTTCTTCATCATATTCAATATATTTATCTAAAATATATATTTAATTTAAAAATATTTTTTACTAAAAAAACTTGTTTAAATAATTTATTTATAACAAAATTAATTTTACAAAAAGTTATTTATAAAACGAATTTAAAAAATATCACAGTCAATTGTATTAAAATGATAATTTATTTAATCAAATTGCATTCAAGTTATAATATATTTCAATAAATTGCACTACGCAATGATCAATTATTTCATCAAGTTGTGACAAACAAGAAAATATTGCAGTAAGTTGTATTGAAATGACAATTTATTTAATCAAAGTGCATCCAAGATATAATATATTCCAATTAATTGTGTCACAATGATAAATTATTTCATCAAGTAGAAACAAGATATTGCAGTGAATTGTATCAAAATTATAAATATTACAGCGAATTGTAACAAAGTACTTAAATATTTAAAACAAAATTAATAAATTATTACATTAAGTTGTAACAAGATTAAGCATATTGTTGCCAATTGCATTAAAATGATAAATTATTGATTCAAATTGTATCCAATTTATAGTATATTTCAATGAATTGCACCATATTGATAAACTATTTCATCAATTTGTTACAAAACAATAAAATATTACAGTGATTTGCATCAAAATAATTAAATATTGTAACAACCTAACGAATAGATTACATGGACTTGCAAAAGATAATTGACTTTTCAGGTAAACAATCAGTAAATTATATCAGAGTTATGAAACCTTTTGTCAAATTACAACAAAGTTAAGCAATTTTTCATCAAATTAAAACAAAGTGAACAAATATTACATCTAATGACAGCAAAAGTAATAAAATATTGCTATTAATTATTAAATTACATTTTTTGTTTACATTTGTTTTAATTATTTAAATATTATTACATCATAAATGATCAACAATATAAATTATAAAGAAAGATGTTTAGTGCCTGACATGAGTTTTCCGTCTGGTAAACTTCAAAAAATTGTGGATCAAAGCGGCAAATATCCGATTAAATTTTGCAAGTCGAATAAATGCCGGATAACGGATTGTAAGGAACCTCTCAGTAGTATAATGTGTCACCTCCAGCACATGTCACATCCAGCACAGTACCCCCCCCCACCCGACTGAGAGAAAATTTTTCTAAGTCCAAAAGTACAAAAAATTTTTAAAACAAAGACAATGACTCATTCAAGGTCATTGGATGACTCATCATATTTTTTCAAGGTCATATAAACAAAGACCATGACTCATTCAAGGTCATTGGATGACTTATCATATTTTTTCAAGGTCATTCAAAATTTCTCAAGGTCATATTATTTTTAAACATTTTTTAATTTTAATTTACTACTTATTTTTTATAAGTAGTATATATTTTGTAAATTTATTTTATTTTTATTATTATTTTTATTATTATTTTATAAATATTATTATTAATATTATATAATAAAAAACCAAGACATACTACAAATTTATTATAAAGAGATAATTCTATTATATTAGTATTGTCGAAGAGCTTTATTCAAAGCCCATTCCACATACTTCCGATATCGGGCAGCGCAGCAATGACATCCATCACCGCAGGGGTATTCGGGTTCCATATCTTTATGACAAATTGTTTTCTTCGATATCCCATAGGAACTCATCGATTACAGTAAATATCCATATTGATGTATGATTGAATATCAAGTCTGGAATTATTGATGCTGGCTTATCCATGATTCCATGTATTTCTGGATAATAGAATTCCAGACGTTCTTTAATAACTTTAAAATAATCATCTAAAAAACAAGTAATAATAATAATAGTAACAATAAATTACCATAATGTTTAATTTCATTCATAGCTTGAACTGCGCTCGGTACAACCATTTTAATGATAAAATTGAAATAACAATTACTTTTATACTAATTTAGACCAATGAGAACACACACACACATACAAATCTTTAGCTATAAACAATAAATATTAATTTATATTGTTTTGAAAATGATTAAAGAAATTTTAATAATATTATTAGTTTTTAATATGGTCAACTCAATTGTTGTAACCGTTCAAGGTAAAAATTCAACAAGATGTGTATGTCCTGATACAGCAGTATTGATGGATATTTTGTATATGATAGATAGGCCTAGATATTTGAAAACTCCAGTCAAAAGATTATCTGAAAGAATAAGTAATTTAGAATTCCGATTTGAACATACATATTTGACTTTAAAAAGAGCTAAAAACGAATTATATGATGATATTATATATTTAAATAAGACCATTGGTATTATCAAAGATGAATTAAGAAAATCAATATTAGAATTGAAAGAAAATCGTAAACTTAATGAAAAAATGATGTATCAAGTTCAATATAGTATAAAATTTTATTCTAATAAAACAACTGATCAGTTCAATCGTATAATGAAATTACAACACCCAGTTAACAGTGGTGGCAACAACTTGAAAGAAGTTAACAGTGCCAACAAATCATCATTGCCATTTCCATTATATATTTTTACATATTTTCTTATTATTGCATGATTCTGATTGGTCGAATATATTATAAATAAGCTTACACTTTCAAATAATTTTATAAAATGCCAGAAACTAAATTTTTTATAACTTTATTGAATGAGCTGGTCTCTAATAATAGTGAAGAAGATGAAATCATTAAAAACATGAAATTTATTATAAACGGTACCGAGAAAATCGTTGAAGACATACCATTTGATTATGAAAAAATTCTCAATTTGCCACCATTGGAGAGAAAGAAGGCATTCCAATCATTATTTAGTTACATGTCCGATGAAAATAATAAATGGATGCGAATAATAAGTAGGATTAATGTATATGAAACACATGATATTAAAATCTGGATCCGACTATGAAAATTATTTCCAATGGTCTATAGAGATATATTACTTTATATTGTTATTAATTTATCATTATTTAGGTAATAGAAACAAAAATTGATCCGTGGGTAGAAACAAACAGTGGATGGACAGCGATTATTCAAGTTGCCGCAGAAGCCAAACGCTCTGATATGTATATCGAAAATTTTTATTAAAACTATTCACTGGAGCATCTGTTTTATATTTATGTAATAAAGTTTATCATAGATTTTAATAAATATTTCTTTGTTATTATTATTTATAAAAAACTACATTTTTAAAGATTTATTGATTATTACATGTACATTCTTCATCACCACAAGATTCTATCATAATGCTTTCTATAACATGATCAATACAATTCTTAAATTTGGTAGGCTCATCTTTAATAATTTCGGTAGTAGCTTCTTCAACATTAATAAGTGTATCATCAATAATTTCTTCAGAATCATTAATAATTTCGGTATTAATTTCTCCATCATTAACAATTTCAGTATCATCACTCTGACATCCAGAATCACTCTGACATTCAGAATCGCAACATGAATCTTCTTTACTCAATGTTTCAACTAGAGTCAACATATCTCTAATTTTTACACCGGTTATTTCTTCGAGTTTATCAAACAAAAAATTTATTAAATATTCTAAACCAAATTAATTAATTATTTTATATTTTTATATTTTACCTTTTTCAGACATCATTTTAAAACTATTTTAAAACTACTTATAATTTTGTTTATAGAATAACAAAGAAAACATTAATACATTTATTAATCACTATATATTAAAATAATTGTGAAAGTCTAGCAGTAACAATTTTCCAGATTGGAGAAAGCACATCATTTTGATCAGCTTTATACTCTTGGATTGTTATTGTTATATACCAGTTTTCCTGTTCTTTGAAACCTATTTCTGTAAATGCATCATAATATCTGGTATATTGACTGGTGAAGAAAGCATTTTCATTTCATTTTAAATTTGAATTGATCTTTTTGAACGTATTATCAATATCCTTGATATCTAACATTGAGAGAGTCCCAGCAAGAGATTGAAATTGAGTTTTATTGAGTTTGACTGGATTTGTCAATTGCATATTGATAGGCTCTTTTAAAAAATACATTTTATAATTGTGGAACATCTGAACTGGTTGGACACTTATTTTCTTGGTCATGTTTGATTTATGATCTTTATAAGGTGGTGACGCACTTTTATACCATTGACAGATAATGATTAACCAATCAGAATCATGCATGATCCTAAAGACAATGCATGATAAGTGCATGATAATTACAAGATAAGTGCGTGACTGGAAAAATATATAAAACTGTATTTGAATTAACCCATTGAGTTTGTATATGATTTTACACATATCATCTATATAAAATGTATTATTATTATTATTTTTATTATTATTATTTTTATTATTAATATCTCATGTTTTATTATTATTACTTATTATAATTATTATTACTATACTACTAAAATTATTATCATTATTATTATTATTATTGTTACCACCATCAAAATAAAACTATTACTACCAAAATACAAAAACATTTATTATTATTATTACTACCACCAAAATAAAACTACCAAAACAAAACAAACAAAAATAAAATACAAAACATTTATTTTCTTAAAAGTCTCATTTTTTGCAAATTTCTTATTGAATTTGTAATATTCCATTCCACGTAGCGTTAATATCGGAAATCACAGCAGCTGCAACCCAGAATACAGGGATATTCCGTTTCCATTTCTTTGACCATGCGATTGATTTTGTTGTCCCAAAGAGCTTGCTTAATCAGCTCGGAAATAGTAATTCTGGTTTCTTCATATATTGCAGCTTCGATCATTGCAGGCTGCTTTATCTTCAAAATTTCTTTCATTTGCAGGTAATAATAAATAATTCTTTCAATCACCATAGGGGCATATGTATCTAAATAAATAATAATAAAAGAAAATAAATAAATAATAAGTTAACCATATTGACTGGTATTTTTCTTCTGCATATTTTTCTTCGGTGTAGTTTCCATTTTTAAAAATGAAATGAATAAGCAAGTTGTTTTAATCAATCATTAGCCAATCAGATATCGACCAATCCGGTGATTTCATTTTGTATGTCACAAACAATATTTTTGTACTCTAGATTTCGCACCCCTAATATGACTAATTTGCCACTAGCAAACACGTTAACACACATTGGGTTGTATTTTAAAAGCCTCATTGCAGGAAATAATTCTGGCTCGAACATACAAAGACATTTTGTTGACATGTTGTATAGATTGATAGATTGTCCCATATCCATGGTAACTGTAATTGACTGTATTTTAAGATCCTTTATTCTATATTGTAATTTATTGGCATCTAAAGGTTTCTTGCACCCCATGATTCTTCATTTGCCGGATTTGAAAAATATTATAGGATATTTTCCACTCCTATCTACAATTTGCTGTGGTTTACCATTTGGAAATATCATGTTTGATACATCAAAAGTTCCTTTATAATTTATATTTGATAACATAATTAAACAATAAAGAAATATTAAGCTATATATATGATTAAAACCTATAATTATACAAATTAATAATGGAATTAAGAAATGATGCTGTATATCAAATCGTCGGCCCAAGTGGTAGTGGTAAAACTATGTTTGTGTGTAAATTACTGAAATCTAATTTATTTCAAACAAAATTCAACAAGATTTATTGGCATAGGGGTGCAGATGAAGAACATGAATTAACTCAAGATAATTTCTGTAAATTGAAAAACATGAAAATAGTAAAGGGTTTTGATAAAAACTGGTCAAGTCGTTTAAGGAAAGGTGATGTCATCATTATTGATGATTTGTATCAGGAAGCTAATAAAGAAAAGGATTTTAATAATTTATTCACAAAAATCAGTAGACATGTTGGTGTTACTGTGATCTTTATTACTCAAAATCAATTTCATCAGGGTGGCGCACATCGAACAAGAAATTTAAATGTTCAATATTTAGTTATTTTCAAGAATCCTAGAGATGCAACAGTTATTGATTTTCTTGCTCGACAAGCATACCCTAATAATCGTAATTTTCTCATCAGTGCATTTCAAGATGCTACAAAATCACCACATGGATATATATTTCTTGATTTCACACAACAATGCAATGATGATTTACGGGTAAAAACCGATATTTTCAATAAAGAAGGTGCCATGGTATATAAACAAAGTTGAAAACTTTAACATGTAAAAATGTTTATGAAATCCAGGCTTAAAAAAATCCGAAAACTTAGACAAAGTATTAAAAAAAAAAAAGTTCCACCAAAAACCAGTTATACACCATCTAAAAAACTAATAACCGAGAATTACCCTGCAATGAATTTAATTTCGAAAAACATTATTAAAAAGAGTAAGAAAAAAGTTAAAATTGTAAAAAATCATAGGAGTTTCCCATATTTTAATGCATTGTTAAAGGCTTCGAGCATGAAAAGAATGTCTATTTTACATTCTTTTCCAACTTTTGTTGTCGATGATTTACTAAAAATTCTATTAAAAGTAGTCAGAGGTAAAATTAAAATCAGTAATTCTACAAAACTAGTTTTGAATAAACATCGTAAGCCTTTGTTATCGCTAGTAAATAATAAACATCGTCAGCAAATGAGAAAAATCATCTATAAACAACAAGGTGGTTTTATCGGAGCAATGTTACCATTAGCATTATCATTATTATCACAATAAACGATGGGGCAATCATTACCTAATGTTAAATTAAAGTTTAAATCATCTTGTTGTAATGGAGAAGATATGGACGAACCCAGAAGACGAAGCAGCTTTCGGTGGAGTGGCAAAGTTAAAAAAAAGAGTCCCAAAGTCGAAAATAGAAACGCAAAAGTGGTTGTCAGATCAGCTTGCGTACAGTTTAAACAAACCAATGCGGAAAAGATTTCCAACGAAAGCTTATAAGACATTCGGTAATAATGATTTACGGCAAATGGATTTGATGGAGATGATACCGTATTCGAAGATTAACAAGGGTTATAAATATATTTTAACGTGTATTGATGTTTTCAGTCGTTTTGGTCGTGGTGTAACAACAAAGACAAAATCTGCAGAGGAAATATCTAAAGCAATTATCTCAATGTTTAAAAATGAGCATCCAGACAATTTGCAAACCGATTTAGATATTATTATTATTAATATTATTATTATTATTATTATTATTATTATAGGCTGTTTTTTTATTATAGAGTTTTACAATAGTAAAGTTAAGCAAATCCTGGATCGGCTCAAAATAAATCATTATTCTCTACATTCTCAATACAAAGCTGCACATGTTGAAAGATTTAACCGGACATTGAGGGATAGATTGAAGAAATATTTCGTGCATCAAGGTAATAAAATATGGATAAATGTATTACCGAAAATACTTGCTAGTTATAATAATTCATCACATCGAGGTCTGAATGGTTTGAGACCCGTAGATATCAGCTCAAAAACATTAGCTAAATCAGTACGGTCTAAAACAGTTGCTATTACAAAACCAAAATATAAAGTCGGTGATCACGTTAGAATTAGTAAAATATCTGCTTCACCTTTCATCAAAAATTTCGATAGTAATTGGAGTGATGAGGTCTTTCAAATTACTAAAATTAATACTAAACAGAGTCCTGTAATGTATGTTATTAAGGATAGTGATAACAATGTAATACAAGGGAAATTCTATGAACAGGAATTACAAGTTATTTCCAAACCTACAGTGTTCAGAATTCAGAAAATATTGAAAACTAAAATGGTGGGTAAGGATAAACAATACTATGTCAAATGGCATGGATATCAAAAATCCTCATGGATATCATCAAAAGACCTAGTAAAATGAGTTTCTATCAAATTCTACCGAGTAATAGTTGCCCGCTAATCCATCCGGAAAATCAAGCAAGTAAATTTATGGTTGATCTTCAAAATCCCATTTATTTACATGGAAATTGGGAAGTTGCTTTGCAAGACTTTACATTTGTGTACAATACATTCCAATTTTATAGTCAATGTAAAATTAAGTTGCAAGAAACGTGTACCTAAAACCTGTAATGGTATTTTCTCAATCAATAATTTTGAACGATATTGTCATATTCCGAATCAAATTTCAGATGAAAATTGTGGTATGTTTTTCAAAGATGGATTGAATGTTAGTTGTGATTATAGTCCATTTACAATAAAGTTTGAAAGTATTGAGGATGCCAAGCGAATAAGTAGTGATAAACTTAGCATTGTTGTTCCTGGTACTGAATACCTAATACGTTTCAAAACATTTGATGAGAAAAGTGTAACAATCGAAAACATCAAAATATCTGTATCATATATTAATGAGGTTGAAGAGACATTTACATTTATTAATGATTTATATATTGAAACACTTGAAGAATTACATAAATATATTTCATTCAATTGTTTATATATATTTAAAACTATTGAATTTGTTAAAGGTGGAATATGCAAATTCAGTCTGAATAATAACATTTGTGAAATTACATTTGATAAAAATTTGGCTAATACATTGGGATTAGATAAGCAAACATATAGGGCAAGTGGTTTTGGTGTACGCAAACCAAAAATAATAAAACTTCATAGGCAAATGTTCATATATACTAACATCATCGATCCTATAATTGTTGGTGATTCTTTGGTTCCTCTATTGAAATCTGTTTGGGTTGATAAACATGACCAGGATGAAGTTGTCAATATAAATATCGATAATCCCATGTACTTACCGGTATCAACATCATGTATAAACAATATAGAAATAAATATTCGTGATGATAGCGGTAAATTTATTGAATTTAGTAAAGATACAAAAACTCATTTGACATTACATTTTCATAAATTAGATGGCCAATAACGATATTATTAGTATTTATAGTGGTAGCCAAAGTGGTGGTGAATTACCATATTTTATTGGTAAACAGTATGGATCAGGATGGTTGAGAACAATTGTTAGATTTGCACTTCCTATTCTTAAACGCCTTGGTAGTTTTGGTATGAAAACTGCTAAAGATGTGATAATGAATGAGCAGAAAATATTACCATCGCTGAAATCAAATGCATTATCCGAGTTAGGGAAAGTTTTACCTAGTGTTGCAGGTATATTTCAAAAACAAGAACCTGAACCGATTCAAAAACGTAAAAGACATCATAAACATATAAACAAACGAATGAAAGGGCATGGAACTATATTTCAAAAATGATTTGTGGTAAATCTGAATTGTGTTTATTTGATAGACCATCTCCCCAAGCAGTAATTGAAATGGGGGCTTTTGAAGATGTATTCCCGATGAATTCTATTATGGATAGTAGAACTGATATTGAATTTTATATTAATGGTTCCCAAACTGAATATTTAGATTTGAATGATACATTGTTAACTGTTCAGATCAAAGTTGTAGATAAAGATAGAAAACCATTGGGTGAACCTAGTGATGTAATACCAAACAATTTCTTGTTTCATACGCTTTTTAAAGATGCAGTACTCAGATTTAATAATATCAAGATTGAGGGTGGTAACAGTACATATATTCACAAAGCTCTAATAGAAACTATTATCAATTACAATAGCGATACTAAAAAATACATGTTTAACTTGTATGGGTTATGGTAGTGATGATGATAGGAAAAAGTGGATTAAAGGCTCGAAATTATTTACAATGTGCTCATCATTACAACTCGATTTTATGGATCAACCGAAATATTTACTCCCAGGTGTTAATGTACACATTAGATTGAAAAGATAAGATTAACAAGTCCCAACACAGCACCAATTCTTCAATTAGTTGATGCAAAATTATTGGTGAGAAGAGTTCGTGTTGAGCCTTCTGTATTAGCTGGTCATCAACTGGGGCTTAATTCTAAGCATGCAATATATCCATTGAAAACAAAGGAAATTGTTCAATTTGCTATTGCTAAAGGTTCAGCTTCTTTCTATAAGGAACAAATATTTGGAGATAGAAGAATGCCCAACTTTATATTGGTAACATTTCAAAGTGAATCTCAATATAATGGATCATACTTAACATCGAGCTCAATTTTCAAAATCTTTGGTGTAACATCGCTAACTTTATCGAAAAATAGTGATTATAGAGAAACATATACTCAAGATTTCGATAATGATAATTATTGTGCTACATATATGCAGAGTATAGTGAGAAATATGGGTTATTTGGATAAAAACCTTAATTGTGGTATAACTCTTGAAGATTTTAAAAGCAAATATCCATTCTTTACATTTGTTTTGGCACCCGATTTTGATTTAAATCAGAGTCAATTACCTCAAAATGGAAATTTACGATTAGATATAAAGTTTGCTAAAGCTACAACTAAACCGGTACATGTTTTAATATATTGCGTATTTGAAAATGAGGTTCAAATAACTGCAAACAGAACAGTACTAGTTTGAACAGAGTTAAAACATTGTTGGTTTGAACGACCATTAGTGGTTTGAAAATGTTAGTTTGAGTGGTATAAATGTATAGATAATTTATGATAATTTGTCATGGGGTAAGTTTTTTATGTAATAGTAATATTATTGATGTAGTTCTGTTCAGGTCTATCGAATTGGAAAACAAATACTAGGACATGAATTTTTAGGGGTATTTCCTCTTGATAAAATTCCATATTTACGTAATAATCAAGCTATAATCGTCAATACTCAATCGTCTCATCTCGATGGAGAACATTGGTTAGCAATATATATGAAACCTAGCAAAATATTTGTATTTGATCCTATGGGTTTTTATTATCCGGCTTTATTGATTTCGAAACTGCAAATAATGGGTAAACCTATTGTGTATAATAAAAATATGTATCAAAAACCATGAACCTTAACATGTGGTCAACATTGTTTAGCTTGGTTATTATCTAAGCGATTTGACATATAATAAATGTATTAATGTTTGTGTTATGTTTTATTATTATTATTAATATTATTATTATTATTATTATTAATTAATGGTCACAAAGACAGTGCATGATAAATGCGTGATCATCACATGATAATTGCATGATTATCAACACATGCATACACACAAACTGTATGTGATTTACAAAGAAAACACATACAAACAAAAGTATGTATGTGATTTACAAAGAAAGCATGCCTACACGGTATAGATTGCATGCGTAAAAATCTCTCACCTTTATGTGTGTATTGCTAAAATGTGATTGGCTAAATCCTGAAAATATTATTCTCTTTATAAACATTGACAAATGTAGAATTTGTCACAATTATTTCAAAAATTTATCAAGCGCATTTTTCAAAAATTTTCAAAAAATAAACAATAATATTTTAAGAAGTATTCTCGAGAATGAAACTGGTAAGGATATTTTATTAATTTTTAATTTTATTATTATATTTTCTAGATTGGTATACATTAACAGAAATACAAGATCAGTTAGATCTTGAAAATGATGTTATTATTATCGAAGATGATGGTAAATTTTAATTTTATTTATGTTTTAGTAATAAATTATTTTAGAAAATATTTTAATCGAAAATACAATTGTTATCAGCGATAGCGAAGACGATATTATGATTATCGAAGATGGTAAATTTTAATTTTATTTTTGTTATATATTTAGAAAAAAAAACATTTTAGTTGAGTTGGATGCAGATGTTCATGATTATGCTCTCGTTTCTGAGGAAGATAATGCTCGTCATAATACCCTCGTTTCTGAGGAAGACAATGCTCGTGATAATGCCCCCGTTACTGGGGAAGATATGGAGGACCTCTCTTCTATAGAGGATGATGATTCTTCGGAATCAGGAGATAAATGTTAGTTTTTTATTTATTTTTATTTATTTTTATTTATCGAAATTAAGTTAATGATATTTGAAGTATTATTAAAATAATACATCAAATATCAATAATTTATAATAATTTATAATAATTTATAATAATTTATAATAATTTATAATAATTTATAATAATTTATAATAATTTATAATAATTTATAATAATTTATAATAAGGATCTATTTATTTCAAAAGTTTTATGATAAATATATTTTTAAATTGATGAAATTTAACGTATTGTTTTAATAATACTTCAAATATCATTAATTTATAATATATTTAAAAAAAAGTATTATTACTGAAACATATATTAACAAAATAAATTATAAACAAATATAGTTGAACAAATAGTTTTTGAATTATATAGGCCTTTTTTTTATTATAGATCTTACGTAATTGAATTATATATGAATTATATAGGAATTATTTTAATAGATATTTTATATCATATTTAATAGTTTGCAGTGAGCATGCAAATATTATTGCATTTAAGGTTTTATTTATTAAAATTATTAGATATCATATTTAATAGTTTCCAGTGAGCATACAAATATTATTGTATTTAAGGTTTTATTTGTTAGAATTATTAGATATTTTATTTAATAGTTAGAATTATTAGTTACTTTATATAGGTTTTGCACATTAATTTATTATTTTTTATTAGGCATTTTTTATCTGATTTATTGTATCTCATCATTGCAACATAATGAAAGTTGCCATGAAGAAATGAAAAATATTACCGCCATAGATTTAATGGCATCAACTTTTTTATCTGCGCCATATGCAAAACATCCCAGAACATTAAATATAAAGAATTTTATAGGGAACATGCGGTTCATTTAAATTCTTTCAAGTCGAGTAAAGTAAATATGTTTAAGAAAATTAATAAAAATAACGTCGATATTTTGAATATACTACAAAATAAAAATACATCAAATAAAAAGAATAAAAGACCTGCTGCACCTATTAAAATTAATATCCCAAATAAAATAATTAAAAAAGAAGTCATCAAAATCAATGATGATGATGACTCTAATATTATAAATAATGTAAATAATATACCTATTATAAATAATGAAAATACTATACCTACTATAAATAATGAAAATACTATACCTACTATAAATAATGAAAATATTATAAGTAATATACCTATTATAAATAATATTATACAATTCGGAGGTTTCAGTAAATTTAAATGGCGCTATCAAAACTTTACGTTTTGATATATCTAACGCGCAACTAATTACAGTAACTTTAACTGAGCGAATCAGTAATAAATTAATTTTTGAGATAAATAAAATGGGGAGCGTTAAAATTCAATTTGCAATATTAATTAAATTTGAAAAAGATGGTGAGATCCATGACAATTATTTTTCGAATAATGCGGAGACATTTTCAGATAACTTTTTAAGCGAAGGGGTTAATAAGCTTAATGAAAAAATAGAACAATTCACCCATTTAGGCAGTGGGTGGCGTGTTATTAATATTATGGAAATTCACTTTATTTTAACAAAATATGCTCCTATTAAACGTTTGTCTGGACATAAATATATTAAAACCCCTTCTGCATTGAAAAATAAAGGAGCTATAGTAAATATAAAAAACAATGACGACAAGTGCTTCCTTTACTCTATTATTTATTTATTAAAGAAAGATATAATTGGTGAAAACCTCCAAAGAGTCTCTAAATATACAGAGTTTTTAGACGACTAAGAGTACGATGAGATCACGGATTGTCCCATGAAATTAATAAACATCCCAAAGTTCGAAAAGAAAAATTCGACTTTAAAATTAGCAATAAATGTTTTTTCGTACACACCAACTGTTATAATTGATGAGGTTTCAGATATTAATGTATTTCACCATCCTCATTTAAGTTTGATCCATAGAAGCAAAGTCACTGACGGAAACCCTAATGATAGATATCATTATACAGCAGTGACCAATATTGATAGGTTTATGAATTGCCATCAAACTCCTGACTGTAACATTCAAATTAGATGCCGTTGGTGTTCACATTGCCTTAATGGGTTTAGATTAGATAATGCATTCAATGCACATGTTGCATTATGCGGCAAAAATCAGACTGGCACAACCCTATACACACTCCCCGAAAATAAAAATTTAGAATTCCTAAATTATTCTAAACATATCACCCCACCTTTTGTGATTTATGCCGATTTTGAATCAGTTTTACCTCCTGACGATAGACATCATCAAATTCATATGCCTATTGCAGCAGGTCTTTTATTAATTCATAATTATACTAACACAAAATCATATTATTACTTTTATGGTCTTGATTGCATTCCTGATATTCTTAAGAAAATTGAGGAAATTGCAACTGAAATAGTTATTTAGTACTATGATTCGGAAGGTGATAAATTGATAGGGCCTATGTCTTTCAGTGAGGTTCGACAGTTTAAATCTTGTCGAACCTGTTATTTATGTAAAAACCGATTGTACATCCGGTTAGAGATCATTGCCATTTTACTGGTAATTATCTAGGGGCAGCTTGCCGAAAATGTAATATAGCTCGTAGGATTTATCGATTAATACCTATAGTCTTTCATAATTTAAGAGGGTATGACCTTCACCATATTTTAAAATATGGTCTCGATCGCTTTCCTTCATGGAATTTAGATATCATACCGACCTCTACAGAAAAATTTATTTCGTTAATTGTTCACATTAACAATTTGGCTGTTCGCTTTATCGACAGTATGCAATTTGTTAATTGTTCGTTAGCTAAGGCTGTGAAAACGCTAACTTCTCTTTCATTGACTTCGTCCGTCTTTCAAGGTTCTATAGTCGAATGTAAAGGTATTTTTCCGTATAATTTCGCTGTTAATGAAGAAGTTCTTGAGACTAATTATGAGTTGCCTCCAATTTGGAAGGGCGTAAGTGAAGATGAGTACGATAGTGCACAACTAATCTGGACGCAACAAAACTGTAGGACTTTGCCTGATTATATGTTAATTTACCTTAAACTTGATGTATTCCTCCTTGCGGACTATTTTAAAAAATTCCGCGCCAAGGCTATTGTTTACAATGGACTTGAAGCTCTAAACTTTTATGGCATTCCGGGTATGTCATAGGCTTCAGCGCTTATGACATAAATGAAACCCATTGAACTTTTAATGGACATGGAAATGTTCAATTTTTACGAAAGTGGAATACGGAGTGGGTTAACAAACAATACATTGCTGCTTCGGAGGATACAGAATTATTGTAGAGAATTATTGAGCTAGTTCCACTTCAAAGTAGAGTTGAAAATGTCGCTCGTCTCACAAAATTGAAAATTGTTTTTGTAAACAATCAATGTAAATAATCAATATCGTCGAATCAAGATTATTTTAAGTAATTAAGTAATTGAATTCGACAAAAGTTATCTTGTTCGACATTCAGGTCGTTTACGTAAAAAATTTGAATTGAAAATAAAATTGGAGAACCTGGGTATCGATCCCAGTACCTCTCGCATGCTAAGCGAGCGCTCTACCATGTGAGCTAGTTCCCCTTCAAAGTAGAGTTGAAAATGTCGCTCGTCTCACAAAATTGAAAATTGTTTTTGTAAACAATCAATGTAAATAATCAATATCGTCGAATCAAGATTATTTTAAGTAATTAAGTAATTGAATTCGACAAAAGTTATCTTGTTCGACATTCAGGTCGTTTACGTAAAAAATTTGAATTGAAAATAAAATTGGAGAACCTGGGTATCGATCCCAGTACCTCTCGCATGCTAAGCGAGCGCTCTACCATGTGAGCTAGTTCCCCTTCAAAGTAGAGTTGAAAATGTCGCTCGTCTCACAAAATTGAAAATTGTTTTTGTAAACAATCAATGTAAATAATCAATATCGTCGAATCAAGATTATTTTAAGTAATTAAGTAATTGAATTCGACAAAAGTTATCTTGTTCGACATTCAGGTCGTTTACGTAAAAAATTTGAATTGAAAATAAAATTGGAGAACCTGGGTATCGATCCCAGTACCTCTCGCATGCTAAGCGAGCGCTCTACCATGTGAGCTAGTTCCCCTTCAAAGTAGAGTTGAAAATGTCGCTCGTCTCACAAAATTGAAAATTGTTTTTGTAAACAATCAATGTAAATAATCAATATCGTCGAATCAAGATTATTTTAAGTAATTAAGTAATTGAATTCGACAAAAGTTATCTTGTTCGACATTCAGGTCGTTTACGTAAAAAATTTGAATTGAAAATAAAATTGGAGAACCTGGGTATCGATCCCAGTACCTCTCGCATGCTAAGCGAGCGCTCTACCATGTGAGCTAGTTCCCCTTCAAAGTAGAGTTGAAAATGTCGCTCGTCTCACAAAATTGAAAATTGTTTTTGTAAACAATCAATGTAAATAATCAATATCGTCGAATCAAGATTATTTTAAGTAATTAAGTAATTGAATTCGACAAAAGTTATCTTGTTCGACATTCAGGTCGTTTACGTAAAAAATTTGAATTGAAAATAAAATTGGAGAACCTGGGTATCGATCCCAGTACCTCTCGCATGCTAAGCGAGCGCTCTACCATGTGAGCTAGTTCCCCTTCAAAGTAGAGTTGAAAATGTCGCTCGTCTCACAAAATTGAAAATTGTTTTTGTAAACAATCAATGTAAATAATCAATATCGTCGAATCAAGATTATTTTAAGTAATTAAGTAATTGAATTCGACAAAAGTTATCTTGTTCGACATTCAGGTCGTTTACGTAAAAAATTTGAATTGAAAATAAAATTGGAGAACCTGGTATCGATCCCAGTACCTCTCGCATGCTAAGCGAGCGCTCTACCATGTGAGCTAGTTCCCCTTCAAAGTAGAGTTGAAAATGTCGCTCGTCTCACAAAATTGAAAATTGTTTTTGTAAACAATCAATGTAAATAATCAATATCGTCGAATCAAGATTATTTTAAGTAATTAAGTAATTGAATTCGACAAAAGTTATCTTGTTCGACATTCAGGTCGTTTACGTAAAAAATTTGAATTGAAAATAAAATTGGAGAACCTGGGTATCGATCCCAGTACCTCTCGCATGCTAAGCGAGCGCTCTACCATGTGAGCTAGTTCCCCTTCAAAGTAGAGTTGAAAATGTCGCTCGTCTCACAAAATTGAAAATTGTTTTTGTAAACAATCAATGTAAATAATCAATATCGTCGAATCAAGATTATTTTAAGTAATTAAGTAATTGAATTCGACAAAAGTTATCTTGTTCGACATTCAGGTCGTTTACGTAAAAAATTTGAATTGAAAATAAAATTGGAGAACCTGGGTATCGATCCCAGTACCTCTCGCATGCTAAGCGAGCGCTCTACCATGTGAGCTAGTTCCCCTTCAAAGTAGAGTTGAAAATGTCGCTCGTCTCACAAAATTGAAAATTGTTTTTGTAAACAATCAATGTAAATAATCAATATCGTCGAATCAAGATTATTTTAAGTAATTAAGTAATTGAATTCGACAAAAGTTATCTTGTTCGACATTCAGGTCGTTTACGTAAAAAATTTGAATTGAAAATAAAATTGGAGAACCTGGGTATCGATCCCAGTACCTCTCGCATGCTAAGCGAGCGCTCTACCATGTGAGCTAGTTCCCTTCAAAGTAGAGTTGAAAATGTCGCTCGTCTCACAAAATTGAAAATTGTTTTTGTAAACAATCAATGTAAATAATCAATATCGTCGAATCAAGATTATTTTAAGTAATTAAGTAATTGAATTCGACAAAAGTTATCTTGTTCGACATTCAGGTCGTTTACGTAAAAAATTTGAATTGAAAATAAAATTGGAGAACCTGGGTATCGATCCCAGTACCTCTCGCATGCTAAGCGAGCGCTCTACCATGTGAGCTAGTTCCCCTTCAAAGTAGAGTTGAAAATGTCGCTCGTCTCACAAAATTGAAAATTGTTTTTGTAAACAATCAATGTAAATAATCAATATCGTCGAATCAAGATTATTTTAAGTAATTAAGTAATTGAATTCGACAAAAGTTATCTTGTTCGACATTCAGGTCGTTTACGTAAAAAAATTTGAATTGAAAATAAAATTGGAGAACCTGGGTATCGATCCCAGTACCTCTCGCATGCTAAGCGAGCGCTCTACCATGTGAGCTAGTTCCCCTTCAAAGTAGAGTTGAAAATGTCGCTCGTCTCACAAAATTGAAAATTGTTTTTGTAAACAATCAATGTAAATAATCAATATCGTCGAATCAAGATTATTTTAAGTAATTAAGTAATTGAATTCGACAAAAGTTATCTTGTTCGACATTCAGGTCGTTTACGTAAAAAATTTGAATTGAAAATAAAATTGGAGAACCTGGGTATCGATCCCAGTACCTCTCGCATGCTAAGCGAACGCTCTACCATGTGAGCTAGTTCCCCTTCAAAGTAGAGTTGAAAATGTCGCTCGTCTCACAAAATTGAAAATTGTTTTTGTAAACAATCAATGTAAATAATCAATATCGTCGAATCAAGATTATTTTAAGTAATTAAGTAATTGAATTCGACAAAAGTTATCTTGTTCGACATTCAGGTCGTTTACGTAAAAAATTTGAATTGAAAATAAAATTGGAGAACCTGGGTATCGATCCCAGTACCTCTCGCATGCTAAGCGAGCGCTCTACCATGTGAGCTAGTTCCCCTTCAAAGTAGAGTTGAAAATGTCGCTCGTCTCACAAAATTGAAAATTGTTTTTGTAAACAATCAATGTAAATAATCAATATCGTCGAATCAAGATTATTTTAAGTAATTAAGTAATTGATTCGACAAAAGTTATCTTGTTCGACATTCAGGTCGTTTACGTAAAAAATTTGAATTGAAAATAAAATTGGAGAACCTGGGTATCGATCCCAGTACCTCTCGCATGCTAAGCGAGCGCTCTACCATGTGAGCTAGTTCCCCTTCAAAGTAGAGTTGAAAATGTCGCTCGTCTCACAAAATTGAAAATTGTTTTTGTAAACAATCAATGTAAATAATCAATATCGTCGAATCAAGATTATTTTAAGTAATTAAGTAATTGAATTCGACAAAAGTTATCTTGTTCGACATTCAGGTCGTTTACGTAAAAAATTTGAATTGAAAATAAAATTGGAGAACCTGGGTATCGATCCAGTACCTCTCGCATGCTAAGCGAGCGCTCTACCATGTGAGCTAGTTCCCCTTCAAAGTAGAGTTGAAAATGTCGCTCGTCTCACAAAATTGAAAATTGTTTTTGTAAACAATCAATGTAAATAATCAATATCGTCGAATCAAGATTATTTTAAGTAATTAAGTAATTGAATTCGACAAAAGTTATCTTGTTCGACATTCAGGTCGTTTACGTAAAAAATTTGAATTGAAAATAAAATTGGAGAACCTGGGTATCGATCCCAGTACCTCTCGCATGCTAAGCGAGCGCTCTACCATGTGAGCTAGTTCCCCTTCAAAGTAGAGTTGAAAATGTCGCTCGTCTCACAAAATTGAAAATTGTTTTTGTAAACAATCAATGTAAATAATCAATATCGTCGAATCAAGATTATTTTAAGTAATTAAGTAATTGAATTCGACAAAAGTTATCTTGTTCGACATTCAGGTCGTTTACGTAAAAAATTTGAATTGAAAATAAAATTGGAGAACCTGGGTATCGATCCCAGTACCTCTCGCATGCTAAGCGAGCGCTCTACCATGTGAGCTAGTTCCCCTTCAAAGTAGAGTTGAAAATGTCGCTCGTCTCACAAAATTGAAAATTGTTTTTGTAAACAATCAATGTAAATAATCAATATCGTCGAATCAAGATTATTTTAAGTAATTAAGTAATTGAATTCGACAAAAGTTATCTTGTTCGACATTCAGGTCGTTTACGTAAAAAATTTGAATTGAAAATAAAATTGGAGAACCTGGGTATCGATCCCAGTACCTCTCGCATGCTAAGCGAGCGCTCTACCATGTGAGCTAGTTCCCCTTCAAAGTAGAGTTGAAAATGTCGCTCGTCTCACAAAATTGAAAATTGTTTTTGTAAACAATCAATGTAAATAATCAATATCGTCGAATCAAGATTATTTTAAGTAATTAAGTAATTGAATTCGACAAAAGTTATCTTGTTCGACATTCAGGTCGTTTACGTAAAAAATTTGAATTGAAAATAAAATTGGAGAACCTGGGTATCGATCCCAGTACCTCTCGCATGCTAAGCGAGCGCTCTACCATGTGAGCTAGTTCCCCTTCAAAGTAGAGTTGAAAATGTCGCTCGTCTCACAAAATTGAAAATTGTTTTTGTAAACAATCAATGTAAATAATCAATATCGTCGAATCAAGATTATTTTAAGTAATTAAGTAATTGAATTCGACAAAAGTTATCTTGTTCGACATTCAGGTCGTTTACGTAAAAAATTTGAATTGAAAATAAAATTGGAGAACCTGGGTATCGATCCCAGTACCTCTCGCATGCTAAGCGAGCGCTCTACCATGTGAGCTAGTTCCCCTTCAAAGTAGAGTTGAAAATGTCGCTCGTCTCACAAAATTGAAAATTGTTTTTGTAAACAATCAATGTAAATAATCAATATCGTCGAATCAAGATTATTTTAAGTAATTAAGTAATTGAATTCGACAAAAGTTATCTTGTTCGACATTCAGGTCGTTTACGTAAAAAATTTGAATTGAAAATAAAATTGGAGAACCTGGGTATCGATCCAGTACCTCTCGCATGCTAAGCGAGCGCTCTACCATGTGAGCTAGTTCCCCTTCAAAGTAGAGTTGAAAATGTCGCTCGTCTCACAAAATTGAAAATTGTTTTTGTAAACAATCAATGTAAATAATCAATATCGTCGAATCAAGATTATTTTAAGTAATTAAGTAATTGAATTCGACAAAAGTTATCTTGTTCGACATTCAGGTCGTTTACGTAAAAAATTTGAATTGAAAATAAAATTGGAGAACCTGGGTATCGATCCCAGTACCTCTCGCATGCTAAGCGAGCGCTCTACCATGTGAGCTAGTTCCCCTTCAAAGTAGAGTTGAAAATGTCGCTCGTCTCACAAAATTGAAAATTGTTTTTGTAAACAATCAATGTAAATAATCAATATCGTCGAATCAAGATTATTTTAAGTAATTAAGTAATTGAATTCGACAAAAAGTTATCTTGTTCGACATTCAGGTCGTTTACGTAAAAAATTTGAATTGAAAATAAAATTGGAGAACCTGGGTATCGATCCCAGTACCTCTCGCATGCTAAGCGAGCGCTCTACCATGTGAGCTAGTTCCCCTTCAAAGTAGAGTTGAAAATGTCGCTCGTCTCACAAAATTGAAAATTGTTTTTGTAAACAATCAATGTAAATAATCAATATCGTCGAATCAAGATTATTTTAAGTAATTAAGTAATTGAATTCGACAAAAGTTATCTTGTTCGACATTCAGGTCGTTTACGTAAAAAATTTGAATTGAAAATAAAATTGGAGAACCTGGGTATCGATCCCAGTACCTCTCGCATGCTAAGCGAGCGCTCTACCATGTGAGCTAGTTCCCCTTCAAAGTAGAGTTGAAAATGTCGCTCGTCTCACAAAATTGAAAATTGTTTTGTAAACAATCAATGTAAATAATCAATATCGTCGAATCAAGATTATTTTAAGTAATTAAGTAATTGAATTCGACAAAAGTTATCTTGTTCGACATTCAGGTCGTTTACGTAAAAAATTTGAATTGAAAATAAAATTGGAGAACCTGGGTATCGATCCCAGTACCTCTCGCATGCTAAGCGAGCGCTCTACCATGTGAGCTAGTTCCCCTTCAAAGTAGAGTTGAAAATGTCGCTCGTCTCACAAAATTGAAAATTGTTTTTGTAAACAATCAATGTAAATAATCAATATCGTCGAATCAAGATTATTTTAAGTAATTAAGTAATTGAATTCGACAAAAGTTATCTTGTTCGACATTCAGGTCGTTTACGTAAAAAATTTGAATTGAAAATAAAATTGGAGAACCTGGGTATCGATCCCAGTACCTCTCGCATGCTAAGCGAGCGCTCTACCATGTGAGCTAGTTCCCTTCAAAGTAGAGTTGAAAATGTCGCTCGTCTCACAAAATTGAAAATTGTTTTTGTAAACAATCAATGTAAATAATCAATATCGTCGAATCAAGATTATTTTAAGTAATTAAGTAATTGAATTCGACAAAAGTTATCTTGTTCGACATTCAGGTCGTTTACGTAAAAAATTTGAATTGAAAATAAAATTGGAGAACCTGGGTATCGATCCCAGTACCTCTCGCATGCTAAGCGAGCGCTCTACCATGTGAGCTAGTTCCCTTCAAAGTAGAGTTGAAAATGTCGCTCGTCTCACAAAATTGAAAATTGTTTTGTAAACAATCAATGTAAATAATCAATATCGTCGAATCAAGATTATTTTAAGTAATTAAGTAATTGAATTCGACAAAAGTTATCTTGTTCGACATTCAGGTCGTTTACGTAAAAATTTGAATTGAAAATAAAATTGGAGAACCTGGGTATCGATCCCAGTACCTCTCGCATGCTAAGCGAGCGCTCTACCATGTGAGCTAGTTCCCCTTCAAAGTAGAGTTGAAAATGTCGCTCGTCTCACAAAATTGAAAATTGTTTTTGTAAACAATCAATGTAAATAATCAATATCGTCGAATCAAGATTATTTTAAGTAATTAAGTAATTGAATTCGACAAAAGTTATCTTGTTCGACATTCAGGTCGTTTACGTAAAAAATTTGAATTGAAAATAAAATTGGAGAACCTGGGTATCGATCCCAGTACCTCTCGCATGCTAAGCGAGCGCTCTACCATGTGAGCTAGTTCCCCTTCAAAGTAGAGTTGAAAATGTCGCTCGTCTCACAAAATTGAAAATTGTTTTTGTAAACAATCAATGTAAATAATCAATATCGTCGAATCAAGATTATTTTAAGTAATTAAGTAATTGAATTCGACAAAAGTTATCTTGTTCGACATTCAGGTCGTTTACGTAAAAATTGAATTGAAAATAAAATTGGAGAACCTGGTATCGATCCCAGTACCTCTCGCATGCTAAGCGAGCGCTCTACCATGTGAGCTAGTTCCCTTCAAAGTAGAGTTGAAAATGTCGCTCGTCTCACAAAATTGAAAATTGTTTTTGTAAACAATCAATGTAAATAATCAATATCGTCGAATCAAGATTATTTTAAGTAATTAAGTAATTGAATTCGACAAAAGTTATCTGTTCGACATTCAGGTCGTTTACGTAAAAATTTGAATTGAAAATAAAATTGGAGAACCTGGTATCGATCCCAGTACCTCTCGCATGCTAAGCGAGCGCTCTACCATGTGAGCTAGTTCCCCTTCAAAGTAGAGTTGAAAATGTCGCTCGTCTCACAAAATTGAAAATTGTTTTTGTAAACAATCAATGTAAATAATCAATATCGTCGAATCAAGATTATTTTAAGTAATTAAGTAATTGAATTCGACAAAAGTTATCTTGTTCGACATTCAGGTCGTTTACGTAAAAAATTTGAATTGAAAATAAATTGAGAACCTGGGTATCGATCCAGTACCTCTCGCATGCTAAGCGAGCGCTCTACCATGTGAGCTAGTTCCCCTTCAAAGTAGAGTGAAAATGTCGCTCGTCTCACAAATTGAAAATGTTTTTGTAAACAATCAATGTAAATAATCAATATCGTCGAATCAAGATTATTTTAAGTAATTAAGTAATTGAATTCGACAAAAGTTATCTTGTTCGACATTCAGGTCGTTTACGTAAAAAATTTGAATTGAAAATAAAATTGGAGAACCTGGGTATCGATCCAGTACCTCTCGCATGCTAAGCGAGCGCTCTACCATGTGAGCTAGTTCCCCTTCAAAGTAGAGTTGAAAATGTCGCTCGTCTCACAAAATTGAAAATTGTTTTTGTAAACAATCAATGTAAATAATCAATATCGTCGAATCAAGATTATTTTAAGTAATTAAGTAATGAATTCGACAAAAGTTATCTTGTTCGACATTCAGGTCGTTTACGTAAAAAATTTGAATTGAAAATAAAAATTGGAGAACCTGGGTATCGATCCCAGTACCTCTCGCATGCTAAGCGAGCGCTCTACCATGTGAGCTAGTTCCCCTTCAAAGTAGAGTTGAAAATGTCGCTCGTCTCACAAATTGAAATTGTTTTGTAAACAATCAATGTAAATAATCAATATCGTCGAATCAAGATTATTTTAAGTAATTAAGTAATTGAATTCGACAAAAGTTATCTTGTTCGACATTCAGGTCGTTACGTAAAAATTTGAATTGAAAATAAAATTGGAGAACCTGGGTATCGATCCAGTACCTCTCGCATGCTAAGCGAGCGCTCTACCATGTGAGCTAGTTCCCCTTCAAAGTAGAGTTGAAAATGTCGCTCGTCTCACAAAATTGAAAATTGTTTTTGTAAACAATCAATGTAAATAATCAATATCGTCGAATCAAGATTATTTTAAGTAATTAAGTAATTGAATTCGACAAAAGTTATCTTGTTCGACATTCAGGTCGTTACGTAAAAAATTTGAATTGAAAATAAAATTGGAGAACCTGGTATCGATCCCAGTAACCTCTCGCATGCTAAGCGAGCGCTCTACCATGTGAGCTAGTTCCCCTTCAAAGTAGAGTTGAAAATGTCGCTCGTCTCACAAAATTGAAAATTGTTTTGTAAACAATCAATGTAAATATCAATATCGTCGAATCAAGATTATTTTAAGTAATTAAGTAATTGAATTCGACAAAAGTATCTTGTTCGACATTCAGGTCGTTTACGTAAAAAATTTGAATTGAAAATAAAAATTGGAGAACCTGGGTATCGATCCCAGTACCTCTCGCATGCTAAGCGAGCGCTCTACCATGTGAGCTAGTTCCCCTTCAAAGTAGAGTTGAAAATGTCGCTCGTCTCACAAAATTGAAAATTGTTTTTGTAAACAATCAATGTAAATAATCAATATCGTCGAATCAAGATTATTTAAGTAATTAAGTAATTGAATTCGACAAAGTTATCTTGTTCGACATTCAGGTCGTTTACGTAAAAAATTTGAATTGAAAATAAAATTGGAGAACCTGGGTATCGATCCCAGTACCTCTCGCATGCTAAGCGAGCGCTCTACCATGTGAGCTAGTTCCCCTTCAAAGTAGAGTTGAAAATGTCGCTCGTCTCACAAAATTGAAAATTGTTTTTGTAAACAATCAATGTAAATAATCAATATCGTCGAATCAAGATTATTTAAGTAATTAAGTAATTGAATTCGACAAAAGTTATCTTGTTCGACATTCAGGTCGTTACGTAAAAAATTTGAATTGAAAATAAAATTGGAGAACTGGGTATCGATCCAGTACCTCTCGCATGCTAAGCGAGCGCTCTACCATGTGAGCTAGTTCCCTTCAAAGTAGAGTTGAAAATGTCGTCGTCTCACAAAATTGAAAATTGTTTTTGTAAACAATCAATGTAAATAATCAATATCGTCGAATCAAGATTATTTTAAGTAATTAAGTAATGAATTCGACAAAAGTTATCTTGTTCGACATTCAGGTCGTTTACGTAAAAAATTTGAATTGAAATAAAATTGGAGAACCTGGGTATCGATCCCAGTACCTCTCGCATGCTAAGCGAGCGCTCTACCATGTGAGCTAGTTCCCCTTCAAAGTAGAGTTGAAAATGTCGCTCGTCTCACAAAATTGAAAATTGTTTTTGTAAACAATCAATGTAAATAATCAATATCGTCGATCAAGATTATTTTAAGTAATTAAGTAATTGAATTCGACAAAAGTTATCTTGTTCGACATTCAGGTCGTTTACGTAAAAAATTTGAATTGAAAATAAAATTGGAGAACCTGGGTATCGATCCAGTACCTCTCGCATGCTAAGCGAGCGCTCTACCATGTGAGCTAGTTCCCCTTCAAAGTAGAGTTGAAAATGTCGCTCGTCTCACAAAATTGAAAATTGTTTTGTAACACAATCAATGTAAATAATCAATATCGTCGAATCAAGATTATTTTAAGTAATTAAGTAATTGAATTCGACAAAAGTTATCTTGTTCGACATTCAGGTCGTTTACGTAAAAAATTTGAATTGAAAATAAAATTGGAGAACCTGGGTATCGATCCCAGTACCTCTCGCATGCTAAGCGAGCGCTCTACCATGTGAGCTAGTTCCCTTCAAAGTAGAGTTGAAAATGTCGCTCGTCTCACAAATTGAAATTGTTTTTGTAAACAATCAATGTAAATAATCAATATCGTCGAATCAAGATTATTTAAGTAATTAAGTAATTGAATTCGACAAAAGTTATCTTGTTCGACATTCAGGTCGTTTACGTAAAAAATTTGAATTGAAAATAAAATTGGAGAACCTGGGTATCGATCCCAGTACCTCTCGCATTGCTAAGCGAGCGCTCTACCATGTGAGCTAGTTCCCCTTCAAAGTAGAGTTGAAAATGTCGCTCGTCTCACAAAATTGAAAATTGTTTTGTAAACAATCAATGTAAATAATCAATATCGTCGAATCAGATTATTTTAAGTAATTAAGTAATTGAATTCGACAAAAGTTATCTTGTTCGACATTCAGGTCGTTTACGTAAAAAATTTGAATTGAAAATAAAATTGGAGAACCTGGGTATCGATCCAGTACTCTCGCATGCTAAGCGAGCGCTCTACCATGTGAGCTAGTTCCCCTTCAAGTAGAGTTGAAAATGTCGCTCGTCTCACAAAATTGAAATTGTTTTTTGTAAACAATCAATTGTAAATAATCAATATCGTCGAATCAAGATTTATTTTAAGTAATTAAGTAATTGAATTCGACAAAAGTTATCTTGTTCGACATTCAGGTCGTTTACGTAAAAATTTGATTGAAAATAAAATTGAGAACCTGGGTATCGATCCCAGTACCTCTCGCATGCTAAGCGAGCGCTCTACCATGTGAGCTAGTTCCCCTTCAAAGTAGAGTTGAAAATGTCGCTCGTCTCACAAAATTGAAAATTGTTTTTGTAAACAATCAATGTAAATAATCAATATCGTCGAATCAAGATTATTTTAAGTATTAAGTAATTGAATTCGACAAAAGTTATCTTGTTCGACATTCAGGTCGTTTACGTAAAAATTTGAATTGAAAATAAAATTGGAGAACCTGGGTATCGATCCCAGTACCTCTCGCATGCTAAGCGAGCGCTCTACCATGTGAGCTAGTTCCCTTCAAAAGTAGAGTTGAAAAATGTCGCTCGTCTCACAAATTGAAAATTGTTTTTGTAACAATCAATGTAAATAATCAATATCGTCGAATCAAGATTATTTTAAGTAATTAAGTAATTGAATTCGACAAAAGTTATCTTGTTCGACATTCAGGTCGTTTACGTAAAAAATTTGAATTGAAAATAAAATTGGAGAACCTGGGTATCGATCCAGTACCTCTCGCATGCTAAGCGAGCGCTCTACCATGTGAGCTAGTTCCCCTTCAAAGTTAGAGTTGAAAATGTCGCTCGTCTCACAAAATTGAAAATTGTTTTTGTAAACAATCAATGTAAATAATCAATATCGTCGAATCAAGATTATTTTAAGTAATTAAGTAATTGAATTCGACAAAAGTTATCTTGTTCGACATTCAGGTCGTTTACGTAAAAAATTTGAATTGAAAATAAAATTGGAGAACCTGGGTATCGATCCCAGTACCTCTCGCATGCTAAGCGAGCGCTCTACCATGTGAGCTAGTTCCCCTTCAAAGTAGAGTTGAAAATGTCGCTCGTCTCACAAAATGAAAATTGTTTTTGTAAACAATCAATGTAAATAATCAATATCGTCGAATCAAGATTATTTTAAGTAATTAAGTAATTGAATTCGACAAAAGTTATCTTGTTCGACATTCAGGTCGTTTACGTAAAAAATTTGAATTGAAATATAAATTGAGAACCTGGGTATCGATCCCAGTACCTCTCGCATGCTAAGCGAGCGCTCTACCATGTGAGCTAGTTCCCTTCAAAGTAGAGTTGAAAATGTCGCTCGTCTCACAAATTGAAAATTGTTTTTGTAAACAATCAATGTAAATAATCAATATCGTCGAATCAAGATTATTTTAAGTAATTAAGTAATTGAATTCGACAAAGTTATCTTGTTCGACATTCAGGTCGTTTACGTAAAAAATTTGAATTGAAAATAAAATTGGAGAACCTGGGTATCGATCCAGTACCTCTCGCATGCTAAGCGAGCGCTCTACCATGTGAGCTAGTTCCCCTTCAAAGTAGAGTTGAAAATGTCGCTCGTCTCACAAAATTGAAAATTGTTTTTGTAAACAATCAATGTAAATAATCAATATCGTCGAATCAAGATTATTTTAAGTAATTAAGTAATTGAATTCGACAAAAGTTATCTTGTTCGACATTCAGGTCGTTTACGTAAAAAATTTGAATTGAAAAATAAAATTGGAGAACCTGGGTATCGATCCCAGTACCTCTCGCATGCTAAGCGAGCGCTCTACCATGTGAGCTAGTTCCCCTTCAAAGTAGAGTTGAAAATGTCGCTCGTCTCACAAAATTGAAAATTGTTTTTGTAAACAATCAATGTAAATAATCAATATCGTCGAATCAAGATTATTTTAAGTAATTAAGTAATTGAATTCGACAAAAGTTATCTTGTTCGACATTCAGGTCGTTTACGTAAAAAATTTGAATTGAAAATAAAATTGGAGAACCTGGGTATCGATCCCAGTACCTCTCGCATGCTAAGCGAGCGCTCTACCATGTGAGCTAGTTCCCCTTCAAAGTAGAGTTGAAATGTCGCTCGTCTCACAAAATTGAAAATTGTTTTTGTAAACAATCAATGTAAATAATCAATATCGTCGAATCAAGATTATTTTAAGTAATTAAGTAATTGAATTCGACAAAGTTATCTTGTTCGACATTCAGGTCGTTTACGTAAAAAATTTGAATTGAAAATAAAATTGGAGAACCTGGGTATCGATCCCAGTACCTCTCGCATGCTAAGCGAGCGCTCTACCATGTGAGCTAGTTCCCCTTCAAAGTAGAGTTGAAAATGTCGCTCGTCTCACAAAATTGAAAATTGTTTTTGTAAACAATCAATGTAAATAATCAATATCGTCGAATCAAGATTATTTTAAGTAATTAAGTAATTGAATTCGACAAAAGTTATCTTGTTCGACATTCAGGTCGTTTACGTAAAAATTTGAATTGAAATAAAATTGGAGAACCTGGGTATCGATCCCAGTACCTCTCGCATGCTAAGCGAGCGCTCTACCATGTGAGCTAGTTCCCCTTCAAAGTAGAGTTGAAAATGTCGCTCGTCTCACAAAATTGAAAATTGTTTTTGTAAACAATCAATGTAAATAATCAATATCGTCGAATCAAGATTATTTAAGTAATTAAGTAATTGAATTCGACAAAAGTTATCTTGTTCGACATTCAGGTCGTTTACGTAAAAATTTGAATTGAAAATAAAAATTGGAGAACCTGGGTATCGATCCCAGTACCTCTCGCATGCTAAGCGAGCGCTCTACCATGTGAGCTAGTTCCCTTCAAAGTAGAGTTGAAAAATGTCGCTCGTCTCACAAAATTGAAAATTGTTTTTGTAAACAATCAATGTAAATAATCAATATCGTCGAATCAAGATTATTTTAAGTAATTAAGTAATTGAATTCGACAAAAGTTATCTTGTTCGACATTCAGGTCGTTTACGTAAAAAATTTGAATTGAAAATAAAAATTGGAGAACCTGGTATCGATCCCAGTACCTCTCGCATGCTAAGCGAGCGCTCTACCATGTGAGCTAGTTCCCCTTCAAAGTAGAGTTGAAAATGTCGCTCGTCTCACAAAATTGAAAATTGTTTTTGTAAACAATCAATGTAAATAATCAATATCGTCGAATCAAGATTATTTAAGTAATTAAGTAATTGAATTCGACAAAGTTATCTTGTTCGACATTCAGGTCGTTTACGTAAAAATTTGAATTGAAAATAAATTGGAGAACCTGGGTATCGATCCCAGTACCTCTCGCTGCTAAGCGAGCGCTCTACCATAGTGAGCTAGTTCCCCTTCAAGTAGAGTGAAAATGTCGCTCGTCTCACAAATTGAAAATTGTTTTTGTAAACAATCAATGTAAATAATCAATATCGTCGAATCAAGATTATTTTAAGTAATTAAGTAATTGAATTCGACAAAAGTTATCTTGTTCGACATTCAGTCGTTACGTAAAAAATTTGAATGAAAATAAAATTGGAGAACCTGGTATCGATCCCAGTACCTCTCGCATGCTAAGCGAGCGCTCTACCATGTGAGCTAGTTCCCCTTCAAAGTAGAGTTGAAAATGTCGCTCGTCTCACAAAATTGAAATTGTTTTGTAAACAATCAATGTAAATAATCAATATCGTCGAATCAGATTATTTTAAGTAATTAAGTAATTGATTCGACAAAAGTATCTTGTTCGACATTCAGGTCGTTTACGTAAAAAATTTGAATTGAAAATAAAATTGGAGAACCTGGGTATCGATCCCAGTACCTCTCGCATGCTAAGCGAGCGCTCTACCATGTGAGCTAGTTCCCCTTCAAAGTAGAGTTGAAAATGTCGCTCGTCTCACAAAATTGAAATTGTTTTGTAAACAATCAATGTAAATAATCAATATCGTCGAATCAAGATTATTTTAAGTAATTAAGTAATTGAATTCGACAAAAGTTATCTTGTTCGACATTCAGGTCGTTACGTAAAAAATTTGAATTGAAATAAAATTGGAGAACCTGGGTATCGATCCCAGTACCTCTCGCATGCTAAGCGAGCGCTCTACCATGTGAGCTAGTTCCCTTCAAAGTAGAGTTGAAAATGTCGCTCGTCTCACAAATTGAAAATTGTTTTTGTAAACAATCAATGTAAATAATCAATATCGTCGAATCAAGATTATTTTAAGTAATTAAGTAATTGAATTCGACAAAAGTTATCTTGTTCGACATTCAGGTCGTTTACGTAAAAATTTGAATTGAAAATAAAATTGGAGAACCTGGGTATCGATCCCAGTACCTCTCGCATGCTAAGCGAGCGCTCTACCATGTGAGCTAGTTCCCTTCAAAGTAGAGTTGAAAATGTCGCTGTCTCACAAAATTGAAAATTGTTTTTGTAAACAATCAATGTAAATAATCAATATCGTCGAATCAAGATTATTTTAAGTAATTAAGTAATTGAATTCGACAAAATTATCTTGTTCGACATTCAGGTCGTTTACGTAAAAAATTTGAATTGAAAATAAAATTGGAGAACCTGGGTATCGATCCAGTACCTCTCGCATGCTAAGCGAGCGCTCTACCATGTGAGCTAGTTCCCCTTCAAAGTAGAGTTGAAAATGTCGCTCGTCTCACAAAATTGAAAATTGTTTTTGTAAACAATCAATGTAAGATAATCATATCGGTCGAGATCCAGGATGTATTTTAGAAGTAATTAGATAGAGATGAATTTTCGACAAAGTTATTTTTCGACATTCAGGATCAGTTACGTAAGGAAAATTGAGATTGAAAATAAAATTGGAAAACCGTGGATATCGATGCGCCGAGACCTCTCGGCATGGCTAAGCGAGCGCTCTACATGTTCTGAGCTAGTTCCCCTTCAAGTAGGAGTTGGAAAATGTCGCTTCGTCTCACAAAAAATTGAAAATTGTTTTGTAAAGCGATCAATGTTTAAATAATCAATTTATCGTCGATCAAGATTTAGTTTTAAGTAATTAATAATGAATCGAAAAAATATCTTGTTCGACATTCAGGTCGTTTACGTTAAAAAATTTGAATTGGAAATAAAATTGGAGAACCTGGGTATCGGATCCAGTACCTCTCGGGCATGCTAAAGCCGAGCCTACCATGTGAGGCTAGTCCCTTCAGAGTAGAGTGAAAAAGGTCGATCGTCTCACAGAATTGAGAAGTTGTTTTTGTTAAACGAAATCAATGTAAATAATCAATATCGTCGAATCAAGATTATTTTAAGTAATTAAGTAATGAATTCGACAAAAGTTATCTTGTTCGACATTCAGGTCGTTTACGTGAAAAATGTGAATGAAAATAGAAATTGGAGAACCTGGGTTATGCGATCCAGACCTCTCGCTATGCTAAAGCGGGCGCTCTGACCATGTGAGCTAGTTCCCCTTCAAAGTAGAGTAGAAATGTCGCTCGTCTCACAAATTGAAAATTGTTTTTTGTAAACATCAATAAATATCAATATCGTCGAATCAAGTTATTTAAGTAATTACGGTAATTGAATTCGACAAAATATCTTGTTCGACAGTCAGGCGTTTATCGTAAAAAAATTGAATTGAATAATAAATTGCGAGAACCTGGGTACGATCCCGTACCTCTTTCGCATGCTAAGCGAGCGCATCTACACTGTGAGCTAGTTCCCCTTCAAAGTAGAGTTAAATGTCGCTTGTCTCACAAATGAAAATTGTTTTTGTAAACAATCAATGTAAAAATCAATATCGTCGAATCAAGATTATTTTAAGTAATTAAGTATTGAATTCGACAAAAGTTTATCTTGTTCGACATTAGTCGTACGTATAATTTGAATTTGAAAATAAATTGGGAAACCTGGGTTATCGATCCCAGTACCTCTCGCATGCTAAGCGAGCGCTCTCCATGTGACTAGTTCCCTTCAAAGTAGAGTGAAAAAATGTCGCTCGTCTCACAAAATTGAAAATTGTTTTTTTTGTAAAACAATCAATGTAATAATCATACGTCGATCAAGTTATTTTAAGTAATGAATAATTGGAATTCGACAAAAGTTATCTTGGTTCGACATTCAGTCGTACGTAAATTGAAATTGAAAAATAAAATGAGACCTGGATCGATCCCAGTACTCTCGCATGCGTAAAGCGAGCGCTCTACCATTGTGAGCTAGTTCCCCTTCAAAGTAGAGTTGAAAATGTCGCTCGTCTCACAAATTGAAAAATTGTTTTGTAAACAATAAATGTAAAATAATCCAAATCGTCGAATCAGATTATTTTAAGTAATTAAGTAATTGAATTCGACAAAAGTATTCTTGTCGACATTCAGGTCGTTTTACGTAAAAATTTGAATTGAAATAAAATTGGAGAACCCTGGGTATCGATCCAATA
The DNA here is from genome assembly GCA_022537955.1 of Schmidtea mediterranea. Classification (NCBI taxonomy): domain Eukaryota; kingdom Metazoa; phylum Platyhelminthes; order Tricladida; family Dugesiidae; genus Schmidtea; species Schmidtea mediterranea. Next base: position 10,142,537 of record CM039680.1, read on the forward strand.
CCTTCTCGCATGCTAAGCGACGCTCTCCAATGCTGAGCTAGATTCCCCTTCAAAGTAGATTGAAAAATGTCGCTTCGTCTCCAAAATTGAAAATTGTTTTTTGTAAACAATCAATGTAAATAATCAATATCGTCGAATCAAGATTATTTTAAGTAATTAAAGTATTGAATTCGACAAAAGTTATCTTGTTCGACATTCAGGTCCGTTTACGTAAAAAATTTTGAATTTGAAAATAAAATTGGAGAACCTGGGTTATCGACCCTAGTACCTCTCGCATGCTAAGCGAGCGCTCTACCATGTGAGCTAGTTCCCCTCAAAGTAGAGTTGAAAATGTCGCCTCGTCTCACAAAAATTGAAAATTGTTTGTTAACAATCAATGTAAATAATCATATTCGTCGAATCAGATATTTTAAGTATAAGTTAATGAATTCGACAAAAATTATCTTGTTCGAACATTTCAGGGTCGTTTACGTATAAAAAATTTGAATTGAAAATAAATTGAGAACCTGGGCTCGATCCCAGTACCCTCTCTGCATGCTAAGCGAGCCGCCTCTACCTATGTGAGCTAGTTCCCCTTCAAGTGATTGAAAATGATCGGCTTCCTCACAAAATTGAAAATTGTTTTTGTAAACATCAATGTAAATAATCAATATCGTCGAATCAAGATTATTTTAAGTAATTAAGTAATTGAATTCGACAAAAGTTTCTTGTTCGACATTCAGGTCGTTTACGTAAAAATTTGAATTGAAAATAAAATTGGAGAAACCTGGGTATCGATCCAGTTACCTCTCGCATGCTAAGCGGCGCTCTACCATGTGAGCTATTCCCCTTCAAAGCTAGAGTGGAAATGTCGCCGTCTCACAAAAATTGAAAAAATGTTTTGTAAACATCAATTAAATAATCAATATCGTCGAATCCAAGATTTTTTAAGTATTTAAGTAATTGAATTCGACAAAGTTATCTGTCGACATTTCAGGTTCGTTTAGTAAAAAATTTGAATTGAAAATGAAAAGTTGGAGAAACCTGGGTATCGAATTCCCAGTACCTCTCGCATGCAAGCACGCTTTACCTGTGAGCTAGTTCCCCCTTCAAAGTTAGAGTTGAAATGTTCGCTCGTCTCACAAAATTGAAATGTTTTTGTAAACAATCATGTTAAATAATCAAATATCTCGAATCAAGATTATTTTAAGTATTAAAGTAATTGAATTCGACAAAAAGTTATCTGTTCGACATTCAGTCGTTCGTAAAATTTTGATGAATTGAAAATAAATTGGAGAGAAACCTGGGTATCGATCCAGTACTCTCGCATTGCTAAGCGGAGCGCGTCTACCCCATGTTGAGCTAGTTCCCCTTCAAAGTAGATGAAAATGTCGCTGTCTCACAAAATTGGAAAATGTTTTTGTAAACAATCAATGTAAATAATCAATATGTTCGAATCAAGATCATTTTAATAATTAAGTAATTGAATCGACCAAAAGTTATCTGTTCGACATCAGGTCGTTTTACGTTAAAAAAATTTGAATTGAAAATAAAATTGGAGAACTTCTGGGTATCGATCCCAGTACCTCTCCTGCTAAGCGAGCGCCTACCTATGTGAGCTAGGTTCCCCTTCAAATAGAGTGAAAATGTCGCTCGTCTCACAAATGAAAATTGTTTTTGTAAACAATCAATGTAAAAATCATATCGTCGAATCAGATTATTAAGTAATTAAGTAATTTGAATTCGACCAAAAGTTATCTTGTTCGACATTCAGGTCGTTTACGTTAAAAAATTTGAATTGAAAATAAAATTGGAGAACCTGGGTTACGATCCCAGTACTCTCGCATTGCTAAGCGAGCGCTCTTACCATGTGAGCTATTCCCCTCAAAGTAGAGTTGAAAATGTCGCTCGTTCTCACAAAATTTGAAAATTGTTTTGTAAAACAATCAATGTAAAAATCAATATCGTCGAATCAAGGATATTTTAAGTAATTAAGGTAATTGAATTCGACAAAAGTTTCTTGTTCGACATTCAGGTCGTATTACGTAAAAAATTTGAAATGAAAATAAAATTGAGAACCTGGGTATCGATCCCAAGTACCTCGCATGCTAAGCGAGCGCTCTACCATGTGAGCCTAGTTTCCCCTTCAATAGTAGAGTTGAAAATGTTCGCTCGATCTCACAAAATTGAAAATTGTTGTAAACAATCAATGTAAATAATCAATATCGTCGAATCAAGATTTTTTTAAGTAATTAAGTTATGAATTCGACAAAAGTATCTTGTTGACATTCAGGTCGTTTACCGTAAAAATTTATTGAAAAATAATTGGAAGAACCTTGTACGATCCCAGTACCTCTCGCATGCTAAGCGAAGCGCTCTACCATTGAGCTTAGTTCCCCTTCAAAGTAGAGTTGAAAATGTCGCTCGGTTCTCACAAAAATTGAAATTGTTTTTGTAAACAATCAATGTAAATAATCAAATAATCGTCGAATCAGATTATTTTAAAGTAATTAAGTAATTTGAATTCGACAAAAGTTATCTTTGTTCGACATCAGGTCGTTTACGTAAAAAATTTGGAATTGAAAAATTAAAATTGAGAGCCTGGTATCGATCCCAGTACCTCTCGCATGCTAAGCGAGCGCTCTACCATGTGAGCTATAGTTCCCCTTTCAAAGTAAGTTGAAATGTCGCTCGTCTCACAAAATTGAAAATTGTTTTTGTAACAATCAATGTAAATAATCAATTCGTCGAATCAAATTATTTTAAGTATTAGTAATTTGAATTCGAACAAAAGTATCTTGTTCGACATTCAGGCGTTTACGTAAAAATTTGAATTGAAAATTAAAATTGGAGAACCCTGGGTATCATCCCAGTACTCTCGCTGCTAAGCGAAGCGCCTACCATGAGCTAGTTCCCCTTCAAAGTAGAGTTGAAAATGTCGTCGTCTCACAAATTAAAATTGTTTTTGTAAACAATCAATGTAAATAATCAATATCGTCGAATCAAGATTATTTAAGAATTATTATTGAATTCGACAAAGTTATCTTGTTCGACATTCAGTTGTTTACGCTAAAAAATTTGAATTGAAAATAAAATTGGAGAACCTGGGTTATCGATCCCTAGTACCTCTCGCTTGCTAAGCGGAGCGCTCTACCCATGTGAGCTAGTTCCCTTCAATTAGAGTTGAAAATGTCGCCGTCTTCACAAAATTGAAAAATTGTTTGTAAAAACAATCAATGTAAATAATCATATCGTCGAATCAAATTATTTTAAGTATTAAGTAATTGAATTCTGACAAAAAGTTATCTTGTCGACATCATTCTTTTACGTAAAAAATTTGAATTGAAAATAAAATGAGAACCTGGGTATCGATTCCCGAGTACCTTCTCGCATGCATTAAAGCGACGCTCTACCATGTGAGCTAGTTCCCCTTTCAAAGTAGAGTGAAAATGTCGCTCGTCTCACAAAATTGAAATTGTTTTTGTAAAACAATCATGTAAATAATCAATATCGTCGAATCAAATTATTTTAAGTAATTAAAGTAATTGAATTCGACAAAAGTTATCTTGTTCGACATCAGGTCGTTACGTAAAATTGAATTGAAATAATAAAATTGGAGAAACCTGGGTATCGATCCCGAGTACCTCTCGCCATGCTAAGCGAAGCGCTCTACCATGTGAGCTAGTTCCCAAAGTAGAGTTGAAAATGTCGCTCGTCTCACAAAATTGAAATTGTTTTGTAAACAATCAATGTAATATCAATATCGTCGAATCAGATTATTTAAGTAATTAGTAATTGAATTCGACAAAAGTTATCTTGTTCGACATTAGTCGTTTACGTAAAAAATTTGAAAATTGAAAATAAAATTGGAGAACCTGGGCTATCGATCCCAGTACTTTCTCGCTGCTACGAGCGCTCTACCATGTGACTAGTTCCCCTTCAAAGTAAGAGTTGAAAATGCGCTCGTCTCACAAAATTGAATGTTTTGTAAACAAATCAATGTAAATAATCATATCGTCGAATCAAGATTATTTTAAGAATTAAGTAATTGAATTCGACAAAAGTTATCTTGTTCGACATTCAAGGTCGTTTCCGTAAAAAAATTTGAATTGAAAATTAAAAATGGAGACCTGGGTTGTTATCGCATGCTAAGCGAGCGCTCTACCATGTGAGCTAGTTCCCCTTCAAAAGTAGAGTGAAAATGTCGCTCGTCTCACAAATTGATAAATTTGTTGTAAACAATCAATGTAAATAAATCAATATCGTCGAATCTAGATTATTTTAAGTATTAAAGTAATTGAATTCGACAAAAGTTATCTGTCGAATTCAGGTCGTTTACGTTAAAAAATTTGAATTGAAAAAAATTTGGAGAAACCTGAGGTATCGATCCCATACCTCTCGCATGCTAAGCGAGCGCCTACCATGTGAGCTAGTCCCCTTCAAAGTAGAGTTTGAAAATGTCGCTCGTCTCACAAAATTGAAATTGTTTTTTTAAACAATCATGTAAATAATCAATATCGTCGAATCAAGATTTTTAAGTTAATTAAAGTAATTGAATTCGACAAAGTTATCTTGTTTCGACATTCAGGGTCGTTTACGTAAAAAATTGAATTGAAAAATAAAATTTGAGACCTGGTATCGATCCCAGTACTCTCGCATGCTAAGCGCAGCGCTCTACCATGTGAGCTAGTTCCCCTTCAAAGTAGAGTTGAAAATGTCGCTGTCTCACAAAATTGAAATTGTTTTTGTAAACAATCAATGTAAATAATCAAATCGTCGAATCAAGATATTTTAAGTAAATTAAGTAATTGAATTCGCAAAGTTATCTTGTTCGACATTCAGGTCGTTTACGTAAAAATTGAATTGAAAATTAAAATTGGAGGACACCTGGGTTTATCGATCCAGTACCTCTCGCATCTAAGCGAGCGCTTCTACCATGTGAGCTAGTCCCCTTCAAAGTAGATTTGAAAATGCGACTCCTCCACCAAATGAAAATTGTTTTTTGTAACAATCAATGTAAATAATCAATTCGTCGAATCAAGATTATTTAAGTAATTAAGTAATTGAATTCGACAAAAGTTATCTTGTTCGACATTTCAGGTCGTTTACGCTAAAAAATTTTGAATTGAAAATTAAAATTGGAGATAACTGGTATCGATCCCAGTACCTCTCGCATGCTAAGCGAGCGCTCTACATGTGAGCTAGTCCCTTCAAAGTAGAGTTGAAAATGTCGTCGTCTCACAAAATTGAAATTGTTTTCTGTAAACAATCAATGTAAATAATCAATATCGTCGGAATCAAGATTATTTTAAGTAATTAAGTCAATTGAATTCGACAAAAGTTATTGTTCGACATTCAAGTCGTTAGTAAAAAATTTGAATTGAAATAAATAAATTGGGAACCTGGTATCGATCCAGTACCTCTCGATGCTAAGCAGCCCATCTCTACCTGTGAGCTAGTTCCTTCCAAAGTTAGTAGAGTTGAAAATGTCGCTCGTCTCACAAAAAATTGAAATTGTTTTATGTAAACATCGAATGTAAAATAATCAATATCGTCGAATCAAGATTATTTTAAGTAATTAAGTAATTGAATTCGACAAAGTTATCTTTGTTCGACATTCAGTTTCGTTACGTAAAAATTTGAATTGAAAATAAACAAATTGGAGAACCTGGTATCGATTCCCAGTACCTCTCGCATGCCTAGCGCGAGGCGCTCTTACCATGTGAGCTAGTTCCTTTCAAAGTAGAGTTGAAAATGTGCTCGTCTCACCAAAAATTTGAAATTGTTTTTGTAAACAATCAATTGTAATAATCAATATCGTCGAACAAGATTATTTTTAAGTAATAAGTAATTGAATTCGACAAAAAGTTATCTTGTTCGACATTCAGGTCCGTTTCGTAAAAAATTTGGAATTGGAAAATTAAAATTGGGAGAACCTGGGTATCGATCCAAGGTACTCTCGCATGCTAGCGAGCGCTTACCATGTGAGCTAGTTCCCCTTCAAAAGTAGAGTTGAAAAATGTCCTCGTCTCACAAAATTTGAAAAGTTTTTGTAAACAATCAATGTAAATAATCAATATTCGTTGCGAATCAGATATATTTTAAGTATTAAGTAAATTGATTCGACAAGAAGTGTATCTTGTTCGACATTTCAGGTCGTTACGTAAAAAATTTGAATTGAAAATAAAAATTGGGAGAACCTGGTATCGATCCCAGTACTCTTCGCTTGCTAAGCGAGCGCCTCTACCATGTGAGTAGTTCCCCTTCAAAGTGAGTTGAAAATGTCGCTGTCTCACAAAATTGAAAATTTGTTTTTGTAAACAATCATGTAAAATATCAATATCGTCGAATCAAGATTATTTTTAAGTTAATGTAATTTGAATTCGACAAAAGTTATCATGTTCGACATCAGTCGTTTACGTAAAAAATTTGAATTAAAATAAAATTGTGAGAACCTGGGTATCATCCCAGTACCTCTCGCATGCAAGCGAGCGCTCTACCATGTGAGCTAGTTCCCCTTCAAAGTAGAGTTGAAAATGTCGCTCGTCTCACAAAATTGAAAATTGTTTTTGTAAACAATCAATGTACAATAATTCAATATCGTCGAATCAAGATTATTTTAAAGTAAGTTAAGTATTGAATTCGACAAAAGTTATCTTGTTTCGACTTCAGGCGTTTACGAAAAAATTTGAATTGAAAATAAATTGGAGAACTGGGTATCGATCCAGTACCTGCTCGCATGGGTAAGCGAGCGCTCTACCATGTGCTAGTTCCCCTCTCAAAGTAGAGTTGAAAATGTCGCTCTCTCACAAAAATTGAAAATTTTTGTAAACAATTCAATGTAAATAATCAATATCGTCGAATCAAGATTATTTTAAGTAATTAAGTAATTGGAAATTCGACAAAAAAGTATCTTGTCGACAATTCAGGTCGTTTACGTAAAAATTTGAATTGAAAATAAAATTGCGAGAAACCTGGGTATCGATCCCAGTACCTCTCGCATGCTAGCGAGCGCTTACCAGTGAGCTATCCCTTCAAAAGTAGAGTTGAAAATGGGTCGCTCGTCTCACAAAAATGAAAATTGTTTTTATGCTAAACAATCAATGTAAAAATCAATATCGTCGAATCAAGATTATTTAGAGTTAATTAAGTAATTGAATTCGACAAAAGTTATCTTGTTCGACATTCAGGTCGTTACGTTAAAAATTTGAATTGAAAATAAATTGGAGAACCTGGGTATCGATCAGACCTCTCGCATGCTAAGCGAAGCGCTCTACCATGTGAGCTAGTTCCCCTTCAAAGTAGAGTTGGAAAATGTCGCGTCGTCTCACCAATTGAAAAATTGTTTTTGTTAAACAATTCAATGTAAATAATCAATATACGTCGAATCAAGTTATTTAAGTAATTGTAATTGAATTCGACAAATGTTATTTTTTCCTGTTTTTCGACATTCAGTCGTTTACGTAAAAATTTAATGAAAATAAAATGGAGAACCTGGGTATCGATCCCAGTACCTCTCGCATGCAAGCGAGCGCTCTACCATGTGAGCTAGTTCCCTTCTCAAAGTAGAGTTGGAAATGTCGCTCGTCTCCACAAAAATTTGAAATTGTTTTTGTTAAACAATCAATGTAAATAATCAATATCGTCGATATCAAGATTATTTTTAAGTTAATTAAGTAATTAATTCGACAAAAAGTTATCTTTTCGACATCAGGTCGTTTACGTAAAAAATTTGAATTGAAAATAAAAAATTGGAGAACCTGGGTATCGATCCCAGTACCTCTCGGCATGCTAAGCAGCGCTCTACCATGTGAGCTTCAGTTCCCCTTCAAAGTTAGAGTTGAAAATGTCGCTCGTCTCACAAAAATTGAAAATTGTTTTTGTAAAATCATGTAAATAATCAATATCGTCGAATCAAGATTATTTTAAGAAATTAAGTATTGAATTCGACAAAAGTTATCTTGTTCGACATTTCAGGTCGTGTTACGTAAAAAATTTGAATTGAAAATAAATTGGGAACCTGGGTATCGATCCCAGTACCTCTCGCATGCTAAGCGAGCGCTTACCATGGTGACTAGTTCCCTTCAAAAGTAGATTGAAAATGTCGCTCCGTCTCAACAAAATTGAAAAATTGTTTTTGTAAACAATCAATGTAAATATCAATATCGTCGAATTCAAGATTATTTTAAGTTAATTTAAGTAATTGAATTCGACAAAATTATCTGTCGACATTCAGGTCGTTTACGTAAAAAAATTTGAATTTGAAAATAAAATTGGGAACCTGGGTATCGACCCCAGTACCTCTCGCATGCTAAGCGACGCTCTAATTGAGCTGTCCCCTTCAAAGTTAGAGTTGAAAATGTTCGCTTCGTCTCACAAATTGAAAATTGTTTTTTGTAACAATCCAATTAAATAACAATATCGCGAATCAAGATTATAAGTATTAAGTAATTGAATTCGACAAAGTATCTTGTTCGAACATTCAAGTCGTTTACGTTAAAAAAATTTGATTTGAAATAAAATTGGAGAACCTGGGTATCGATCCAGTACCTCCGCATGCCTAAGCGAGCGGCTCTACATGTGAGCTAGTTCCCCTTTCAAAGTAGAGTTGAAAAATGTCGCTCGTCTCACAAAATTGAAATTGTTTTGTAAACCAATCAATGTAAATAATCAATATCGTCGAACAAGATTATTTTAAGTTAATTAAGTAATTTGATATTCGACAAAAGTTATCTCTGTTCGACATTCAGGTCGTTTACGTAAAAATTGGAATTGAAAATTTAAAATTGGAGAAACCTGGTATCATCCCAGTACCTCTCGCTGCTAAGCGAGCGCTCTCCATTGTGAGCTAGTTCCCCTCAAAGTAAGGTTGAAAATGCGCTCGGTCTCACAAAATTGGAAAATTGTTTTTGTAAACCAATCAATGTAAATAATCAATTCGTCGAACAAGATTATTTATAAGTAATTAAGTATGGAATTCGACAAAAAGTTATCTTGTTCGAATTCAGGTCGTTACGTAAAAAATTTGAATGAAAATAAATTGAGAAACCTGGGTATCGATCCCAGTACCCTCTCGATGGCTAAGCGAGCGCTCTACCATGTGAGCTAGTTCCCCTTCAAAGTAGAGTTGAAAATGTCGCTCGTCTCACCAAAATTGAAAATTGTTTTTTAAACAATCAATGTAAATAATCAAATCGTCGAATCAGATTATTTTAAAGTAATTAGTAATTGAATTCGACAAAAGTTATCTTGTTCGACATTCAGCGGTCGTTTTACGTAAAAAATTTGAATGAAAATAAAATTGGAGACCTGGGATCGACCCGTACCTCTCGCATGCTTAAGCGAGCGCTCTACCATGTGAGCTAGTTCCCCTCAAAGTAGAGTTGAAAATGTCGCTCGTCTCACAAAATTGGAAAATTGTTGTAACCAATCAATGTAAATATCAAATCGTCGAATCAAGATTATTTAAGTAATAAGTAATTGAATTCGACAAAATTATCTTGTTCGACCATTCAGGTCTTTACGTAAAAATTTGAATTGAAAATTAAAATTGGAGAACCTGGGTATCGATCCCATACCTCTCGGCATGCTAAGCGAGCCTCTACATGTGAGCTAGTTCCCTCAAAGTAGAGTTGAAAATGTCGCTTCGTCTCAACAAAAATTGAAAATTGTTTTTGTAAAACAATCAATGTTAATAATCAATATCGTCGAATCAAGATTATTTAATAATTAAGTAATTGAATCGACAAAAGTTATCTTGTTCGACATTCAGGTCGTACGTAAAAAATTGAATTGAAAATAAAATTGGAGACCTGGGTGGTATCGATCCCAGTACCTCTCGCATGCAACGCGAGCGCGTCTACCATGTGAGCTATTCCCCTCAAAGTAGATGGAAAATTTCGCTCCGTCTCACAAAATTGAAAATTGTTTTTGTAAACAATCAATTGTAATAATCAATAATCGTCGAATCAAATTATTTAAGTAATTAAGTAATGATTCGACAAAAAAAGTTATTCTTGTTCGACATTCAGTCGTTACGTTAAATTTGAATTGAAAATAAAATTGCGAGGAACCTGGTATCGATCCCAGTACCTCTCGCATCTAAGGCGAGCGCTCTTACACCATGTGAGCTATTTCCCTTCAAAGTAGAATTGAAAATTGTCGCTCGTCTCACAAAATTAAAAATTGTTTGTAAACAATCAATGTAAATAATCAAAATATCGTCGAATTTTTTCCAGATTTAAGTTAATATAAGTAAATTGATCGACAAAAGTTTCTTGTTCGACATTTCAGGTCGCGTTTACGTAAAAAATTTAATTGAAATAAAAATTGGAGAACCTGGGTATCGATCCAGTACCTCTCGCATGCTAAGGCGAGCGTTCTTACCATGTTGAGCTAGTCCCCTCAAAGTAGAGTTGAAAATGTCGCTCGTCTCACAAAATGAAAAATTTTTTGTAAACAATCAATGTAAAAATTCAATATCGTCGAATCAATATATTTAAGTAATTAGTAATTGATTCGACAAAAGTATCTTGTTCGACATTCAGGTCGTTTACGTAAAAAAATTGAATTGAAAATTAAAATTGAGAGGAACCTGGGTATCGATCCCATACCTCTCGCTATTGCTAAGCGAGCGCTCTACCATGTGAGCTAGTTCCCTTCAAAGTAGAGTGAAAATTGTCGCTGTCTCACAAAATTGAAAAATTGTTTTTGTAAACAATCAATGTAAAATAATCAATATCGCGAATTCAGATTATTTTAAGTATTAAGTAATTTGAATTCGACAAAAGTTATCTTGTTCGACATTCAGGTCGTTTACGTAAAAAATTTGAATTGGAAAATTAAAATTGGAGAACCTGTATGATCCCAGTACCTCTCGCATGCTAAGCGAGCGCTCTACCATGTGAGTAGTTCCCCTCAAAGTAGAGTTGAAAATGATCGCCGTCTCACAAATTTGAAAATTGTTTTTGTAACAATCAATGTAAATAATCAATATTGCGGAATCAAGATTATTTTAAGTAATTAAGTATTGAATTCGACAAAAGTTATTTGTTCGACATTCAGGTCGTTTACGTAAAAAATTTGAATTGAAAATAAATTGGAGAACCTGGGTATCATCACCAGTACCTCTCGCATGCTAAGCGAGCGCTCTACCATGTGAGCTAGTTTCCCCTTCAAAGTTAGAGTTGAAATGTCGCTCGTCTCACAAAATGAAAAATTGTTTTTGTTAAACAATCAATATGTAAATAATCAATTATCGTCGAATCAAGATTATTTTAAGTAATTAAGTAATTTGAATTCGACAAAAGTTATCTTGTTCGACACTTCCAGGTCGTTTACCGTAAAAATTGAATTGAAATTTTAAAATTGAGGAACCTGGGTATCATCCCAGTACTTCTCGCTGCTAAGCGAGCGCTCTACCATGTGAGCTAGTTCCCCTTCAAGTAGAGTTTGAAAATGTCGCTCGTCTCACAAAAATGAAAAATTGTTTTTGTAAACAATCAATGTAAATAATCATATCGTCGGATCAAGATTTTTTAAGTAATTTAAGTAATTGAATTCGACAAAAGTTATCTGTTCGACATTCAGGTCGTTTACGTAAAAAAAATTGAATTGAAAATAAAATGGAGACCTGGGTTCGATCCCAGTACCTCTCGCATGCAAGCGAGCGCTCTACCATGTGAGCTATTTCCCCTTCAACAGTAGAGTTGAAAAATTCGCTCGCTCACAAAATTGAAATTGTTTTGTAAACAATCAATGTAAATAATCAATATCGTCGAATTCAAGATTATTTTAAGTATTAAGTAATTGAATTCGACAAAAGTTATCTTGTTCGACATTCAGTGTCGTTTACGTTAAAAATTTGAATTAATAAAAATTGGAGAAACCTTGGGTATCTGATCCCAGTACCTTCGCATGCTAAGCGAGCGCTCTACCATGTGAGCTAGTTCCCTTCAAAGTAGAGTTGAAAATGTCGGCTCGTCTCAAAAATTGAAAATGTTTTTGAACAATCAATAAATAATCAAATATCGTCGAATCAAGATTATTTTTAAAGTTAATTAAGTAATTGAATTCGACAAAAGTTATCTTCTTCGAACATTCAAGTCGTTTACGTAAAAATTTGAATTGAAAATAAAATTGGAGCAACCTGGGTATACGATCCCAGTACCTCTTCGCATGCTAAGCGAGCGTTCACCGATGATGAGCTAGTTCCCCTTTCAAAGTAGGTGAAATTGTCGCTCGTCTCACAAAATGAAAAAATTGTTTTTGTAAACAATCAATGTAAATATCAATACGTCGATCAGTTTATTTTAAGTAATTAAGAATTGAATTCGACAAAAGTTATCTTGTTCGACATTCAGGTCGTTTACGTAAAAAATTTGAATTGAAATAAATTGGAGAACCTGGTTTCGATCCCAGTACCTCTCGCATGCTAAGCGACGCTCTACCATTGAGCTAGTTCCCCTTCAAATGGAGTTGAAAAATTCGCTGTCTCACAAAAATTAAAATTGTTTTTTGTAAACAATCATTAAATAATCAATATTCGTGCGAATCAGATTATTTTAAGTAATTAAGTAATTGAATTCGACAAAGTTATCTTGTCGACATTCAGGTCGTTTACGTAAAAATGAATTTGAAAATAAAATTGGAGAACCTGGTAGTCGATCCCAGTACTCTCGCATGCTAGCGAGCGCTCTACCATGTGAGCTAGTTCTCCCCTTCAAAGTAGAGTGAAAATGTCGCTCGTCTCAACAAAATTGAAAATTGTTTGTAAACAAATCAATGTAAATAATCCAATATCGTCGAATCAAGATTATTTTAAAGTTAATTAAGTAATTGAATTCGACAAAAGTATCTTGTTCGACATTCAGGTCGTTTACGTTAAAAAATTTGAATTGAAAATAAAATTGGAGAACGCTGGTATCGATTTCCAGTACCTCTCGCATGCTTAAGCGAGCTCTAACATGGAAGCTAGTTCCCCTTCAAAGTAGAGTTGAAAATTTCGCTCGTCTCACAAAATTGAAATTTGTTTTTGTAAACAATCAATGTAAATAATTCAAATATTCGTCGAATCAGATTATTTTAAGTAATTAAGTAAATTGAATTCGACAAAAGTTATCTTGTCGACATTCAAGTCGTTTACGTAAAAAATTTGAATTGAAAATAAAATTTGGAGGAAACTGGTATCGATCCCAGTACCTCTCGCTGCTAAGCGAAGCGCTCTACCATGTGAGCTAGTCCCTTTCAAAGTAGAGTTGAAAAATGTCGCTCGGTCTCACAAAATTGAAAATTGTTTTTGTAAACAATCAATGTAAATAATCAATATCGTCGAATTCAAGTTATTTAAGTATTAAGTAATTGAATTCGACAAAAAATTATCTTGTTCGACATTCAGGTTCGTTTACGTTAAAAAATTTTGAATTGAAATAAAATTGGAGAACCTGATCGATCCCAGTACCTCTCGCATGCTAGCGAGCGCTCTACCATGTTAGCTAGTTCCCCTTCAAAGTGAGTTGAAATGTCGCTCGTCTCACAAAATTGAAAAATTGTTTTTGTAAAACAATCAATGTTAAATATCATATTCGTCGAATCAAGATTATTTTAGTAATTAAGTAATTAATTCGACAAATATCTTGTTCGACATCAGTCGTGTTACGTAAAAATTTGATTGAAAATTTAAAATTGGAGAACCTGGGTTCGATCCAGTACCTCTCGCATGCCTAAGAGAGCGCTCACCATGTTTAGCTAGTTCCCTTCAAAGTAGAGTTGAAAATGTCGCTTCGTCTCACAAAATTAAAATTGTTTTTGTAAACAATCAATGTAAATAATCAATATCGTCGAATCAAGATTTTTTAGTAATTAAGTAATTGAATTCGACCAAAAGTTATCTTTCGACATTCAGGTCGTTTACGTAAAAAAATTTGAATTGAAAATTAAAATTGGAGAACCTGGGGTACGATCCCCAGTACCTCTCGCATGCTAGCGAGCGCTCTACCATGTGAGCTAGTTCCCCTTCAGTAGAGTTGAAATTGTCGCTCGTCTCACAAAATTGAAAATTGATTTTTGTAAAACAATCATGTAAATAAATCAATATTCGTCGAATTCAAGATTATTTTTAAGTATTTAAGTAATTGAATTCGACAAAAGTTATTCTTGTTCGACATTCAGGTCGTTTACGTAAAAAAATTTGAATTTGAAAATAAAATTGGGAGAATGGGTATGATCCCCAGTCCTCTCGCATGCTAAGCGAGCGCTTCTACATGTGAGCTAGTTCCCTTCAAAGTGAGTTGAAAATGTCGCTCGTCTCCAAATTGAAAATTGTTTTTGTAAACAATCAATGTAAATAATCAATATGTCGAATCAAGATTTATTTTTAATAATTAAGTTAATGAATTCGAACAAAAGTTATCTGTTCGACATTCAGGTCGTTTACGTAAAAAATTTGAATTGAAATTAAAATTAGAGAACCTGGGTATCGATCCAGTACCTCTCGCATGCTAAGCGAGCGCTCTCCATCGTGAGCTAGTTCCCCTTCAAAGTGAGTTGAAAATGTCGCTCTCTCACCAAAATGAAAATTTGTTTTTGTATAAACATTCAATGTAAATAATCAATATCGTCGAATCAAGATTATTTTAAGTAATTAAGTAATTGATTCGACCAAAAGTTATTCTGTGTTTCGACATTCAGGTCGTTTACGTAAAAAAATTTGAATGAAATAAATTGGAGAACCTGGGTATCGATCCCAGTACCTCTCGCATGCTAAGCGCAGCGCTCTACCATGTGAGCTAGTTTCCTTCAAAGTAGAGTTGGAAAATGTCGCTCGTCTCAGCAAAATTTAAATTGTTTTTGTAAAACAATCAATGTAAATAATCAATATCGTTCGGAATCAAGATTATTTAAGTAATTTTAAGTAATTGAATCGACCAAAGTTATTCTTGTTTCGACATCAGGTCGTTTACGTAAAAAATTTGAATTGAAAATATAAAATTGGAGAACCTGGTATCGATCCCATACTCTCGCATGCTAGCGGAGCGCTCTACATCGC